>CAJQZJ010016855.1:4017446-4027473 GCA_907164525.1 Lophiomys imhausi | reverse complement strand
ACACACACCCACACTCACAGACACACAGGAACACACACACATATACATATTCATACACAGACACACAGACACACACACATATACACACACCCCATTGAACTTCAAGCATTTGTCTGTTCAGCTCAAAAACAAATTGCTGCACTTTGAGTCTTCCATCACATGACCAGAAGCAATCATACTTCCTTCATGCTTTATGCTGGCTGTAGTGACTTGTAGTTGCTTAGGACACTTCCAGCCTGGAGCCTCCGTCCCCACGGGTAACAGCTGCTCATCCAAGGTACAGAAATTTGGATTCTGTGACAAAAGCCACCCACACGCGCCCCCTGCTGGTAGAATTTATCTTGCCGCTGCTGCTGTCCGTTGGGTGTATTTTATTCGTCCTTTAACTGTTTTCTCATACCTCTCATAGTTATTTGTGCTGTCTGCCTCACCTCTATAGGCATTTTGCTTACTTTCTAGTGGTGAGGCATCATGGGCCTGCCTTTCTGCATCCCTATTAATGTCTGGTTCCTAGGGTCAGCATTTCATTTCTCTGGACCTGTGTTTGATTCTTTTACCTTTATGGAGTTTGTTTGATTTGAGACAGAATCTCACTTTATAGTTCTGGATGCCCTGGAATTGGCTATGCAGATCAAGTAACCTTGAATTTGTGGCCACCCTCCCATCCCACTCCTGAGTTCTGGAATTGTATAGATGCATTGCCATGTCTGGTCCTTGTACCATTTCTCATCTAGCCTCTGGGTAGAGCACTGGACCCATAGCTCCAAAGCACAGCTGATCTGGCCATGTGCCTGGCTAACCCTCCACTGGATTCTCAGTTTGCTTTTATTGCAGTACGTATAGCTCAGAGCTCACTCGATTGATATAGGGTCAATGTCTTCAGCTCAGTTCTGTTTTCAAGGATTGAGTCTTTCTTCTGAACTCTGACTGCCAGTTCTGTGAGATGGAGTGAAGAGTTTCCCTGGGAGAACAGGGTGAAGGAATGGGATGTACTGAGACAAGCTCAGACATGAAGGAGGTGACACACAAAAGCCACTAAAACCTCTAGGGTTGTTTGGGGACAGAACTGAGCAAGTACTATAGATGGAAGCTGCTATGATTCTGTTTTGCTTTTAGCGTTTTCATTATTGTGGTTGTCATTGTTGGTTTTGTTTTGTTTGGTTTGGTTTTAGGTTTGGGTTTTTTTTTTTGGTTGAAATTTTGTGTTTGTTTTGGTTTGAGACAGGGTCTTACTGTGTAACCCTGTCAGGCTTGGAGCTCACTATGTAACCTGGCTGGCTTTGACCTCACAGAGATCCTCCTGCTTCTGCCTCTTCAGTGCTCAGATTAAGTGTATGCCTGGTCTAACTATTCTGAGGATACAGAAAAAAACCTTTAAGGAGATCCACACAGTGCAGCAGTCTCCAGCCCCAGCTCTAGCTCTACTCTCTGCTTTGTTTTGAGTGAGAGCCATCCTAGCTTCATTCTAAAGGAAGGAAGGAAGGAAGGAAGGAAGGAAGGAAGGAAGGAAGGAGGGAAGGAAGGAAGGAGGGAAGGAAGGAATTCTGCTGCTCCGCTGACTTTCAGGAGCTCAGGCAATGGATGCAGACTGGGCAGGCAGCCTCTAAAATGTCCCTGGATGATTGCTGTTGGTCAAACCTGTATTTGATGTCTGAGATGAATGGATGACTTACTTCTGAAAGGCATAGTGAAGCAGAAGTGGTGGGATGCCAACTTCAAGATTACTTTGTATTATCTGGGGCTCCCATCCTGAACACACTGGCTTCCTTTCACTTAGATAATTCTATTAGAGGAGACAAGCTACCACGATGAAGGTATGCATATGGTGAGTCCAGAAACTCAGTCTATCAGACCTGGGGGGACTAAAGCCTGTACCCTTCACAAGAGGCGATGTTTGCATACCCAGTGCGAGGAAATCATTAGTCCCTGCCAAGTTTTGAGATGACTGCAACCCCAGGCAACTGCTTGACAAGCTGAATCCCTCCCCTGCCTCCAGCTAAGCTGCCTAGATTCCTTGTCCTCAGAGCAGTGGTTTTCAACCTTTCTGATGCTGTGACCCTTTAATGTAGTTCCTCATGTTGTGCTGACCCTCAACCACAAAATTATTTTCATTGCTATTTCATAACTGCAATTTTGCTACTGTTATGCATCATAATGTAAATATCTGATATGCAGGATCTCTCTGATATACAACCACTATGAAAGGGTCTTTGACCCCCAAAGGGGTCGCAGCCCACAGATTGAGAACCACTGCCTTAGAGGTTGTGAGACACAAAATGTAGTTTTAATTATTAAGCTTTGGGCTGGTTTGCTATGTAGCAATAGCAAACTAATATAAGTAATAAAACATCAACCCTTCTGTCAGTCCAAGGTCATTCTGTAGATGCAGAGGCAACTTCTATCCACAAAGAAGTATTATTCTCTCTCAGTAAGAACAAAGGAGTCAGAGAAGTTATTTAAGGATGCTCAGTAACACCTAGATTTATGGCTGTAGTCGTTACTTTTCTATTGCTGGACTAAAACACCACGACCAAAGCAACCTAAAGAAGAGCTTGCTTGGGATATGAGCAAAGCGTGAGGAAAAGTAGAGGCTTAGAGGCTGGAGCAGGAAGCTGAGGCCTTCCATCCTGAACTGCAAGCAGGATGCAGAGGAAGTAAAACTTTGTCTTCAGTGAGATACTTCCTCCAACATGGCCCTATCTCCTCCCAAACAGCACCACTAGTGGGGAACCAGGTGTTCAAATGCTAGAGTCCACAGGGAACAATCTCATTCACACTGCCACAATGGTGATGAAGAACGAATAGACTAATGATCATTCAAGACCATATTATAGTGTGTGCCTCTTAGGCATGTTCTCCCCAGAATGTGTTTTTAATCATTTACCAAGAACATTTTAAATTGGAAAATACATGAAGTTCATGAAGACTTTTCTTGTTGAAATCTCAATAAAGCTGTATGTTTTAGCTGCAGAATTTCACTGTAGATTAATACAGCCAAAGGGGTTATAAAGTGAACTATAATGGAGAGAGCACATGTGCTGTGTTGATTTGAATGATAATGGCCCTCCTAGGCTCACATGCTTGATACTTGGTCCCCAGGTGGTGGAACTGCTTGGAAAGAGTTAAGAGGTGAGGCCTTGGTGGAGGAGGTATGCAGGTGGGCTTTGAGGTTTCCTAAGACTCATTCTATCCCCAGTATACTCTGCTGCCTGCTTCTGGATCAAGCTCTTGGCTGCTGCTTAAGCCATCTGCTGCCATACGTTCATCCCAACATCATAAATTCTGACCCTCTGGAACCATAGACCCAATTAAACTTTCTTTTCTAAGCTGTCCTGGTTATAGTGTTTTGACACAGAAATAGGAAAGTAACTAATATAGAAGCTTAATTTGTTTCTGCTTTTTAATGGTGGTAGCATCTCCATGTCAACATTCCACCCATTGGTTCACTTTTTGCCACCTAGTGTTGGGAAGTACATGTGGGGTGGGTGAGAACATACAGTGGGCAAAACTCTGAGTTGGATGTGCCTGTTACTCTGATCAGTGCCCCCACTCGCTTTGTGTCTTTGTTGTTTGAACAGTGGCCCAAATTCTCCTTTGAAATTTTCAGTTCACTCTTTTATTAACCTGAATATGGAGAACCCTGATGCTTTTTGATATATTCTCAGTCAAGTCCAGGCCCATTTCTTTCTTTCTTTCTTTTTTTTTTTAAATAGGTCATTCATTTCTCTGTGATGACCTTCATGGCTTTTACTCTATGAACTAGAAAATAAGTCTTCACAAGGTCAGTCTTTGCAATGCAGTTTATTATTTTAAAGCAAGTGAGCTATTGAAATGTACGCTGACTTGAGGACCAGGTCATTTTTGTCTACTTTTTAGCAAAGGGTTTTATAGTTGTTTCTTAATGACTCACAGTTCTGTACTGATTTATTTATTTATTTAGGGAAATATAGACTTACTAGCATTGCAAAGGAAGAGTTTTTAAAATAGACAAATGAAAATAATTACTCTACAGTGCATGACATAGACAATTAGCACTTACATGCTAAGTATGAGGTCTGCTACTTTATAGCTGTGTGACCTTGTCTAACTGCTTAACTTTTTAAATGCAATTGGTGGATAATAATTGATATCATTCTTGCAGGGTCATAGTGAGAACTGAATGTTTATAAAGTGCATACCATAGAAACTGCCATGTAGCATGTACTCAAAAACATTCTTTATAGTGATTGAAGAGATGGCTCAGTGTAAACATAACTTTTAAACTATATTTATTGATATCTATAAACATCTATCAATCAACCAACATTAACACTTTAGAAAGGATACCCAGATCAAGATGTCCTCAGGGGAAGGTCCTCTGAGGGCAACAGGTCAGCAGTCTGTCTGCAGAAAACACCACAATCAGCAGTCACTCAATGATCACCTGGCTCTAGTGTTGCTATGGCAGACTCACCTCCCCTTGGGGTCTACCTCCTCCATTGGAGACTGCCAAACGTACATGGGGCAGGGGCCACACTCCCTCTTGTTTCTTAAGTCCTTCTGGTTTTTCCAAACCTCTTCTTGGCAGGTCCAGCAATTATGTGGCCTTGGCATTGGTGCCAAGGCTGCCACACTCCACTGACAGCCCAGGTGCTGACTGCCTGAGCTTGCCACCTCGGGGCTGGTCCCACCCGAGGCAACAGTCTCCTCACCATCTGCTGGCCTAGTCATGGGACTCTGTCATACCTCCATTTGAGGTTGGGTATTTTCTGTCCTCCTGGCTCCAATGCACAACTGTCCACCAGTTCTTACAAACTTTCTCTGTACAGGTCCTATGCCACACCTCTTCTGCTTTCCCAAGCTTGCCTGTGGCAGCTGCCACTTTCCCCGGCTTTTCTCGGCCTTCCTGGGATCCACCCATCTAGGCTGCAATCTTCAGCAAATGTCTGTAGCTAGAATCTTTCAGAGTTTCGCAGCACTGAGCAGCTGAGCAGCATTCAGTAGCAAGGCCAAGCAGAAAGCTCCCTCTTTTGAGTTTCCAGTCCTTCATTTATATTGCTGTCTATTAATTATTCATCAGGCTGTCTTCTCATTGGTCAGCCTGATACCCTCCTCCGAGGCACACCTGTTGACCAGGACCACATGTGCTGCCAGGTGTTCCTGGCAAAAGCAAGTCTTTAGGCTGATTTTGCATGCCCCTTTCAAGAGTCTGCATTTCAGAAGCCCTTACATAATTTTTACAATTAATTCAATGTAACTGTGTTTGAAGGATATCAAAACCTCCACCACAGCTCAGTGGTTAAGAGGACTTGCTGCTCTTCCAGGGAATCCAAGTTCAGTTCTCAGCACCCACATCATGCCTCACAACCATCTGTAACTCCAGTGCTAGGGGATTCTATGTCATCTTTTGACCTCCTTGGGCACTGGCATACACACACACACACACACACACACACACACACACACACACACACGCAGGGAAAACACCACTCACACACATAAAATAAAGTAATTCTTTAAAAACTTAAAACATTATTGATAATACAAATTATAAATATGCTAATGGTGACGACCGACTGTTCTGCTTGCCATGGACAACAACTACACTCCTGTTCTAAACAGGAGTCTGTTTAGAACCTGTGAGGTATAGCACAGATCAGCTTATGAAACTGTTCTTGTAAACAGGACTCAGAGAACAAGTGATTTTCAGGGATTCTAGTGTCCCCTGGATGTGCCTTCCCTATCTGTCACTGCCCTCCCACCATGAACACCGTCACGATTTGGTCACTGTATACAGACTTCGAGACAGGTACCCTGATATTAAAAAGGGTCCTCACCATTTGTGCTGGCTAATTCTATGTCTACTTGACACAAGCTAGAGTCATCTGAAAGGAGGGACCTTAACTGAGAAAATACCACTATAAGATTAGGTTGTAGGTAAACTTTTGGACACTTTCTTGATTAGTGATTGATGTGGGAGGGCCCAACCCATTGCAGGCAGTACTACCCAGGACTGGTGGAATGAGGTGCTATAAGAAAGCAGGCTGAATATAACTCTTATAATCGTGGCCTATTTATTTCTGTTGTTTTGTATTGTATTTATAGTTATAAGAAAAAGAACCATTATTTGGACTGAAAGGGAGAGCTGTTGGGGGGAAAAATAAATACCTTAAACTAAAAAAAAAAAAAAGAAGGGAAGAGGATGGTGGGGCTGAGGGGGAGGAGGGTGGAAGGGTGGGACTGGAGGGGGGAGTAGGGAGGGGATTGTGATTGAGATGTAACTTGAAGAAATAAAAAATAAATTATTAAAAAAAAAAAAAAGAAAGCAGGCTGAACAAACCTTGAGGAGCAAGCCAGCAAGCAGCACTCCTCATGACCTTGGCATCAGCTCCTGCCTCCAGGTTCCTGCCCTGGTTGTCATTAAGGATGAACTGCAATATACAAGAGGAAGCAGAATAAACCCTTTCCTCTCTAAGTTGCTTTCCATCATGGTGTTTTGTCCCAGCAATACAAATGCTGACTAAGAATTAGAATGGTTACTTTCTTTTTCTCCAATCCTTTACCCTCATCCCATAAAAAGCAGGAACTGGGTCTCAGCTAGAGCTAAATTTAAAAAAAAAAAAAACAAACAAACAAAAACCAAAGATATCAAGCATCATCTAATATAAAGACTCCAACAATGGAGCTGTTTCTCTCCATCACTGGGTTATCTACTTGTTGGTTTTGCTTTCAATATCTTGAAAGAATCAAATTATCTTCCAGAAGGCCCAAGTCTACACTCTTTGCATGACCACATCTATCAGAAGCTCTGCTGTCTCTTTCAGGTCCCCCTTATTTTGGACTTCCTTTGGGTACCATAATCTGTAGAGCTTAGGCGTCATCTACCAAACAGCTTTATATTGGTATATACCCTGTAACATACCATCCTGAACACCTTCACATCACTAGCCAGCCTACACCATCTAATACGATTGGAATGTAACCGGTTTTCATACTGTACCAGGTTTTTATGGGTGCATGTTTTGCTTTGGGATCTCTTTGACTCACAGTTGGCACAATCTGCAGGTCAGAGGGTCGAGTGCACGTGCTTCCACCATCTCTCTTATTTCCTTCACTCAGCTGATCCACAAATGCCTTTATCCTAACTGAGAAATCCCTAAACCTATCCCTCTCCCCACATTCTGAGCACCAAGGCCCAAGTTCCCACCCTCACTGCCTCTGCCATGAAATTTTTTCAGTAGCCTTTCAGTGATCCGGTCTCTACACTCAGCTTAGTTCAACCCATCTCTCATATTTCTGAGTCACACAAAAAGTAGGTCAGACCCTATTTCGACACTTGCCACCATACCAAAGTGGTAGGAAGGAGGGAAAAATGTAAGCAATCTCTGTTCCATGGCTTGAGCTAGAGATCACAAATTTTTCTCAGTGTTGTTTAGAAATGAACTGTTTGCCTAACACGGAGGTTCTGTCTCCCTGCCTGAGAAATACATGAGAAGTCTAGCTTGTTTCCAAAGAATGCTGATACTGAGACCATAATCTAAAAGAGTCTGGTTGCACAGGCCAGGAATGGAGTCTCTACGTCAACTCTTTAAGCCTCCCCAGGTGCTTCTAACACATGGACAAGACTGAAAACTACTAATTTACAGTATGGATAGAGGGGCACTTCTGCTATCAAAGAGCGTAAAATAATAAGGCCTGCTGTGGTTTTGTTCTGAAATGCCCCTCCTCCAGACTCGTGGTTTGAGTGTTTGTTTCTCATCTGGTAGTGCTGTCTGGAGGTCATGGAGCTATTAGCTTTAGAAGGGTAGGGCCCGGTAGTAGAGGTAGGTCCCTTTTAAAGGTCATTTCCAGGCCCTGGTTCCAGCCACTCTCTGCTTCCGTGCCACGTGCCTCCACTGTCACAACCTGGGTCTCACTGCTATGACTGCCCACCACCACGGACTACAGCCCTCTGAATGAGCTGAAATGAATCTTTTCTTCCATATGTTGTTTCTGTCAAGTATTCTGTCTCAGTGACTCAGAAGTAACTCACATGGGGTTCAGATCAATTCTCCCTAAGCTCTGACAGAAATTACTAAAAACTTAGACAAAAAAATATGAAATGGTGATTGCCAGATGTTGAAAATTGAACAACCTAGGTCAGTGGCCTCAAAGAGTAAGACAGATCAGTGAGGGGTTTAGGATGAGGTTAAAGAGTTTCTGATAAAATCCATCTTTAGATATCCCAAAACATTACAAATTATAAATAAAACACATACACATAACTAATAGCTCCAAGTATTTCCTGGTAAAGATTTGCCAGCAGGAGTTCAATGGCTCTAGTATCTGGTTAATACTCTTTTCCGGTGAACATTTGGCTCTTTACGTAAATCTGTACAACCAAGTGACCTGTATCCCCAGATTAATTATTATATATTAATTAATTAATTAATTAATTATAGCAAGGTGATCCCCTGCTGCTGCTTCCTTAACCTTCGACATCCCAGCTTCCTGAGCTCAAGGAAATTAATCTCTGCTCTCTATAAATTATCCAGCTTTAGGTAACATATTCTAGCACTGAATGAAACAGACTAAGAACGTGGTCATTTGTAATTTAATCTTACGGTTAACACCAACTGATTCAGAGAAGAAATCTATAGGCCCAAGAGAGACTCAAGGATTCCCAAACTCTAACCTGAATAAAAACATTTACTTATTGCAGATAGGAAAAAACGCATACACAAGAAAGACAGTGATAGTTGGTGGATATTTACAGTTCAAGTGAGAAAGAACTCATTTGTGCCCTTGATACTCTGTTTGGAGCTCTCAATTTTTTCCCCAAAAATTAAAATCCACTGACTAACTCCTCTTGTCTCTTACTTTAAGCCTTACAAACAAATGTAAAAAGTATGCCACAGGACTTCCCTGAACTAACAAAACAGAAATGGGTTCCTACATATATGAAAAAAATCCTTATTATAAATTAATAATTTGCTGTAAAAGGTTTGGGTGGTAGTAATATATATTCATCAGCCTGAGAAACAGTTAAGTTGAAGGCAGGGTTTTGACGCCCTTTCTAAGTAAGGACACTGTACAACCTCCTAGGGCACAGCCAGCCAGCTGCTTTCCAGGAAGAGACCCTCTAGTTTTCCCCCATTCATCTTTCTCTATGCTATAATGTTATTTGCTCTATGCTATAATGTTATTCGCTCTATGCTATAATGTTATTCACTCTATGCTATAATGTTATTCACTCTATGCTATAATGTTATTTGCTCTATGCTATAATGTTATTCGCTTTATGCTATAATGTTATTCGCTCTATGCTATAATGTTATTCGCTCTATGCTATAATGTTATTTGCTCTATGCTATAATGTTATTCACTCTATGCTATAATGTTTTTCGCTCTATGCTATAATGTTATTCACTCTATGCTATAATGTTATTCATTCTATGCTATAATGTTATGATCATAGCTTAGAGCTGGGCATCTGGAGGGAATACACATCAAGTCAAGTTCACACTGTTCCCATCGTGGCTCAATGAACAAGCTAAACGTGAGTAGTAGCCACTTTCTTACATTTATAAGCTGGGAAATAGGAAAATCATGCTCAAAGCATCTCTCCCCCACACACCTCTGACACACTAATGTCCATTAAACCTCTGCTCTTACAGCTGGTATAGAAAGTATGCTACCAGCTCCTACCACATTTATATTTTGTTTTAGCTTCCCCCCTCCAAGATATAGTCTTTTTGTGTAATAGCCCTGGTTGTCCTTGAACTCACTCTATAGACTCGGCTGGCCTGGAACAGAGATCCTCCTCCCTCTGCCTCCTGAGTGCTAGGATTAAAGGTATGTGCCACCACTGTCTGGCTTTCTTTTAGCTTTTTATTGACTTTTTTATTTGAAATTACAGTTATCTACTTTTTACTTAGCATACACAGTTATGGGCTAATTAGGATATTTATTTATTTATGGGATTTGGATTTTTGTTTTTAAGGCATAATTTTGCTAAGTGTCCCAGGCTATTTTTAAGCTCATTGCATATATATATATATATATATAT
>CAJQZJ010016855.1:3988605-4012643 GCA_907164525.1 Lophiomys imhausi | reverse complement strand
TTCAGGAGCTCTGCATTCCATGCAGTCAGGTGTCACCTGGACCAAGACCTTTCAGGAGCTCTGCATTCCATGCGGTCAGATGTCACCTGGACCAAGACCTTTCAGGAGCTCTGCATTCCATGCGGTCAGGCTTCTACTCTTATTGCTTACACTACAGCTGTTCTGCCAATGACCATGCCGGATGTGTTGCCCCAAGTCTTTTTTTTTCTTCCCCCCCTCAAGGAATTTAGCTCCAAGGCCAAAAGCAAACTGTGACATTGGCACCAGATTTCACGGGTGTCACTCTGCTTATTCTATATAACTATCATTTAGTAGAGCCTTTAGGGCTAAACAGTGTTGGTGAGAGGTGGGGCTGAAGCTGGATCTGTGTGGCTTATCTATGAATAGGCTAAGGAGGCATCCCCATTGCATGGCTCTAGGTTTATCAATAACCTACTTTGATCATGGCTTTAGATCTCAGATGCTCAGAATTTGGTTCTGCTTGTTGATAGACTTTTCCTAATGCAGAAATTTGAAAGGAAAATTCCATAATTTTTAAAGGAAAGAATTCCAAGAGACAATGCCGTTTTTCATAACTGAGGGCAGATAAACAGTTGAGTGAAACTGTTGAAGATTCCAAAGGTAGGAAGTATTAGGACGTCAAACTACAGCCAAAATGAGACAAATGTATTAAACTAACCCTCTCACTGTGCAAGGAAAGCAATCGACTAATATACAGGAAGTAGCAATTGTACTTAAGAATTACATACAGTTTTATGCAGGATCTATATGTGAAGGCATTGAAGTGTGGCCAGTACAGGCAGGACATGCTTATGGCATGATGCTTGAGCACTATGGTTATGCTGGGCTTTGGATCTCCCAGGGGATATTCAAAGTTAAGTACAAGATAAGAGCCCAGGCAAAAGATAACAGTAACCCCAGGCTGAGTAAAAGGCTAAATCTCGGGGCATCTGAAGTGACTGGACTGCAGACATGTTCCCAGAAAGAGGAAAAGTGTGGGGAAAGAGTTCATGAGTGTAGATAAAAATCCGCATTACGCTAGTGGCTTACCCTACCACTAAACTCTGCCTGAACAAAACAAGATACCAAGAAACCCACCAGAAAACAGCTGTTCAGAATATAATGAGCTAAACATTATTTTAGCTCCCAACAGAAGTTGGAATGCAAGCCTTAGAGTGTAGGGACACTAGAGCTCTCAGATGAGACCACAAAAGGACCACACGCTTGGAGTAAGGGCACAATGATGCTGAGAGACAGAAGGTATATGACATAGCTTGAAACCAAGCCTTCTCAGCATCACAGTGGTCTGCCAGGTATTTGCTCCACCTTCCAGGGGGGAAAAATGTAACTCTTCAGAGGCAGAAAATATTAGCCAAAGCCTCTCCATTTTTCATATCACTGTCCAAACACAATATAAATTTGTGAGCCATGTTAAAAGTCAAATCTAAATGATTAAACACTAAGAACAGATTATAGTCAAATAAGGCCCAGATATGAGAGTTGACAGGGAGCATAAACAATTTGGCTTACTGAGCTTACCCAACTAGAAGAAAGATGAACAGAAGTGAAGAGATGGACAATTTGGTTTAATATACGACTGAAAAGTATAATAATAATAATAATAATAATAATAATAATAACAATAACAATAATAAGAAACAGACAGGCTTTCTAAAACTAAACATAACTGGAAATGATAATCTGTAGTCGTTTAAATGAGATGTTTCCCATTACTTCAGGCATTTTAATACTTCCAGTTCATGGCACTGTTTGGGTAGGCTGAGGAGGTGTGGCCTCACTGGAGTGCCAGACATATGTCATTGGGGCAGGCTTTGAGAGTTTAAAGACTCATGACATGTCTAGTTAGTCCTCTCTGCTTCATGCTCCCTGTTAAAGATATGAGATCTCAGCTTCTGCTCTAGGCACCGTGCCTGCCAGCTGCTGCTATGCTTCGTGCCATAATGGCTTGCCCGTAAGCCAAAACAAACCCTTGTTTCTATAAGTTTCATTGGTCATGGTGTTTTATCACAGCAAAAGAAGAGTAGCTAGTACAGGGCCCTTTGTCATATTTCATAATGGTGTGAACAGCAGAAGTCGGGATTAGTGATCTGGATAATAGCCCCATCTAAGCTGAAGGAGAGAGGCTAAAAAGAACAAAGAACAAGCCCAACACACTTATAAGACCCCTAACACATATGTAATTTCAGTACCTGAAAGAGAGGAGATAGAATGGTGTAGAGGCAATATTTGGGGACAGCAAGATCAGCATTTTCTACAGGGAATGAAAGAACATGGACCTCTCAGAACTTCAGGAACCGTCTGGTAAGACAAAAGATGAGTGTCTATCAGAAATAGTAGAGGCAGTTTCAGTTTATAAATTTGTTGAGGACAGCTCTCCAGTTGATATAGAGCACTTGACCTTGAGGCTGGTTTCATATGCCCAAGCAGTTCCGCAACACCAGGAAATGTGTGAGTTGCTGGGTGGAGGACACGGGGTGGGGGTGGGGGAGGGGCTGGAAATGTGGGGGGAGAAGCAGAAACTGTGTCACTAACATCACTAACCGGAGAGATCAGTCTAGTCAGCTCTGAGTGCCAGAAATCAAGAGGGCCTCGGGGAAGTGGAAAACAGTAGGTTTGATTATGATGATAGGAAATCAAAACCAAAGTCCTTTAAGCCATACAGTTAGTAAGAGTTTGAGTCATAATATCAGATTGTTATGGGTTCTAGGAACTGGACGAGGTCCTTTACTAGAGCAGCTGGTGCTCTTAATGGCTGGTCCCTCTCCAGTGCCATATGATGCATTTCTAAATGGGAGCTTTCATCTCTGCTGCATTGCATGGTCAAACCTTTCCTTAGAGTTTTGTGGTAGAAGCTAGGCATTCTAATATTAGTACTTGGGAGGCTGTAGCTGGAGGATTTCCATGAGTCTGAGATCAGAGTCTGGATTATATAGTAAGTTCTAGGTCAGTCAGGGTTACAGAATAAAACTCCCTCTCAAAAGGACAACAAACACCTGTATTCCCAGGCATATACCCATCCCCACACACAGAGACACATACCCCACACACACATACCCTCCACATAGTCTCCCCCACACACAATACCCATCCTCACAGACACATATACCCAAATACATATGGGTACAATACCCAGCTCCCCCACAGAGACACATATCCCCCCACATAGAGAGGCACATACCCCCACATACCTACCCCTCCAACCCTCACAGACACATAGGGACAATACTCACCCCCACACAGAGAGACACAGGCCCCTCATATACACATACACATCCCCCCCCCCAGGCACATAGCCCACATGCATACACCCCCACATGCCCTCTCCCTATGCACACAGAGAGACACATATGCCACCACACACATAGGTACAGACCCATCCACACACACATACCCCGCTATGTACTCCCCACAGATACACATTACCCACCCCCACACAAGCACATATACCCACACACACAAGCACACACAGAGACATATACCCCTACACATATAGGCACATACCTACCCCCACACAGAGACACATATCCCCCACATACTCATCTCCCCACAGAGACACATATACCCCCATATACTCATCCCCACTATAGAGACACACCCCCACACACATATGTGCAATACTCTCACACACAGAGACACATACTCCTCCACGCACATACCCACTCTCCCCACAGAGAAATAGATACCCAACACACATATAGGCACATACCCACCCTGACTCAAAGAATTTCTGTCTTTCAGAATGTCAACATTTGGAATTATGCTATCAGAGCTGATAATAACACTATTTTCTTCTTGATTTTTTTTTTCTTTTGAGATAGGGACTCACTATCCTAGGCTAACCTGGAACTTACTGTGTGGCTCACTCTGACCTCCAGCTCACAACCCTTCTCTCACAGGCTCTTGGGTGCTGGGCTTAAAGCTGTAAACAACATGTCCAGTTCATGATGTAGTCCTTGTGTACAAACAAACAATAAAGTCTGTATCTTACCAGAATCTTGCTACCCTAAACCCAAACTTCCAGAAAAATTCTATTTAAGAAAAATTTTAACATTTACAAAGTTATAATAGACAAAGGTAAAAACAAAGTACTTCTGGTATAACTTTTGGGGAAAAAATGTTTTTCATTTTCTCCTCCCAAACATGTAATTTAAATGTTTTATGACATTTTAAATGTGGTTTAAATGTTAAATGGTTTATAACCGCACTCGGCATCTGTTATCCTAGCCTCTATTTCTGTCTTGAGACATTTTAGCTGTGGTTAGGACTTCTATCCCACCAGCACCTTCAGGTTTTCTCAACAGTGATTCATAGAAGATACTGAACAATTTCAAGCAGTAACATGAGTGTTGTTAAAAACACAAAGCAGAGGGCTGGAGAGGTGGCTCAGAGGTTAAGAGCACTGGCTGTTCTTCCCAAGGTCCTGAGTTCAATTCCCAGCAACCACATGGTGGCTCACAGCCATCTACATTGAGATCTGCCCGGGCATATATGTAGAGCAAATACTATATACATAATAAATAAATAAATGTTTAAAAAAAAACACAAAGCAGAAGCTGGGGAGATGGTGCCATAGCTTAGAGCTCTTACCTTATAAACAGGAATATCTGAGTTCAAATCTCCAGTACTCATGCAAAAACCAGGTGGTGGTGTGTATCTGTAACCCCCACCTAGGGATGCAGTCTTAGGGAGACTCCTTTTGCTTGCTTGTTTGCCAGCCAGCTCACTTAGCTGAACCTGTGAGCTTTGGCTCCAGATGCAGTGAGGAGAACCTGTCTCCAAAGGAAAGAGGGAGGAGCTGGAGAGGGAGGTGGCTCAGCAGTTAAGAGCCCTGGCTGCTCTTTCAGAGGACCTCAGGTTCAGTTCCCAGCCCCCACACAGCAGCTCACAACAGTCGGTAAGTCAAATTCCAGCAGATCCAACACACTCTTCTGCGTCCACTGGCACACATATGGTATACAGACATACATGTGGGCAAAACATCTATACACATAAAAATTTTAAAAGTAAAAGTTAAAATGGAAAGCAACAGAGAAAGACACCCGACAGCATCATCTGCTTCCACTTACACACTACAAATACACACACACACACACACACACACACACACACGGACACACACACACACACACGGACACGGACACGGACACACGGACACAGACACACGGACATGGACACGGACACAAATACATGCCCCCCCACATACACACAAAAGAACGTATCTATGACAAAGCATGTCTGTAATCCCAGCACCTAGAGGTGGAACAGGAGTTCAAGATGATTCTCAGCTATATTGTGAATTTAGAGCCAACTCAAGTTGTATGAGATCCTGTTTCAAAAAAAATAGTATTCAAAACACAATTCAGTAATTGTAGACAAGATTTTAGCATTTATGGTAACGGAAGTGGATGTTTACTATCAACTATGATTGTGCCATATATAGCCAATGAGGATTGCTTTCAGCCTCTGAGACATGCCACTCACTCATTCACCATATAAACACTGAGAATTTGGTAGGTTCCAGATGCTGTGCCCTACGAGCTAGCACTTTCTTCACCCTGCTTAGAGGCTTGTAGTGCAAAAGGTATGTATGTATGTATGTAGAATGTGGCTTTACTTTATTTTACACTCTAATTAATTTTAAAGTACTTATCTGGGCATGGTGGTGCATGCCTTTAATCCCAGCATTCGGGAGGCAGAGGCAGGCAGATCTCTGTGAGTTCAAGGCCAGCCTGGTCTACAAAGTGAGTCCAGGTCAGCCAAGGCTACACAGAGAAACCCTGTCTTGGAAAAACCAAAAGAAAAAAATTTACAGTACTTCATACCTCTACCTCCTTACAACCCTTGTTCCTTCCAATCCCCCAACCCAGATGGGAGAGAAAGAAAGTTAGAGGAGAAAAGGACGGAAGCTACTTTCTGTTAATAAGGGTAGTTTCTGCTGATAAGGGTAATTGGGTTCTTTTTAGGGGCAATACCAAACTCATTAGTCAGGATATCCAGTAGTTCAGTAAACCAGGAAACACAGCAAACCAGCAGCAATGTAGAGGAGCAACAGCAGGGAGAGCAGCAACTCCTTCAAAGCACCCCCCTTCTCCTCGGGATTGTAACTTTTTACTCCTCTCCCCAGTCTCAGCTGGTAAGCCACAACTCAGGAGGTACATATTGATTACACCTGTGGACTAATTGAAGCAGCCCCACACCTGAGATTAAACAAAAACATTCTTATAACTGTTTTTTAATAAACAAACTCTTACCATGTATGTTTGTTTGTTTGTTTGTTTTTAAGTTTAAGTTCAACCTTTATTTGGGGGTCTGTCAAAACTACCCATCTTTTCACCCCAAGAGATTACTGGTCTAGCCCTGCTTTCTACCTTGTTTCTCTGACAAAGGAAATCAGAAAGACAACAGAGCTATCTTCTAGAAGGCAAAGTGCCATTTTACATGGTCCAATACCTGAACCATGCTACCTAACATAGCAGTTATTTTAAACAGAGATTCCCTTACTTACATGCAAACCTTGTTCCTTTTCCCATTTTCTTTGCCATTCAACTCTCACTTTCCATCTCAGTGACAGGAGGGATTGGGTGAACGACACTGTAAGGGGCATTAGCCAGAGAAGACAATTCAAAGTAGCCCATGCTTGGTTACCAGTATGGATCACCAGTATGGATGGTGTCACTGCAACCCCACATGTGTGCGCACACAAAACACACACACAGCATATCCAGAGTCTGCAGCACCTGGAAGCATGTCCAAAGGGTGAGCACTGGCCAAAACCAACCAACCAACCAAACAAACAAAAAGCAACCAAAGTGACTGGCATGGGATAGGACCAATCAGAACAGAAGCTGACATGAGTGAGCCAGAATTAACATTTAGAAGTGGAGACTGAAAAGGGTGATATACAGACTAGAAACTACTTACTAATCTGTAAGAAAGTGTTCCTTAAAACAAACCATGAAGATATATTAGTACATATGAGTGGATGACAAAACAAGTGAGGGGATACACAACTGTTCTTTCTTTGGTGACACCTGTAAATATCTGCATTAATCTCTTCTTCCGGCCATAGCTGCTTAATATAAATCAATTTAATTTGGATGTGTGTGTTGTTCAATTGCTTAGTAACTTTCAAGAATTTTCTGGCATGGCTTGTTATGATTCATTCCCTTGCACCCCCCTCCACTCCCATAGCCAAGGTTCTGGAATCTTACTCATTTCATAACATTGTGTGTTGTCAGGTTTTAGGCAGGTGAAGGAGAAACATGAACTTCAGCAATTTGAATGTTCTTTTTTTTTTTCATTCAACGTAAAAGAGTTGAGGAAGGCCTTCCCTGTTGGTCATCATTACATGGTGTGTTACTCAAAGGATCAAAGAGCAAGAGCTCAAAATCAATACCAGATGTGAATAGGATTGTGTGCGTGGAGTCAGAAGCAAAAGTCACATAGATTCCAGAGTCCCAAGGTCTGACTTCCTAAGATCAGATACAGGACTAGCTTTTCCTGGTTGCCCATTGAACAAAGACCACACCCTCCCCTTGGAATAACAATTCCACTGTCAGATGGCACCAGAATCATGCAGTATGTTTAAAAGGAAAATATAGAGGGTGGGAGTGTGAATGTTGTTCCAAGAAATGGTTGGTAGAGGGCTGTAGATGTAGCTTAGGGGTAGAGTCAAGCTTGTGTAAGGCCTGGGTTGACTCCTCAGCACTGGGGGTGGGGTTAGGGGTGGGAGTGAGACTTGACCCAATAAAGACATTTTGTAACTAAAATTAACTCCAAGAAGCCTAGTGAAGAGGAGTAGAATCTGTCATAAAGAAACAATGGTAAAAGGCATATGTTCATGAAATCACCATAATTAAATCCACTGTTTTGTGTGTACATGTGTGTTAGCATAAAAAAATTAATGCATTTAAAAGAAGCAATGGTGTCTGAGACACATACAGGCAATGTGCACACTGGCCTTGGGAAAAGCTGAGAGCCACAAACTACAACAAAGCTGAGACTCTCACTCCAAGTCAGCTTCTCTGAACACACCTACTATGCTTTGCTCTCTCTGCTCCCCTGACCCACGAGGCAATAGCTTCATCGGAAATATTTGTGAGTTTATTCCCTATTACTAGAATTGTTTCATCGGGATCAATGATAAGCATTTGAGGTTTTGGTAGAAGGCATATCTTGGTTGAGTGGAAGAAAGAAGCTAGAGATAGCTATCTCTGTAGACTATTTTAAATACACGATAAATCTACCAAATTAGGCATTATAGACTTCAAAGCTGCTTCCCATTCCACTTGTCTCTGTTACTAGCACTGTTGATCTCTTTCTCTCATCTACTTCAACTCTTCATTTTTCATTCTGAAGTCAGTAGCAAGGTCTCATTGACTCTTAACTCAGAAGCCTCATGAATAATTCTGAATAATTGCTAAAGACAATTTAGATTCTAACAAAGGCATATTATTTAACCTATATCTATAGGTAAAAGAAAGAACCATACCAAAACCCAAGGGGGGTGGTTCACACCTACAATTCCATCAAGCGACAAGCTGAGGCAGGATATGATTGTAAACACAAGGCCAGCATAGGTGACCTCTAGGCCAACCTGAGATGTGTAGCAAGACACTGTCTTGGGGTGGGGTTTATATAGGAAGGAGGGGAGATAATGTGAGAGAATGATTATCACATCAGTATTTATGGCTGAACCTGAGCAAAAATCCTGTTCACATCATTGCTAACAATATGATCTTTTTGGAAAAAAAAATCTCTGAAGCTTCCTCCCCCAACTATAAAGTGGGGGCCTTCAGCTAACAAATTTTACTGGGCTTTTTGGTTAAATTTACAGATATTAATGAGAACTCAGTATGGGCATTTAGCAAATAATAGTTCTCACTGATGTAACAAATGCATTTGTATAATTTCTTTTTCTTTTCTTTTTTTAAGTTTGTGAACCCCTTATACCTGTTCCCATTTAATATTCACAGAAACCCTTTAGAGACCAAGAATATCCCTAGCTTGAAGATATGGACACTAAAGAACAGAGAGCTGAGGACCCTTCCTTAAGGGTAGCTGTCTAGAGGTTGTTTCAAGAGCAAGTGGAAACCAAGACATTCGAAAGCCTGGTAAGATTACCCTTTTCTATGCCATGACAGAGGCAGCTGAAAGCAAGAGGGGCTGAATGGCCTATGAAATCCCTGAGTCCTGTACTTGTTCATTTATTCATATGTGTGTGTGTGTGTGTGTGTTTACCGATCTCTGTTTTAAATTTTCATGTGTATGGGTGTTTTACCGTCACTTTTGTCTGTGCACCACGTGAATGCAGAGGCTGTAGAGGTCAGAAGAGGTCATCGAATCCCCTGGAACTGGAGTTACGGATGGTTGTGGCCCACCATGTGTGTACTGAGAGTCGAACTTCTGAAAGAGCAGCCCTTGACTCCTGAACCATCTCTACAGCCCCTATTTATTGATCTCTTTGCCACAAACTGTTTAAGAACCTTGCCAGAAAACCCTCAATAAAACAAAAACAAAAACAAACCTCTGCCGAAACATAAACAGATACGTAAAGTATTGTACACACATTTTTCTGTAAAAAAAAAAAAAGAAAATGTGAAAATATATAGCTCTTTAGTTGCTTCACTCCGTTCGTCTAAAAGTTCGCTCTCAGTCACCTTTTTCGACCCTTTCAGTTTGGGCTCCACGCCTCTTCAAGACACACCACTTAGTGACAGAACAAAACTCCACAAAAATGGGCAGGACGTGGCTGGTCAGAGGCGGTCGGAGGAAAGACTCCGGAACTAAAGTTCCGGTGATTTTGGTTCTCGGTCGGAAGCCAGTTGGACGGACCGGTAGTGGAAAGCTCTAGAGCTGTTTCCGGCCACCTCAGCGGGAAGAGGAGACGCTAGCAGCTAGCTGTTGGGGAACTGAGCTGGAGTTGTAACTGGCCACCGTGGGAGAAGAGAGGGCAGTGACTAAGACGGCCGAGCCTCCGTAGCCAGGAAAGATGGTGTTGCTGACGATGATCGCTCGCGTGGCGGACGGGCTCCCGCTGGCCGCCTCTATGCAGGAGGATGAGCAGGTAAGCTGCTGCCGGAGCCCCCAGCCCGCCAGTTCCTTCGAGCTCTTCTCTGCTCCTAGCTATGAATTCCTTCCTCGGACCGGCGAGACTCTAACGACCTCGCAGTTAACGCCCGCCCCTCCCCTCACCCCTCGAGCTTTTTTTTTTTTTTTTTTTTTTAACTGTTTGCTAGTGGTGAGACTGTGAGAAGAAATCTTTGTGGAAGGAGTTAGAATTTGTTGTTACCAGTTTCTCTTTAGACAAAAGCTCTGGAGAAAGGATATCTTTGTCTAATTGTGATCACCCAGTTTGCGACGACGTTTTACGGACTTAAAATTCAGGACTTTCATTTTCGACTGCTCTTAAGGCTGCTGACTGATATATCTGGGGAAGATCAACCCCACATTTCTTCACCTCGTTTTCCTGTAACACCTGATCCTTGACCTAGCTTGTTGGCATTTTTTGAAAGTGGATGAGGTAATATTGCCTCTTAAAAAGTTGTCAAGGTTCAGTACAGCGCCTACTTTCACGGTTATGCCTGATTCTCGCCTGGTCTAATAAAGAATATTGTTCAAATGAGCTCAAGAATGTGATCTGAACAAAGGAGATTACGGGGAGGGTGTCTTAGAAGTAGTAGGAGTAGAGAGGGGCAGAATCTGGTCAGTTGCATTGAAGTCGTGGAACCAAAAGTGGATTTGAAAAGCTATTTAGTATTAGTGGGCCCCTACTCTCTGCCTTGATAATTTTGTGAAAAAAGTCATTGTTTCTTAATTTTAAACTTGGTAATTATTTGTTATTCGTCTGCCAAAATGGGTTTGTTTCATTGAAAAATTGAGAAATGTTTTCTCGTGATTGTGAATCCATCATTTTCCTCTAGTAATTCTGGTTTTAAATGTCTTTCTGGACTTTTAATGTCAGCAGAAGTGTCAGTCTGAGACTTATTTTTACCATCATAATGGTATGCAGAACATTATAGAGTGCCCAAGTCCTCATACCACCCATGCTCCCATGTGTGGTCTTGTCACCCTTTGTAGAGAGGGAAGCTGTGAGGCTTAGAGAGAATAGGCCACTTAAAGTCACACAGCTGGCTGGGTTGGTGGCACATGCCTTTAATCCCAGCACTCGGGAGGCAGAGGCAGGCGGATCTCTGTGAGTTCAAGGCCACCCTGGTCTATAAAATGAGTCCAAGATAGGCATGGATACATAGATAAACCCTGTCTCAAAAAAAACTTAAAAAAAAAAAGTCACACAGCTGACAAGTAGAGTAATGGAATGTGTCATGGGGGGTTGTTGGTAGTGGGTTTTAGGGGTTGGTCTGTTTCTACCCTGCACTGTTCACATTTGTGGCTAATGATTCTTTGTTGTGAGAGACTGTCATATGCCTTGTAGGGTGTCCATCCTTGGCCTCTACTTCTGGATAGCAGTAGCACATTTCCTGTCCCATTGTTCCAACAACTCGAACTACTTCTAGACATTTCCAACAGTTCCTTTAGGGACAAATGAATCCTGGTTGAGAATCGCTGGTTACAGTAATCAGTATTTTATTAAGCTACTGTTTTTTTAAAATCAGTATCAGTTTGGCTCTAGACCAGAACCTTAGTTCCTAACCATGTTTAAGACTATTCAACCACGTATTCACTTCTTACTAGTGTAGAAATAGCTTCAATTGGGACAGGTTCTATATACTAGACCTTGCCTTGAACTGATCCCTCTGCCTTAGCCTTTTGAGTGCTAGAATGACAGGTATACACAACCACACCCAACTCAGAAATAACTTTTTTTTTAAACATTTATTTATTTATTATGTATACAGTATTTGCTCTACATATATGCCCGGGCAGATCTCAATGTAGATGGCTGTGAGCCACCATGTGGTTGCTGGGAATTGAACTCAGGACCTTGGGAAGAACAGCCAGTGCTCTTAACCTCTGAGCCACCTCTCCAGCCCAGAAATAACTTTTAAGACATAGATTATGTTGACTAGTATTATATTAAGTACTCTAATTGTCCAAGCCAAAGTAATTCGTGTACTTTTAATTATTTGTACTGATAAGACTTGGGTTATTTTTAGGTATTTACTAGGTTCCTGTCCCTGACTGGTTATTCAGATAAGACAGTGGAGAGTTACATTCACATATACTATAGACAGAGTGTTTTATACAGTGTGACTATGTGCTTACCTAGTAATTTAGAGTTAGAACAGGTAGAGAGATGAATGGTTCTTCACAAACCCAGACTCACTGGCTGATAATCCTATTCCTTTCCTCCTCCTTTCTTTTTTCTTTCTTCTCTACAACAACATGTTTTTCCTTTTAGGATGTTTGCAGTTTCTTTTGTCTACCTTTTTATTCTACCTCAAAACTGTTGTTTTGCTTTAATTTTGCACTAGTTCTGGAAGGGCAGTTCAGAGTTGGAAAAGATGGCGTAACTACCCAGGTAGACAATAGGAGCTCCAGTAGAACAAACTGCTGTACAGTTGAGCTACCCCACTCCCCTTATCTTTTCAGGGCGGCTACTATAATTGCCTAGAGAGGAAAATGGCTGGTTCTTGGTCCAGCTGGCCTTTGACCAGCTGAGTTTATCAAGGATTTATAAATGATAAGACCTAGCCACACATTCCTGAAAAATGCTAATGATATTTGGCAATGCTAATGTAGGAAGTGGAAGATAATGGAATGGGGACTCTGGTGTCATGTCATCCATGGTGTCATGATGGGGTGGAAGTTGGCTCTTGTGCAGCAGTTTAGTTAGGTTTAGTTAATCATGCTCCTGTGATTAACCTCTCACCGGTGCTCAGCAAGTAAACCTGGTCTACTCACTGGTTTGTAAAACAAAACCCAAACTGAAACGTTCTTAGAAAGGCAAGAGGATATTTGGTAGTGGTCTAGTGGAGATGGGAAAAGTACTTGGGTTCTGAGGCAAATCACTGCCTTGTACCTTTTGTGATACAGAGATGATCCTAAACATCCTAGTGGGTAACCTCAAGTTTGCTTCCTGCCAAATCCAGCTGTCTTCATTCTCTTCATTACTGGATCACTAATATATCTTATAGGATAGTCAGAGGTTTGATTTCTACATGAAATAGAAGGCACAATCAGTGCATTTGGTATTTTTAGCTGGGCTAACTGTGAGCCACTTGTGACTTTGACATTGAAAGCAAGCTAGATCTGTCTGTAAAGCACTGCTTATGTTGTTTTTGTAGGATCTTGATTGGTTCCCACACAGCTCCTTGAACATTTCCTGTGAATTACATGTTTGACAAGACATTGTCTAGAAGGTAGATCTACTCTTGAAACAATTTTAATCATGGAAGTGGAATGTCATAGTGCTTGAAGCAGGTGCTACGTGGTCAGATTATCTAGGTCAAATGCTAGCTCTTCCCCTTCTAACCCCATAGGGTCCTTGACAAAATTTGGTTTCTAAAATATAATATTGGCATAATAATTCTAAACACACCCTAGAGTAATTATGATGATTAAGGGGTTAAATATGTAAAGTGTTTAGAATAGTCCCAGACAGAACGTGTGCATTAACTTTGTTTATTTCTCAGGTGCTTTTCCAAATTCTAGCCTGCCTTAAACTGCATGGAGCACTCTTTGTACAAAGATGGCAATGAACAGGAATAGATGAATAATGTTTATACTGCAGAATTAATCCATGCTTATTTAGAAAGTTTAGTGACTTAAATAACCAAGATGCTAATGGTGTTTATTTCCTATAATTGTAACTCAAATAATCTCATATTCTTCTCCTCCCCTTTCTCCTCTCCCCGCTCCTTGTACATGTGTGCAAAATTACATAATGAGTTATATTGTAAGACTGACTTCATTTTTAAGTTAACAGTTGTACATGCTGAATATTGTCTCATATCATTAAATATTTTAATGGCTCCCTAGTAATCTATTATGTGAATATGCCAGAAAAGTTATTCTTTAGCCAATATTATTCTGTTCTTAGGAATGGTAACGCCAGCTGAGCCAGTGTTAATGTTGGTTGTCACATTATAACCTCTCTGTAGATTTGCCCCCGGTGCGCCCGTTATTTCTCATAATTGGTATGACATTTTGTTCATACAAAATTTTTAGAGTTTTGTTCTCTCAGGTTGTCGTAATGTTTACATTATGTTTTATAAAGTTAGGAGATTTGCACTATTTGATTGGCAAGGTTGTGGTTTTTGCTCTTGTTTGTGGGTTGTTTTT
This sequence comes from Lophiomys imhausi, assembly GCA_907164525.1. Lineage (NCBI taxonomy): Eukaryota > Metazoa > Chordata > Mammalia > Rodentia > Muridae > Lophiomys > Lophiomys imhausi. The sequence goes on along the minus strand of CAJQZJ010016855.1, from coordinate 3,998,378 downwards.
TTTTTGTTTTTTTTTTGTTTTTTTGCTGTTATTTTCTTCCTCTTTGCCTTTAAGGTATTCATCTGACTTTAGCAATTGACACAAAAATGTTGTTTGATTGATTTAGGAATGAAGATTGCACATAAGTATTTTTTAAGATCCCTGGGTGATTCCAGTGTGAAGCCAAGGTTGAAAATCATATATATTGATCTTCCTTATCACTTTATGACACTTCCAACATTAGCTGCATTCCTTATATGTGCTGTTGTGGGTTCAGATCTGTTCATGCCACATAATGGCATGGTGAAACAAACATATAGGTAAATGCCACTCACATATGGAAATAGGATATTGTGCACTACTTACTGACTGAAAGCATGTGATAATACTAATAATAAACATGTACTGGCTGCTAACTATTCAGATGAATGCATGAATGCATGCTGCTTAATATGATAATGGCAATATAATATTATAAGGGACTGTTTAATATGTGAATTGGTCCTTTGAGATCTCAAAATATATACACTAAAGGTTTGTTTAGCTCCGAAATATCAAAATAATTTCTTCTTTAGTCCGGATTGAAAGGTAATACTTTTTATATTGTCAAAAAACCAAATTTGCTCCAGGAAAAATATTAACTGACCCCTCCTCCTCAAAAAAGGTAATTGTCCCAGAGTTAGGATTAGGGCAGGGCTCTGTTCGTATCTTTCAGGAGATTTAAAGCATCCATTCAAGAAATCCAGGGACAACTGGACAACGGAACCTCAGCAGAAAACAGATCAGAAACCAAAGAAGACGAGTGGCCCAGATGATCCAGCCTTGCAGACTTCCTCAATAGCTGTTTCCTCAAAAGTCTACAATAACAACAACTCAAAATCGCTAAGATCGCTCAGCTCCACAGACTGCTCCAGCGATAACTTCAGTAAAGCCCTGAAGATAGCTTCTGTCTACGAACTTCTTAGGGCATCTAAATAGCTGAGCACAAAAGGACTGAACATCAAATGATTCTATTTCATTTTTAACCATTTTTCCATTCTTATTTGGGCCCCAAACAGGTTTACTACGTCTCATCAGCAGGAAGTCATTTTAAGGGAGCGACGTCCCATCCCCAGAAGGTGGGGAGGGTGTTTCCCCCCCCCCCTTGGTTATTTTATGGATAATAGAAAATTTTGTTATTTAGGGGAAGAGACTACAAGCTGTTAAATAATCTTGTTAAATGGGTTTTGGAGGTTAGACCCAGGGACTTCTCTCTTTTTCTTTTCTATATCCTTCTTTCTCTCCTATGTAGGAGTGAACAGACTTGAGAAAAAATGGGACATAGACATAGTATAGGAAAGATCAAGAAAAAAGGACAGATTATTGAATATGGCCTTATACCTTTGTATATTGATACAAAATTAATATTATATTTGGCTAAATTGGTATTGATCATTGTATATTAATGCAAAATTAAGATTGTATTGGACTACATCGGTATTGATCTTTGTATATTGATACAAAATTAAGATTATATTTGGCCACAATGGTATTGACCCTTGTATATTGATGCAAAATTAAGATTGTATTGGACTACATAGGTATTGATCTTTGTATATTGATACAAAATTAAGATTATATTTGGCCACATTGGTATTGATCTTTGTATATTGATACAAAATTAAGGGTAATGCTTCTTAAAGGTATTGTACCTAGTAATGCTTAAAAATGAAATGTAAAGTTTTGGTCTCTTGTTACCAACCGTCATAAACTGTTTAGGATAATTAAGAAATGCAAACTAATAGTCATGCAAGCGTGTCATTTTGTTAGTTACTATGACAATCTATCACAGTTATTTTCTAAGCTATTCAGAAATCAAGTTGCTAAGAGACAAGCAACATTTGCTTATCTAAATATAAGAGATAGATAGGGCATCTTCAAAAACCTCAAGAGATCTGCAGAATATGGCATTCAAAGATGTTAACTTAAGATTTTTTGATATCGAGATATGTCAGCTCCTGACAGCACCCCCTATTCTACTCCCAAGTAGAAGATGAGCATCAAAGAATCTCCAGTGGGAGATGGTTGAATTGGTGGTAAGCCTTTCTCTTGGCAAGAAAAACCCCTTGCTTCAACTGTAGACAGACTGCTGTCCAAAAAGGACAAAACTTGGAAGCAGGTAAGTCGACAGCCTGCCAAGACAGGGTAGGCAAGTCCTTCATAACCCCTGCTCTACAATCAATGTCTATCAGAGAAACGGGCCAAACGACTGAAGATTGATGCTGTAATGTATGGAGAGAAAATGGGAACTGTCCAGGCAGCCACTGGTATGTCATTTCTTAGTTTTGGAAGCTGCAGACCCTGTACTTCCTATAAAATCAGATATAATTTATCCCTCTCAGGTCTCTGAGGTGGTTGAAGAACAGATAGCTAGAGTCTCATAACTAAATTTTGAGTTGTTTAGGAGTCAAGAGAGTGTTATAGACCTAAGAAGATGCTTTTCAAATTGTGTTGCAAGTTAGTATGAATGTTGAGTTAGATATAGAACTTTAAACTCATGGAGATGGTTAGATAGTAGTAGAATGTTAAAGTCAGGTGCCGAATACATATGGACTGGGCATTGGGAGTGTACGCTAAGCCATATAACCCTCATAACTGTGGCCTAATTACCTCTGTTGTTTTGTATTGTATTTATTATTATAAGAGAAAGAGCCATTTGTTGGACTGAAAGGGGAAACTGTAGGGGGAAATAAGATATACCTTAAACTTAAAAAAAAAACAAAAACAAAGGGAAGTGGATGGGGGGGGTTGAGGGTGGGAGGGTGGGGCTGGAGGGGAGAATAGGGAGGGGACTGCGATTGAGATGTAACTTGAAGAAATAAAAAATAAAGAAAAAAAAGAATTAAAAAATATGTGAATTGATATAATATCAACATACATATGCATACTGATCCAGAAGCATTTCTCAAATGAATAGCATTATAACAGATAACAGACATCGCCATAACAGCAATGCTAAACACGGTGAGTGCACAGTTAGGGCACTGAGTGGACTGTGCCTGACTCTTCGCTTACCTTATGCTTATTCATTACCTCATTTGTTTTGAAGTTTCAGGTCACCATCTTTCTGTCCTTGCCATGTTATAACTAACTCCTTGTTTGTACTATTAGCTCAGTAGTATACCATCTAAAAAGCTTAATAAATATTTCATGATGTGCTCTCTCAAAGACAGACCTCAGACTCTGGGAGAACTAATATGAGCAAAGGAAGGCTAGTCTGTCTTTCAATAGAAAATAAATAATTACAAAAACAGGATTATTAGGGCTTTCTGTCACATGGCAGTATGCATCACATGAGTGGCTTATAAACAACAAAAGATACTTCTTTAAGTCTAGACACTGAGACATCCAAGATGACAAGGTTAGCAGATTTGGTGTCTGCTTCTTGTTCATAGATAGCAACTTTGTGTGGATCTTTGTGTAGTGCAGGGACCACATTAGCTTCCTAGGATTTCATACAGGAACGTCAACCTCAACCATTAGCGCTCTATCATCGTCACTGACCGTCTTCCAAAGGCTCCACTTTTTTACCATCATCTTGGTGGTGAAGTTTTCAGCTTACAGATATAGGCAGTAGAGATTTCCAGACCGTAGCCAGCAGAAAGTTCTCCTCCCCTCCCCAGGAAGAGATATAATGTGTACAAGAAACAATGTATATTTGTTTCTCGTTCTTCATGTACTGCTTAGTAGATTTTAGTAAGGTATGACGTTTTTCCTTTGAAAATGATGCGACTACAGTATACACCCTCCTTTTCTTTTTAACAAATTGTTCAGAGAAATACTATTTGACTGTTAACTCTTTATAATCTCTCTTTATTCACATTTGCTCCCTAAACTGGAAAACCAAATAGATTCCTGTCATGAAGGAATGCTGGCCTTTTTGCCTAGTTGCAGTGGTGGTGTTCACGGAGCTTTCACTCACAGGCGTGCATGTATAGTTTTGCTTTAATACTCTTCCACTTTTGTGGAAGAGTCTGTTGATAGTTCAGCATGAAAAATGCGATTCATTAGTCTTTGGTTCTCAGAACATTCTCCAGAGTGTGGTACAGGATGTACATTTCCTGCCAGTAACTGTGAGGGAAATGGGACAGGAGGAGGACATTGACCTAAAAGTAGAAAGACACCGGACACAGCAGAGAGAGCTGCATGCCTTACATGTAGTTCACATGCACACTTTCGCTTCATGCTAGTTATGGACTTGGATCTTGGAAAAAGTAGGAGTTAGGTTTTTTTATTTGTTGGAAAAATAAGATTTTTTTATTGAAATGAATCTTATTAACTGCTAAATGAAGGACCTTGTTTACATAGTATTCTTGTAACATCATGATGCTTCTAACTGATACAGTTTTGTGTGTTGTTAAATTTTTCAATGAAGCTATCTTCTTTCAGTCAGGCCGGGACCTTCAACAGTATCAGAGTCAGGCTAAGCAACTCTTTCGAAAGTTGAATGAACAGTCCCCTACCAGATGTACCTTGGAAGCAGGAGCCATGACTTTTCAGTGAGTATAACTCTGATTTCTTTGTGATCATTTAAGTATGAAATACAGTGATATACCAGCTTATAAGAATATAACAGTAGGGGCTGTAAAGATGACTCAGTGGTTAAGAGCACTTACTGTTCTTGTAGAGGATACAAGTTTGGTTCCCAGCACCCATATCAAGAGGCTCACAACCACCTGTAATTCTGACTCCAGGGCATCTCATGCCCTTTTGTAGCCTCCAGGTCACCCCAACTCACATACATACCTTCCCTTCCACACTCTGCTTTTAAATATGCATTTAAAAATAAACGAACATATACATAATTTTTAAGGAATCTTTAAAAAAAATAGTACAGCATTTCAGAGGACTCCTTTCTACTTTCTTCTTTTCACAACAGTCTTTCTCACTGGCCTGGAATTCCTAAATAGGCTAAGCTACTAGGACAGTGAGCCCCAGGAATCCCTGCTTGTCTCCTCACACATTATAAATGTGTGTCACCACACCTGAGATTTTAAAAAAAGGTATTCTGGAGATCAAACTTGGGGCTTAAAGTTTGCAAGGCATGTAGTTTACTGACTAAGCGATCCCCCCCAGCCAAGATTAATAACAGTTTCTTAAACATAAAGATAGTTTTGAAGATATAGCCTCTTTATGGAGGCACTTTTTCTGCCTTTTTTCTAGAAAACTGAAATGTTAATTTTTTTTAATTAGCACACTTGTAGTAATTTCACTTGTTACCCTATGTCCAATGACTTCTATACCTGTCATGCACTAGTAGATAATTCCCTGCTGTGGGGACATCTTGCAGCCAGACACAGATAACACTGATACAGACAGAACATCACATCACATCTCTAAGCTCTGGTTTTCTCTTCAAAGGATTTCTCAACAAGGATCTTAAGGGCATATATATATGTATTTCATCTTGCTTGATACATATGGAATAGACAATAAATATTTTAAAGCTACAGGAGAATCTGAAAGCATCTAAGTCAGTGGCTGTAGAAGTGGTTGTTTTCTGTTTGGTTTTCATTACTGGGGTTTGAACCCAGTGTCCTCATGCATGCTAGTCAAGTACTCTGCCACTGAATGATATCCCAGTCACTCCATGGCTATGGGCAATGCACAAAGCTAAGAGAGGGATGGAAGGGACTGTGATACTTTTCTCAGTGCTGTACCAGAATACCTTACAGAAGCAAATTAAAGGCGGATGGGTTTATTTTTGTCTCATAGAGGGTACAGTCCATCACAGCAGCAAAGTCACAGTGGGAAGGCCTTGAGCTAACTGGTCCTATCGTATCTGTAGTCAGGAAACAGAGAAGAATACTGGTGCTCAGCTTGCTTCATGAGTCCTAGATGCCAAGCCATGGAACACTGACATTTAGGGTTGGTATTCCATCTCAATTAACTCAGTACAGAAACTCCCTCAAAGATGTGCCAGGACCTCTCCTCAACAATTCTAGTTCCCATCAAGTTGACAGTCAGTATTAACCATCACAGGAACGTTATTAGATTTTATTTCTGTACAGATAATTGTCATGAAATAATACATACATTGAATTTTTAAAGAAAGAAAGGATTAAAAAGGAAAGATGTTATAGGAAGATCACAGCAAAATAAAGAAGGAGCAACTAAGTAGGCTTCGTTATGTCAGCAGCTCAAGTGGTAAGGTCTATTAGGACAAGGAGGGATTGCTTGCTTTAACTGAAAACCAAACAACCAATAAGTAAGCACTGTAAAACAAAAGTAGTTAAGCTTATCAAAACCGGTATGCTTTAAAAAGAAAATGTTTGGGTTTTTTTTTATCTTATAAGGTAATTACATAGTATCTAAGGCATTTTTTAGATACTTTAATTTAAACACCAAAAAATGTAGCCATTTGGCCTTATGAGGTAGCATATGTAGTTTGTAAGGCAGGAGAGCCACTTGAGCTCATGAGTTGAGGACAGCCTAGAAAACTTAGTCAAAAGAATGCATACAATCAATTTAATTATACGATACAGTTGTCTTCCATGTCCACAGCTTCTACCTCTGTGGAAGCCATGTCTGTAGCAAGAGACCATGCATTGAGAATATTAAAAAAAAATTATATCTGTACTAAACAGATGTGATGTTTGTAGGGTGTTTTTTCTTATCATTATTCCCTAAACAATATATAACAACTATTTACAAAACATTTATATCCTATTAGGTATTTAAGATGATTTGTAGTCTATAAAAAGATATCCATGAGTTTTATGCAAATACTGTTCTGCCTTATATGAGGGACTTAGGCATTTTCCAATTTTAGTAACTGTGGGTACTCTGGAAGTGATCCCTGCAGACACTGTGAGATGACTTTGTGTCTCCACAGTGCAGTAGAGAACCGAAGGCTTAGGAAAGACCCTGTGGACCTGCAAAGAAATTTCTTCTGATTCCTGTAGGAATTCCACAGTCTTTATTTTTCTTTCTACTGAAGAGCTAGTAAAGATTTATTCTTTGCCAGACCCTGTGTTGACTTCATGAATGCCCATACAGCCTACTGAGCCGATACTCTTCCTAACAGAGGCATGTATTCAAACAAGCACATTGCTGTAGAGCAGGGCTTGTTAAACTTTGCAACTTTTTATACTTTTCTGTCTGCGAAATTTTTACAAGATGCTAAATATATTTTTACACAAAATAGGTATACAAAATAAGCATTTACTGATTATAAAGTATTTTTAATTTATTTTTAAATATTTGGTATACAAAAAAATCGCTGTTTAGTGAAAACATAAGCAAATTTGCATACTCATGAGATGAATGTATTTTTACATAAAGAGTTAAGTCTTGACTGAATATTTGGTTCTGCCAGGTGTATATAACATCTTCAGTGTTTTTCAGTTTATCTTCATTTTGATTTTATAATCAAACTGAAGGCACTGTTTTGAGTAACTTTATAGTGCTAAATGGCAGAAGCATGGTTAAAGGCACTTTAGAAACTAGTGGAAATTCTGTCCCGATCTCAAGCCAAACTTCAGTTAATGAAATTTGCAACAAAAAGTTAATGCAACTCGTCAACAACTCAAACAGTAAATTTTAAAATCGGACATGAACGTGTACTACTTTGGTAGTTATGGAGTGAGGAATGAGGGTAGGAAAACGTCTTTGTTTTCTATTATCAAATCATTCTTTAAGAGCAGAAACTTGATATGTACCACATGGGAACATTTCAGTTCATGACATAGAGCAGTCTCAGACCTGAACTCAGGTGTTTCAGGCATTTGTTGGCTTGTGGCGTGATACCTGTGCAAAGTGCACGTGTGTTCAGAGACAAGGCTGCAGAAAAGCACCCTATGTTGTCGTCATAAAGCCTTGCTAGAGATACATTGGTTCATATGCATTCCTTTTTGCTTATCCGGAAACATTCTCGTGTTGCCAGGTTTTCTAAAGTTCCCTCATTCAGCTACACGGTCCCACATGGGGTCACAGTCTACAGGGTAAAAGTCTGGGCTTTAGAACAAGAAATGTAATGAAGTGCTTTGAAGAAAGCAATAAATTCCTGTTTGGATGTTTGAAGAAAGGGACTAGAGGGGTTCCACAAACAACAAGGCAATCTTCTTGTGCCCAGAAAGCAGGTAATAGGGGAGCCAGAAGACTCTCCTCTTCCCTCATGTGACCTTTCTCTCTAATGCCTTAGTCACATCACACACACACACGCACACGCATATGCACGCACGCACACACACTATCCCAAAGATGACTGGTGCTCTCTCTTACTGCTTCTACTAGTTGGAGAGAATTCCATGGAATTTGTTGTGGTCTTGAGGATGTACGAGAGGATTCCAAGCCATATAATAATTGTCCTGCTTTCTAGAGAATGGAGTATGGCCCTGCAACATCAGAAGCACAATTGGTTGACAAGTTCTTAAAGTCCTGCCTCCTCACATCATGAGTCTTTGTAACCCAGAGCATGTTAAAATCTGCGAAACTGTATTTTGGTTTCCTTAACACTTTAACTATGTAGGGCTTCTCCTCCCATGCCCCCCCCCCCAATCCCATTGTCCCTTTCAGTAAAAGAGGTAGACACTCTGGGAGCTGTTTCTTGTCCCTACTGGACTGTATGGTATCCTCACTCATCCATCCATACAGGTGGCTCCAGTGGGCATTTTTTTCATGAAGCAATATAAATATAAAATATTTTTTTTTAGAATTTAATGGGTTTCATGAAATCTGTTGCAACTGCTTTCCTTGTTCCCCATCTAAATTCTTGTGTTTAGATTATTTTTGCCTTGTATCCAGAGGACTAAAGATTAGCACAGATATTCTGATGCTAAGTAAAATAGTATGTCACAGTAGGTGGTAGTGGTCTTGATTTTCTATGTTAGAAAGTTGTTAAAGAATATATGAAGATAGTCTTGAATGTACAGTGTTCAAATCCTGCTTAGTTCATGTGGCCGTGTCTGTTTGATGACAAATGTTTGTCAGGGAGTAAGTGTCCAGTGTCATTAGCACTTGGTGCCCTTCCCCTTCAGTGTTGAGCCCCAAACCTTCTTTTCCTTTTAAGTTAGGGGTGAGGGGGGGGGTCATATAGTAATCATCAGCTGACCAACTGGATCTACTTAGTGGTAACTGGGTGTGGCCTGATCACACCACAGTGTGGCCACGTGGGTTCTTATAGAGATTGCCTCAGTTTCTACCATTCCCCCAGCAATTGCCATTTGCCTGATCCAGAGGGACCTGGAGACTCCTGGTTGCATGTCATTAGATCATTCTGAAGTGAGAGGTGAGGGCCCCGGGGGGCTGCTGCTGCTATGGGAAATCATTGCTTCTTGTAGGTCCAGCCTTAATGTATGACATTCCAGGAAGAGCAGACCATGCACAAGTGGATATCAGAGTTACTACTATGAGGAGTGAATATCGAGAACAATTTTACCAAAGAGAATAAGAGGCCATATCATGTCTGCTTGTTACATTAATTTGAATACACCCTTAGAAAACTGAATGTAACATAAACTCAGGACATTTTTGGAAATTGTATGCTCTTCAGCAACTTTGTGTGAATTTTTATACAAGCACTGTTTTATTAAGTATATAAAATATAACAATAGAAAAAAGTTTCACCTAGAAAAGAAATGATAGAGCTTGGACATAGAGAAGGAGTGGAATGTCTCCAGGTGTGTGAAAGCACCACAGTGAGACCAGCATATCCAGATGTGCAGGGCCTAGTGTGGTAGAGACACGGTATATCCAATATCCAGATGTGCAGGGCCTAGTGTGGTAGAGACACGGTATATCCAATATCCAGATGT
>CAJQZJ010016855.1:3940520-3982534 GCA_907164525.1 Lophiomys imhausi | reverse complement strand
AAAAATTAAAATAAAATGGGAGAAAAAGATCCCTGGCCAGTAGAGATAGTTTCTCGTAGATCTGACAGAGAGACAACTTGAGCATCAGCATGGTTATCTCTGGATGGTTTCTTTGTGACTAGGTTTTTTTTTGTTACTCCTAGGGCCAGTTGCTAATTTAGTAGCTATTGCTCTTATATTAAATAATACCATAATTGTCAAAAACCAGTCTGTTAAATAACTAAATATTGTGTAGCATTGTCTTTTTCCCCCTTTGAGTCGGTTTCACTAAGCAGCTGGCTTTAGACTCATGGTCCTCGTGTCTCCATGTCCATGCCCCTGGGATTGTAGGAGTGTGCTATTGAGTCTCGCTTAGAAAGAAAGTCCAAGGAAGAACAAACCAAGATTAGGAAACAGACTTCCAAAACTTTGAAACAGTGAAAAGTTGGATTCAATTCATTTATGTCTTCAGGACTGCCAGGGCTGCACAGAGAAACCCTGTCTCGAAAACAAAAACAAAAAGAATTTATTTATGTAAATCAGAATGTTTGTTTTCATAGTTAAAATATGTAAGAAGGCAGCAACATTGTAAATATTGGGAGCATTCTTTGTTGAAAACACTAAAGGCTTAACTTACCAGATATTTGTGGGGTTTTGGTTTTTTGAAAACCTGTCATTATTTTAGTTATAGTTTAACTTTTGTGTGAGTATTGAATACTGTATCTGATAGCTTTGCTTTTGTAATAATCTTCTGTGAAGAATCGTGGAATTAGCAATCACCATGGAAGCTTAATACTCATTGTCTGACCAATTGAATATTTTTGGTTGTCTAGTCTTATCTGACGTGTGGTGTAGACTGCTTAGCATATAAAGATGGTAATTTTTAAGGATAGGGAGATGGCTCACAGGTAAGAGTGCTTGCTGCTCTTGCAGAGGACCCAAGTTTATTTCCCAGCACCCATATCTGGTGGCTCACAATTGTCTGTAACTCTAACTCCAGAAAATCTAGAGCCCTCTTCTGATTTCCAGGGCATCAAACATACATGTGCATACACATATATACATAAATAAAAATAAATGGATCTTTAAAACAAATTATGAGGTAATGCTGAGCATTGAGCTCTGCTTGCCTAGTGCTACAGGCCCTCAGCGCCTCACAAAAAATAAAAAGACGAAGAAGAGTATCTGCCACTCCTTACCAGGTGTTTACCATATGCTGAAACCCTTACACTAAAACAGTCAGTGCACCTGTTCAAATCTTGGTAATGCAGTTATTATTTTATTGTTAGACATAGTTTAAACTCCATGGTTTGTTTATTCTGCCAGTATTTTGGTTATTTTTATGTCTTAATGTTTTGATTAAAAAATACTTCAGGAATCTAATTGATTTTTTGTTTTGTTTTGTTTTTCTCTTTTCAGCTTTGGATTCAAAGGCTAACAATTTGTCCAGTCTATCTAAGAAATACCGCCAGGATGCAAAGTACCTGAACATGCGTTCCACTTACGCCAAACTCGCAGCAGTAGCTGTATTTTTCATCATGTTGATAGTGTATGTGCGGTTTTGGTGGCTGTGAGGTAGTGGGCCTAGTCACTGGTAAGGGAGAACCTAGAACCTGGCAGGTGTATGTTTTCAGGAAACTGAGCTCACAGGGCTGTGTATTAGAATCCCAGTGGAACTTCTGCCTCTAAAGACTTTGCAAGAAAAGACCTGTCCTGAAAATGAAAGATGGCGTCTCGTTTAAGAAAGCTTGACCCATGCGGAAGTCTCTCTGGGGGCAGAGACTTTCTCTGGGTGCTAAGCCATATGTATTAGGGGCAATAGATTGTTTCATTTTTTCCCTCTCAGTACATTTGTAAGACAACAGAACTGAGGCATTCTCTCTCTCTCTCTCTGATGGAGCCATCAGTGAGATTTAAGGTAGCCAGCCCGTGCTAGCAACATCCTGAAGTTCCTTCAAAGAAGGCGGCCCTTTGAGGAGTCTTAACTTTAATCGACATTCCTTTGTTGGTGACATTTGTGATTGACTGGCATTAAGACTCGAAGTATGTGAAGGTTAATTGCTTTGAAGCACAGATCCTGTGTGCTGGCCACGGTAGGAAGTTAACCTTTGTTATTTTCCTTTGACATTTTGCTTATTGCACAGTTGCTTTGGGGTTAAATCAATTATATTAATATGCCTTGAAATTATATAGTATTGCTTGACTAAAAGGATGAAACTTTTTTGTCATTTACTCTTTTTGTTTTTATTCTGTTGGGGTTTTTTTTGTTTTGTTTTGTTTTGTTGCGACAGGGTCTCTAGCCTCAGCTGTCCTGGAACTCATGTAGACCATGTTGGCCTTGAAATTACAGAGCTCCACCTGCCTCTTCATTTACTCCTTAATTCTCTTGGGACATTATTATCTTGGAATGTTTGGTTGCTGTAGAGTGAGTATGGTACAGAGTAGTCAGAGGTCCTGCTTTATGAGAAGAAAAGCCCAGCTCAGAACTCCAGCTTTCTCCTGCCCTTTATTCCCACTTCGTCCTCTATATCATCCCCATTCTTGACTTCCTTTCTAACATAATGTGCTTAAATTCATAGTTGCCTGTCTTATAAATATCCTCTGAGGATATTCTGAAATTTCAGAATGTGATATACTCAGCAGTGTAGTTAGTTTAATTCATTATCTTTGCAGATCAGCTACTCAAACACAAACACTCACATACATTATGGAGACCATCTCTGAGAGCCCCTCATTCCTGTTCCAGTTCAGTAAGTTCTGCAAGAACTTTCTAGAGACAGGTGGCTCAAAAGTAGGGCGACTTCTATTGACCAATAAAAGTACATTAGACTTCTTTCCCTTTTTGCTCAGGGATATGGGCTTTCACCTTTTACCTTGTGAAGTAGAGGTTTATAAGTGGGAAGAACAGGCCTTTTGAGTGTTATCACAAGGGCCTACAATATAACCTGTAACTCCTGCACGTACAGCAAACATTTCTTTAAATTGTACTGGAAAATGAGCCAACTTCTTATTTCTTACATCTTTGGAAAGACTTTTAGTAAGCAGTTTTATACCCTAGGGGTCATCATTGCTGCCCTATTCCTGGTGGAGGACAACAGTCTCACTCCCTCATGAGAAGGCCAGTGGGGATGCTTATTGTATTTCTGATAATTACAGAACTAGAATAAATGGTCTTCTATTATGAACGTAAATCTGCCAATTAGAGTGTTGTGCATGAAATACAAAATGACTTTTTAGAGAGAATAAGTGCTTTTAAGTCTCTAAAAGGCTTAGCCCATAAATAATGGTATTGGCAATAAAAGCTCTTGGAAAACTGAAAACCTAAGTGGTCGCACCATGGTACTTGGTGATTCTCTAAGAATGGAGGGTGGCAGCTCATTGATGAGAGTTGCATGCTGCAACCAAATGGACAGCAATGAAATAAATACATGTAGAATGTTCAGTGTGAAGTTTTGTTGTCTAGTTAACCTTTGTACACATATGCTCTTCTTGGTGCATTCCATCTTATCTCAGTGGGCACTGGGGAAATAAGGGCATGGGGTAGATGAATAGAGGAACAAGAAAGTGGTAAAGGTCAGGGCAAAGAGAAAACACAATGTGACCTCGGTGTGTGTTCTTAGTAGGTGGTAGCAGGAAGATCTGACTAGGCAGAACATGTCCACAAACAAACAGGATCCCAAGTAGAAAGTATAATGGTATGACGTTGCTGAAGGCACAGTAAATTGCAATTAACTTGTTTCTAGAGAAGTAAAATAAAATTCTAGACAGAGATGATGCCATGTGAGAGAAGGTATAAAGAGTGAGACACATTTGGTTCTTCTTACCTCAGGATAAGCAGAGACACGATGAGACTAGATTGTATTGCTTAACCTGCTGAGGGGTTGACCCTCCTAGAGCTGCCACATAGAGTGCTCTCATATTTGTAGTTTCAAACAATTGAGTTGACCATAGTGTAATAGATACATTAGATTGGAAGTTTGGAGATGGAATTGAGCCATCGGGGGTGGGGGTGGGAATAAACAGACCAGTTTCAAGAAAGCAGTGATCAGAGGTTCCAGATAAGAGTAGCTACAAAGAGACTTGCTCTGCAGTACAAACAGTTAAGCATTGTCCATAATCACAGAGCTAAAAGGTGCCAGGGCCGAGATCTGAAGCAGACACTTCAGCTTCAGGGTCTCGTTTTGTTTTCTTTTTTCAGGTAAGTCTATGAAGTGATGGATCCCATCATTACATCTGCATACACAGGAGTCACGATAATTTGTTCTTTTTTTGTTCCTCTCCCTCAGGATCTGTCCTTGTGTGCCACCTCCTAGTCAAATAAAATAAGGGCTAAACAATGTGTTTTGAATTTAGAAGCTAGAAATGTAGTGATACAAGTAGAATCATTCTAGAGAGCTGAGCGTCCAGTCTCAGCATTATTTCAGTATTTTCTGTATCTGATTCACTTAGGGGGTTAACAAAGTGAAACTTAAAAAAGAATGAATGAAAAACTCCCCTTTTTTTCTTTTTTTTTTTTTTTTTTAGTGCTGTTTTTTCGAGACAGGGTTTCTCTGTTTAACAGCTCTGGCTGTCCTAGACTCGCTTTGTAGACCAGGCTGGCCTCGAACTCGCAAAGATCCGCCTGCCTCTGCCTCCCAAGTGCTGGGATTAAAGGCGTGCGCCACCACCGCCCGGCTCCCTTTTTTTCTATGTCCCTTAATCCATTGTCTTCAGTATTCCTCGCTTCCTTTTTTGTTTCTCAGATGCTCTTTTTATTTGCTATAACGCTGTGGCACGGCTTCTGTGAGAACTTTGAAATTTAGCATGTTTTACATTTACTATTTTAGCTCTGGTTTTATTTTTAATTGGTTTTTATAATTTTTTTTCTCTTTTTTAACTTAGCATTGTAGTGAACAATGATAAACTCCTCTGTAATGAATCCCTTTAGAGAAAAACAAATGTAAGCAGTACAAGGTTTCAAGACCCAGACTTCTCTGGTTTCCATGGTGAGAACTTCAGCTATTGAATGTGTTGCTGGAAATTCTCAAATGTGCTTATCTTCAAACTTGAGTTTGGAGACCTTTTTTTTATGCTTATTGGATATCTTCTGTTTTTAGGGTTCTGTGAGTAACTGGAATGAATATATCTAAAGCATTTACCCCATTGGTCTTGAAGATAAACCTAAGCAGCTTCCTAGTGTCTAATTCCTTTACCCACACTACATTGTCAAATCGTGAGTTGCATCTGATGGCCTCTTGTCTGCTAACCTCCAACTGAACTGTTAATCAGACTATTTTTTATAGCCTCCAACCATGTCCAGTCCATCTCTTCCTTCCCAACGGCAGTTTAAGCATCTGACAACTTTAAAACAGGCCCGCTTGCAGTAACCTTCTTACTTATTGCTTTTCTAACACATGTCTCCAAGTGCTGTCATAATTCCCAGGGGTCTCCCAAAAGGATTAACTGCTCCTCACTTTCTATAGAATGAGAGATTCTGTATCATCACACCTTGGTTTCCATATTATTCTGGACTCCTCTCCTTACACTGTGAACACTTTTATTTTGTTTCAATCACATCACACCATAGGTGCTTATAACCAAACATTTACCCCATGTCTTGGCTCACTCAATTCCTTTGCTCCATAATGTCTTTCTGTATAACTTCTTCCTATTTTTTTTTCCTGAGTTGGTTTCATATAGCCCACCTCATAGTAAGGCCTCCACCTCACTATGTAGCTGAGGATGACCTTGAACTCCTGATTCTCTTGCCTCCATCTCCAATGTACTGGAATTACAGGCATGTGTCTCCATGCCTGGTTTTTTTCCTTTAAGTCTTTTAAAATTCTCATCTAAGATCCAGCTCCAGTGTCATCAGTATAAAGCCTTCCTCACGTTGTCACACTTGATTTCCCACAGACCTAGGAGAAACTGTAGTTTCATCCTTCCACAGTAATGTGCCCACATTTCCAGCATATGGAACTCAACAACTCAAAAGTGTCTGTTGATGTATACTTCTTTGTGTCCTTAAATGTATGCCCAGTGAGGTTACTCAGGCGGTTGAATCCTTGGCACTCTTATGGTGGCTAGTTTATGAGACATACTCAGTATATATTTGCAGGGTCAGTACACTGACTAATAAAATTTTATGCACACTTCTGGGAAAATAATTTGAATGAAAGGAGAAAACAGCAGCAAAATGATATTAAAAGAATTGGAGCAGGGGAAGGAAACCAGAACAAAATACCAGTAACGTGAGTATGTAGTGAACACTTTGGAGGAGGAAGTTAACAAGAAAAACTGGTTCTTTGGAACAGACACAAATGAAAGGTAAGAACGTAGAGAAGAGAAGGAATGGGGTGAATTAGGAGGAAAACAATACAGGCAACCAGCTGTCAGGAGGCTTCCAGTGAACCATCACACTTACGATGGATTTTATATTGTGTAGATACTTTAATGAACTTTCATGTCAGCAAACTACTTTTCTCTTTTTTATATGAAAAGGTGACTCCAGTGATAAAAACCTTGGCCAGTATGTAAGTGTTTCCATGATAAGATTGCCTTAAAGTTTAGGTTTGACCTACAATGAATCCACATGCTAAGCAGTTTTTCCTTGATGGTTGTATAGGTGCACAGTGAGGTCACTGGACTAGAATCAGATGCAAGGCTGTATATCTGTTTTCATGGAACACTATTGTAAAATGGACATTACTAGACAGGGATGGAAATTTGTATGAAATTGCAACTGAGATGTTGCTCCTAATAAATGCAGCAGGTGAGTTGGTAGAAAAAACATTGAACTGTGGACCAAAAGGCATTATTACTTCAAGGTCCAACGCCCCATTCTAGCAGTAGGACTTTAAATTATATAGTACCATGTGCCTCAGTTTCCACATGTGGAAATGGGCCTGACAGACTCTGCATATTCATGGACTATTGAGGATAAAAATGCAGTCCTGGCTATTGAGTTTTACAAAATTGAACTTAATCTGTAAGTACACTGAAGGCTTACCTTTAAACTATTAATAACTCTATACACCTTCCAACCCACCAACCCAATGCACATTAGAAAGGATACCAAGATGAAGATGTCCTCAAGTGCAAGTCCCTGGGGCAGTCAATCAGCGGTCCTTCCAAGTCAGCGTCTGCAAAAGGGGACACAGCAATCGGCAGCAGCTGCCGTGGGTACCCAGCCCTAGTATCAGGATGGCCTCTGCCACACCCGCACTTGGGCTGGAGGTCTCTTACATCCCTCCTTCCAGCCCTATCAAATCCCCACGGCAGGTGCTGCTCTCAGGCTGGCCTTGGCCTCTGGGCTGTGGCTTTTACAGCTCCACATGAGGCTTCACCTGGTCTCCACCCAACCTAGGCCGCAAGTCTCCGCAGCAGCAACCTTGGGCAAAACGTTGTCTAGAGTCCTTCTAAGTTGAGCATAGGATGAGAAGCAAGGCCAAGCAAAAGCCCTCTTAAGTTACCAGGCCTTCTTTTCTATACTCCCTCTATGCACCGAATGTTTTCTCATTGGCCAACCTTATGCCCTCCTGAGGTATTTCCTGTTGACCAAGATCACAAGCTCTCCCAGGTGTCTTTCCATAAATATATTCCCTACAGGTGACAATCATCAGGATGATTTGCATGCCCCTTTCATGAGTCTGTTTTTCAGTGTTAGACTAAGCATTCCCACAATCCTTTTTGAGACCAAAACAAAAAACATACTCATTCAACACAACTGTTTCCAAAGAAATCCAGACCTTCACCACAGTACACATGATTCACCTTAACTATTAAAATGTTCAAGAAGAGCATTGTAGCCTAGCACAGTGACCAGTGCCTAGCACTGTAGGTAAAAGTAAGATGTGGAATCTTAGCCCACCCTTGGGCTACACATACACACTATAGTGAGACCCTGTCTCCATATACCGAAGGCTGGTGATGTAGCCCTGTATCGTCCACATGGTTCTGGTTTGATACATAGCACTTAATAAAAAGATCTGTGTAGCCTGAGCATTCTTGCGTGTTTCCTCTGGAAACTGACACCACCGAGTCATTGATTTTCTTAGTCTTGATAAGGTAGGATGTTCTGGTTGCAAGTGCTGATACTTAAACCATGTTCTGGCTCATAGCTAAAAGACCAAGAGTATCCCCAGCAGAGGGCAGCAAAACTCCAAAGTCTGCTGCTGCTTCCTCAGCCTAGAGGGAAACCACTCTACTGTAGAGAACAGTGACAGTTTAATTGAGAGCACCGGCTGCTCTTCCAGAAGACCCAGGTTTGATTCTCAACACCCACAGAGCAGATTATACCAGTAACTTCAGTTCCAGGGGATCTGACACCTGATACCTAAGGGTACCAGGCATGCATGGAAAAAACACAATCAAAAAAAGAAAAGAAAGAAGGAAAGAAGCCTGAGCATGGTAGTACACTCTAATCCCAACACTCCAGAGGCAGAGGGAGGGTGGATTTCTAAGTTTGAGGCCAGCCTGGTCTTGTCTACAGAGTGAGTTCCAGGATAGCCAGGGTTGCACAGAGAGACGGTGTCTCGAAAAGAAAAATGAAATTAAAAAGCCTGGCTTTTAGATGGTCTACTACTGGCCAGGCTTTAACCTCTAGTAACCCACTCATCTGTCTCCCAACCTCTGGATTATAACCATGTGTAACCAGTTTTTACATGATGTACCTGGGGGATCAAACCGAGGTCCTCATGCTTGAACAGCAAGCACTTTACAGACTGACCTGTCTTTCTATCTCAGGTTTCCACTTTTTTTTTTTTTTTTTTTTTTTTGGTTTTTCAAGACAGGGTTTCTCTGTGTATCTCTGGCTGTCCTGGACTCACTCTGTAGACCAGACTGCCCTTGAACTTAATCACAGAGATCTGCCTGCCTCTGCCTCCCAAGTGCTGGGATTAAAGGCGTGTGCCACCATGACCAACTTTCCACATTAATTTTTTAAAATTTTTACTGTGCTGGAGATCCAGTCCAGGGTCCTGTGCATCTGGGCAAGCACTGCACCAACAAGCCCTGCCTGACCTTTTTAGATGTAACTTAACGTTGGGTTTATTTGTTTGTAGTTTTTGGTGGTGGTGGTGGTGGTTTTTAATGTTTATTTATTACATCATGTTGCATCTCCATCATAATACCTTCTTTCTAGCCCTCCTGGTTCCACCCTTCCACCCTCTCCTCCCTCTCCCACCCATCCCACTCCTCCTATGTGGAGTGTCCCTACATATCAGCCCCTCTCAGTTCAACAGTCATCTGAGGGATAAAAGCTTCCTCTTGGACTGGGGGTCTACATGGTAGCATCCCTAGGACAAATTGTCCTATTAATAGGTAACAAAGTCTATGTCCCTGATCCTTTTGGTGTGTTGGTTGTAGGATAGTTATCCTGTACTATATGGCTAAAATCCAATTATAAGTGAGTAGATGCCATGTGCATCTTTGTGAGTCTAGGTTAGCTCACTCAGGATGATCTTTTCTAGTTCCATCCATTTGGCTGCAAATTGCATGATTTCCTTGTTTCTGAGAGCTGAGTAGTATTCCATTGCGTAGATGAACCACAGTTTTTTAATCCATCAGTTGAAGGACATCTGGTTGTTTCCAGTTTCTAGCAATTACAAATAAGGCTGCTATGAACATAGATAAGGATATGTCCTTGTGGTTTGGTGAGGAATTGTTTGGGTGGATACCCAGAAGTGATATGACTGGGTCTTGAGGTAGGGCTATTCCAAGTTTTCTAAGATATCACCAGACTGACCTCCATAGTGGTTGCACAAGCCTGCACTCCCACCAGCAATGGAGGAGTGTTCCCCTTTCTCCACACCCTCACCAGCATGTGCTGTCATTTGAGCTTTTGATCTTGGCCATTCTGACAGGTGTGAGATGGAATCACAAAGTTGTCTTGAGTTGCATTTCTCTGATGATTAAGGATGTTGAGCATTTCTTCTAATGTCTCACTGCCCTTAGAGATTCCTCCTTTGTGAATTCTTGGTTTAGCTCTGTTTCCCATTTTTTTATTGGATTATTTGGTTTCTTGGTGTTTAATTTTTGAGTTCTTTATAAATTTTGGATATTAGTCCTCTGTCAGAAGTGGGGTTGGTACAGATCTTTTCCCAATCTGTAGGTTGCCGTTTTGTTCTAATGACAGTGTCCTTTGCCTTACAGAAGCTTGTCAGTTTCATGAGGTCCCATTTATTGATTGTTGGTCTGAGAGCCTGAGCTGTTGGTGTTCTGTTCAGGAAGTTGTCACCTGTGCCGATGAGTTCGAGGGTTTTCCCCACTTTCTCTTCTAGTAGCTTTAGTGTGTCCAGTCTTATATTAAGGTCTTTGATCCACTTGGACTTAAGTTTTGTGCAAGGTGATAAGTATGGGTCTAATTTCATTCTTTTACATGTCAACATCCAGTTAGACCAGCACCATTTGTTGAAGATGCTGTCCTGTTTCCATTGTATGGTTTTGGCTTTTTTTTTTTTTTTTGAGCTAAGTCTTACTCTAGTTTGGCTATCCTAGAACTCGTTTTGTAGACCAGACTGGCTGCCTCTGCCTCCGGAGTGCTAGAATTAAAGGCATGTGCCCCATGCCTGGTTGAGTTTTTCAGTTTTAAAATTTATGTAGGAGGACATTGAGATGCCCAGCCCTGGTTTTTCTAATGCATGTTGCCTCCCTGAGTCCAAAGGATGGTATATGTACATATTGGTGCTGTCGTGGTGTCTCTGTCATACAGAGAAATTCATTTTAAAATATTCTTTTGTTTTTAAACTTTAATCAGTGAATCATCTTGAATAACATCAGCAACTGACATTTGAACTGTTCTCAGTAGGGTAAAATTTACTTTCACAGAAGTGATGTCATTTGATCTTCACTGGGGCCCTGTGGGCTGTTTTATCCCTATTTTATAGATACATTTTCTCATCTGTTCTCAGAATAGTTGTTCTCTGCTTGAGGAGAGAAGTGCAGGGAGAAGCCTTGTATGTCAAGAGGACACCAGGGATGAGTAATTTCTCTCCTAATAAGTACCAGAAGAACCAATTTTGAGCATGATGCTTTTCTGCTGACTGTTAGGAGACACAGGATAGGAAGGCTTTCAGGCAGCTTTTTAATTCCTTCTGCTTTTGCCTGCTCATTTCTGGATTTGCTCTTTTGAAAAGTGCTGCCCTGGTTTCCACTCCACCCCCAGGTCAGAAGCTTCTTTCCATTTCGCCCAAACCTCTTCCTGTCCTTGCGAATTGCATCACATCTTGGCATAATCTAACCAACGTCCCTACACTGGCATCAGACAGCAGCAGATAGGCTGTTATTGGCTGAATTTCTCCTGAGCATGGAATAAGTCACTTAGTCCCTAACTTCAACTCTACTTTTGGAAAAAAAGCATACATACTCTTCAGACTTTTGTTTATTTGTAAATCCCCTTCACTCCTACCTCATCCTGAAATGAGCAAAATACACAAGTTAGAGATAGCGTGAAAGGGAATTATACAAGCTAATGAGCTGTGTTTCTTTCTGTTTCTAATCTTGATTATTGTTCATTTTCCCACTCTGTAATGGCATTGACTCACGGCATATTGAAAATGCTTTCCCTAAGAATGTAATGATATCATCTCACCCTGCATCACTAAATCCAGTGAACACATCAGCCTTTATCTTCTGGGCACCATTTGATGCTAGTGACCACATCCGCCTTGACACGCTTGCTGTTTTCCTTTGATGTGATTTCCATGCAACTGTTTTGTCTTGCTTTGTTTTGTTTTTTTCCTACCTTAGCCATGGCTCATCAGCATCCTTTTCTGGCTCTTTCCTTGTAAATCCCTACAGTGTTATTGCTTGAGATCCTGTGCTGTACCAGCCTCTTTCCTTCATATCCTCCAAGAGAAGGGTAGCCGGCCCCCCATGGCATTATAAATCCTAGATGTCAATAGTGTCCAAATCTGAACTTCCCACTAAGTCAGAACTCCACACTTTATTCAGCTGCCACCCAGAACCCCATTTGGGAATTCTGAAACCGTACCAGCCAACTCACTCCCTCAAAGCTGTTGTACCTGTAGTGCAATTTATCCAAATAGGTGCTACACCAGCCTGCCGCCGCTTAGCTAGCAGCCCGGAATTCACGCCTGATCCACCCAGATTCATCCAGCTGCCATCAGCCCTGAGTTCAAGAGACACCCCCTTGAGCACCCACATCCCCCACTCCCACTCTCCCCGCCTGGTCTGAGTGTGCGTGATCTGCTTGTTCTTCTGCCTCTATCTCTTGCCTGCTGTTTTTCTCCTCCTGCTTTCTATCAGACATCAACATGTTGTTTCCATAAATTCAGTTCTGATAAGTCCACTTCTTACTTAAAATCGTTTGGCTTCAAACTGTCCTGTGGATCTTGTGTGAGGTGAAGAGCTCATAGCCCTTGGGCAGCAGAACTGTGCCACAGCTGGACCACACCTTGCTTCCTCTTCTAGCCCTTCACTAGTGCTTTTTCCTTCCCTGACACATTCCGCTGCAGGCCCTCAAATGTATCCAGACTGAGTTCTAACCTCAAAATGTGGTTCATCTGGATCAGAACTGAACCTGGATACTGAATTTTAAAGTAATTCTTATGTTAAGATCACAATTCAAACTGTATGTATGCCATGTATGCTGGTATTTCCAGTAGTTCAGAGGCAGAGAGTTTGCTGGAATTGCGGCTAGCTTGGGGTGGTATATGAGCAAATCTTGACTCAAGAAAGAAAGAGAGAGAGAGAGGAAGAAAGAAAGAAAGAGGAAAGGAAAGGAAAACCCCCACCATAACACACATGAAAATGTAGTTAAACAAATTAACACAGGATTGATGTTAGCATAGCTGAATGTAGACTGGGAAGTGTTTTTAAATTAAACCAACAGCCTCCTTGTTACTCATCAAGGCACTTTATCTTGGGGATTTTTTTCTTCTTTCCTGCTGGCTTGCACCCCTCTTCTTCCTTACCTCTCCACCCTTACCCCTGGCTATCCTGCACTTAGCCCCACATGGATCCGGTTTGCATGCTGTGTTAGCTGCTGTGAGCTGTGGTTTATTAGAACTGCTCAGACTGCAACAGGAAGGCATTGAATCGAAAGCAAAGGAGAGGAAGCACAAACCGATACCCACCACAAAGCTGCTGAGTGCCCAGCATGACCCGAGATGCACCCTCTGGTGAGAGAGCAAGAAGCCACAGAGTTTAATAAACCATCAGTGTACCCTGATCTGCTTCCTTCATCCAGCCCCCTTGGGTCACCATGAGTGTCACTAGGTACCAGCCTTGACAGGTGGTGGAAACAAAGCCAGAGGTGCTGGGAGGGTGTAGGGGCTGGAGAAATGGTTAAGATCACTGACAGCTCTTGCAGAGGACCTGCACCACAGGGTTTCTCATAACCATTATAACTCCGGTTTCAGGGGGTCCAACACCCTCTTCTGGCCTCCACATGGTACACACACACACACAGGCAAAACCCTTATACACATAAAATTTTTTAAAAGTTTTTTAAAGAAAGGGCATCCAAAATGTAGAGACCAAGGAAAGGTCTCTGAAGTGAATGACTATGGACCATTCATCTCTAACAACCTGTGTAGCCCATCTCTGAGTCCAATCCAGCCCTGAGCATGACGGTCCAAGGACAGTATTGTTAATAGCTCTCTGCTGATTCCCATATCTCCCCAGTGTACCTTTGCTGTCTGCCTGTCTGAAAAGTTGCTTCTAGTAACACACAAACCCTTTTCCTAGGGTTTTATAACTAGTGAGAACTCTCTATTGACCACTTTCCATTTCTGTACTACATTATATACTAGGTGTGAACACTTACTTTCATATTCTTCAATGGAGGGAAAAGAGAAATGGGGAATCAAAAACATTTCGCCTCTGATTCTGCCACAGCCCACCTGTTTATATTACTTCTCATTGCTATCAAAAGTTATAATCCCAAAGCCTGGATCACACAGAAGGGCACAAAAGCTGTGACATGTGCACTTTAAACACAAAGAAGGCTGGGAGGTGCCCAGGCCACAGTCTCCCAGGGTCTTATGGCTCACCTTCCCATATCCACTACCTCAGAATTGGAAGGTGAGAGCTGGCCTCTGTGTTTGAAGAGTCAGAACTCAGTATGGAGGAAAGGTTGCTTGGCTAGAAGTGGGCACTTAGGTCTTCAGAGGACAGAACAGGAAGTGTTGTTCATGCAGCTGGGAGGAGAGCTTGCTTGTGTCTGAGCCTGTTTCATACTCACCCTTTGCCTCACTTCTGCCGTAGACTTGACCAGGGCTGTCTTGAGACTCATGGGAAAGAGATGAGGTGTGCCCTGGGGTCTCTTCCCTTATCTCACAATATGTCACTTTCAGCTTTCAGTCTCTTGACCCCACGTCTCCCAGCTCATTGTTGAAACTAAAATGGAGGCATCTGGAGCGTAGCAGGGAAGTAGAGAGATGGAGAAATGGGCTTGCTTTTCTTGCACAGCCTCTTTACAGTAGTAGAGATGTCTTAGTTTTAACAACCCTGACAGCAGTGAATTAGAAAGGTTCTAGTAAATGAGAAATAATGGAGTTTGTAGTCCGATAACTGTTTGAAACTCCCTTTTCCTTCCCCCTTCCTTCTCTCCCTCTTTCCTGCTCCTCTTGGCTCTCTTCTCTTTTCCTATCTTCCCACCTCCCCATCAGGGAAGAAGGGACTGGGGATGGGAGGCTCCTTGGAGCACAGACAGTTCAGCAAGCATGTGTCTGGGTGTGAGCCTAGCTAGGGTTTGCCTACTTGCTTTGATAGTCAAGGACATTCCTCAAGTGTGTGTAAGAATTACGATTGCAGTACTTGAGTGACTGTTGCTGTCACAGATTGTGACCAGATGACTCCGTTACATTCTTTAGGCAAGGAAAATTAGTATGAGGACAGAGAACTCCTGAGCTACCCATTAAGAAACCTCACTATGGAAGGTGAGGGATTCGGTGGAGTGTATGAGCAGGAAAGAATAGATTTCACTTTTTATTTTGTAAAGATTTGTTTGTTCAGCTGGGCGTGGTGGCTCACACCTTTAATCCCAGTACTTGGGAGGCAGAGGCAGGCGGATCACTGTGAGTTCGAGGCCAGCCTCGTCTACAAAGCAAGTCCAGGACAGCCAGAGTTGTTACACAGAAACCCTGTCTCAAAAAACAAACAAACAAAAAGATTTGTTTGTTCATTTAGTGCGTGTGTCTGAGTGTATGTATGTGCAGTACATGCATGAATTGCCAACAGAAGCCACTGGAACTGGTGTTACAGGCAGCTGTGATCCAGCTGATGTGGGTGCTGGGAACAGAGCTTGGGTCCTCTGTAAGAGCAGCAAGTGTTCTTAACTGCTGACTCATCTCTACAGCTCCTCTGCATTTTCTTTTTTTAAATGAGAGGGGTTTGTCTTTCCTCTCTTGAGATCTTAAGTTACCTCCTACCTAAGGTTCAATGCTCTCATCTGGCAGGGGCAGGGAGGGTTGATTTTCTATTAAAATTAAAATCATATGCCCCAGTGTGGCTTTTACAAATGTTAAAATTACACGTGGCCTTTCCATGTGTTATACTTCGAGCTATTGCCACATCTAGTAACTGTTGTACAGATGAGTAAGCAGTAGTCACAGCTGTTCTGTCTGTCTCTTCTACCCAGTACCACAGGACTGTCAGAAAAAGACGCTTAATGGGGAGGGGCTAAGACACGTAGGAAGACTCGTTGTGATGTGATTTGTGTCCTGACATGATCTCATGCTCTGAACTTTTAAAGGCTAGTGTGTGTATGTTTGTGTGTCTGTGTGTGTGTGTGTGTGTGTGTGTGTGTGTGTGTGTGTGTGTGTCTGTTTAACTAGATACAATGAGGCAATGAGATATAATAATACCATTATATTCTTTAACTTATCCTGTATTCTTTCATGTTGCATACATTGGGTAGGGGGTGCACACCCATATGCATGCATCCTGAGCCAGAGGAGGATGTTGGTGTCTTTCTCTATTATTCTCTTCCTTGATACCGTCTTTTACTGAGTCAGAAGCTCATCATTTTAGCTAGGCAGGCTGGCCAGGGAACTTTTGGGATCTTTCTGTCTCTACTCCCCAAAGCTGGGGTTACAAGCATGTTCGGGCTTGCCCTACTTTTTTATTTTGTGGTTTGGTTTGGCTTTTTGAGACAGAGTTTCTCTGTGTAGCCCTGGCTGTCCTGAAACTCTCTCTATAGACCAGGCTGGCCTCAAACTCAGAGAACCACCTGCCTCTGTCTTCCAAGTGCTGGGATTAAAGGTGTGCACAACCACACCTGGCTCCATTCCGTGCTTTTTACGTGAGTGCTGGAGAATTCAAACTCTGATATCCATGCTTGCGCAGGAAGTTCTATTACTGAGCTATCTCCCCAGCCTCTTTTCCCTGTATTCTTATTTTCTTAATTATTATTTGAAATAAACAGACACATTGTCTTAGTTACTGTTGTGTTGCTGTGAAGAAACACCATGACCAAGGCAACCAATGAAGGCATTTAGTTGGGGGCTTGCTTACAGTTTCAGAGGGTTAGTCCGTGACCATGGAGACAGGTAGACCATCAGGCCTGACACTAGAGCAAACAGTAGAGAGCTCACATCTGATCCACAAGTTTTAGGCAGAGGAAGGTTTTGTCTAGCATGGAAGGGCTTTTGGCATAGGCTTTTGAAACCTCAAAGCCCAACCCCAGTGACACACCTCCTCTAATAAGGCCACACCTCCTAATCCTTTCCAAACAGTTCCACTAACTGGAGACCAAGCATTCAAACACAAGAATCTATGGGGGCCATCCTCATTCAAGCTATTGCACACATGTAAAATCAAACCTGTCTCTAATTTGGGGCTTAAATTTGTTTTTAAAGTTACTGCCACATCTAGCATGGCTCCATGGGTGGACCTGACTATGGCAGTGAAGGAATGAAGAAAAGACAAACAGTTGGACCCATGGGCATACAGAAAAGCTGGATTGGGTGGACTGTGGAATCTCTGATGGAGAAACTTCAACACCCCCAACCAGAAGCTCAGCATGTTTATTTGTTGAGTTGAACAGAGAGGCGAGGTTGTTATAGAGATAAACAAGGAGGCAGGGTTTATGGTATACGGTTGGATCAAGGAGACATTTAGCTAATCTCAGTAGTAGCAGTCTCTGTAGGGAGCAGTCTTTAGACCATGAATATGGGACGAAAGCTATAGTGGACATTTCTTCACACTATCAATATCCACACATGCACCAGACTTTGCATTTTCCTTTGAACATTTCTTGGGGTGGGGGAGGCCATTCCTACATGAGCCTGAGGACCTGAGGTTCCTCACATGGCCAAGCCCACACCAACAGCACGCATTCATTCAGAACTTTACTCACTCAGGGCTTCCTTTGTTCCCTATCATGGGTAAAACACACACACACACATACACACACACACACACACACACACACACACACACACACACAGAGAGAGAGAGAGAGAATCAAGGGACTGATTGGATGCATGAATTTCTGCTTAAATGAAGAAGCATGCCTTAGTTACCTGGTGTTAATCTGCAATTTTATCTGTGGAAAGGGTTAATCTCTTGTCTCTTGTGGCTGCCTTCTGAATTGTAGTAACTTTTTTTTTATAAGATTTGTTAGCGTGAGTCAGAATCCCTGTCCAGCTGGCACCAATGCTTGCATACTCTTACGGAATACTTCCTGTGAGCTGAGCATGGCATTCTACATGCTCAGCAAATCAGCTCCATCCTTTTCTCCCCCAACTACTTGCTGGGAAGCTGTCTGAAGATTCCAGTCCCTGTCCCCTCCCAGCTCTCGCCTGGTTTATCACCCCTGAGATGATGGGTGACTTGTCCCTGCAGCAGCTCTTTGACCCCCCTCTCCATCCTGCACTTGGTCCTTCTCTTCCCTGTGGCCCTTCTCCCCCTCAGCTTTTACCGCCAGCAACCCCGTAGGCAATCCCACAGCATGTTCCTTCATGCATTCCATGAACACATTTCTTGAGGGCAGTGAACCACACAATTCGCTGTCTCTTTTCAAGAGTGAAAAAGAAGCCACTTTCTAAACACATCTTTATTGAGATGTGATTTATATACTACAAAGCTGACATGTTTGAAGTCTACAGTCCGTTTTCAGTAAGCTATAGAGCAGTCCGCTCCATCACCATTATTACCTTTAGGCATTTCCTTCATACTGAAGAGAAGCCTTCATCTGTTCATGGTGACTTGTTATTCCTGTGCCCTGCCCCAGCCCTATGCTTTCCCTACTCTTAGACGATCGCTACTTTCCTGTTTATGCACCATTCACTGTTCTGGCACATCTGTATGTCATCTTTAATTTCTGGCTTCTTTTACCTACTGTTATGCTTTTGAGACTCATCCGTATTATAGCATCTGTCCGAACTTAATTCCTTTTTGTTGCTAAATAACATTATACTGGACAGATGTGCCACACCTTATCTGTTCATCAGCTGGTGGACAGCTAGGTTGTTTCCACTCTGTGTAGACTCCTGTACAGACATGTTCGGATTGCTCTTGGGCACACACCTAGGATTGAAATTGGTAGATCGTGGTAACTCCATGTTCAATGTTCAAAGGGACTGTCAGGCTTTTCCAAACTGGATGCCTCCATCTTACTTTTCAATCAAGAGTACAAAAGGTTTCTGATTCCTTTTTCTTCTCAGCAGTGATTGTTTCTCTGCATGTTTTATCAGTCATGGTGGTAAGCGAGCTCTCTGGGCATACTTTTGCTTTATGTCGCCAAATGACTCCCCATGTGCCATTGGCCATTTCTATAATTACTTTGGAATAAAAATATAATCTTTTGCCTATTTTTATTTGTATTTATTTATTTTGTGGTGTTAGGAATTAAAACCATGGCCTGGAGTGTGCTCTAATCAATCTGACACCGAGCTACATCCCTTTCCCACTGTCCTTTTAAAAATTTAATTATTTGTATTTTTAATATTGAATTGTGAATATTCTAAGTGCAAACCCCATATCTGGCATGGAATTCACTAAGTAGAACAGGTTAGCCTCTGGTCTTGAAGTCACAGGGATCCACCTACCTCTGCTTCCATGTGTGCCCCACCCCCACCTCCTCCATTTTCTCGATTGTGTCCTTTAACGCACAAACATGTTACATTTTGATAAAGTTCAAGGCATAGCCTGTTGTTTTCCTTTTTATCAGCTTGTGTTTTAGTGTTTTACAGCTAAGATCATCTGTCTCGAGGCCACTTAGCATTCTAAGATACTTAGGCCTACGATCCTCTGGGAGCTGCTCATTATTGTGTGCCATATCAAACAGTCGTCCAAATCGATTCTTCTGCATGTGGATATCCAGTTGTTCCAGTGGCTATTCGTCTGTTTAGGAGACCATCCCCCACCCTGTTGAATTCTTGTGGTGCCTTTGTCAGAACTCAAGTGCGCATAACTGCTGGGGTTGCTGCTTCTGTCCTGCCAGCCTGTGTGTGTTTGCACCGCCTAGGTCTGTGTGTGTGTGTGTGTTTGCACCGCCCAGGTCTGTGTGGGTGTGTGTTTGCACTGTCTAGGCCCTGAGTGCTGCAGCAGCACTGCAGTAAGTTTTCAATTGAAAGCCTGAGCCAACCCCCCCACCCCCGGCCATTTGGAGTCTCCTGCATCTCCTCCATTGATTTTGCCAATAGCACTAGTCACAGGCAGAGCCTGGAACTCATCAGAAAGGCCCTGCTTCTAATAGTGAAAGCACTCACCTCATACCCAGAATAATAATGGTAATGGAAAGGGAAGACTGAGCAGGCATGCTTTGGAGTTGAAAGGAAGGCAAGCCCTTTGAGCAGGCTCAAACTGATGGAGAATGAGAATAAACGAGCCAAAAAGTGAAGTAACTCTCCCACCCTGGAGAGGAATGTTTGCTCAGAGAGGGCAGTTTGGGCTAGCACCAGGGGATATTGTGAAAGATAATTGAAATGGCAAAGTCCATTGATCTCCCCAGAAGGCAAGAGAGTCTGAGTAAGCAGTGTTCTCGGTGGTTGATTGTTGCACAGGATTCTCTTCAGCTCAGGGAAGCAGCTGGGGCCTGCTTTCTGCAGCTGAAAGACAAGAAACAAATAATAAAGAAGAAATGTCCTTTGCCTTTTCCTGCCTCCCTCAGCGGCCACTCTAACCTCTGTCCACCTTTCTATGTTCCCTGAAAAAAAGAGAGGAGAGAAGGAAAAAAGAAGCCAGAGAGAGAAGAGAGCGCCAGAGAGGAAGTGAGAGATGCTGAGGATAGGAGAGGATTCTGGAGTCCTGGGTAGGTGAGATGGAGCAGTAGGTACAGGTGCTTACCAGTATGTCTGGTGTCCCGAGTTCAATCACCAGAGCCCAATAAAGGAGAGAACCAATTCTACAGTTGTCCCCTGACTTTTACAGGAGTTGATGGCATGAGCCAATGACCCCATCCACAACACCACCACCCCACACACACAGGACCCTGCTATGTAATATAACAAAATGTAACTAACATCATACAAATCAATTTCTGGGAATTTATCCCAAAGAAATAACATGCAGAAGTGGGGAGTGGGGATATCGATGACAATATTCCTTATAATCATATGCAAGGCTGGAAACACCTGAGTCTCCATGAACATGCTTCATGATAGCACAGCATGTAAAAATTGTAGATAGTAATACTGGCTCGCAGAAGGTGAAAATAGACCTTGAGTTGTGTCTGTGTCCACCCCCTGGGCCCCTGTCAGCACCATCCTTACCTGAGTGACTGCGGGGGGCAGGGGGGCTCCCACCTAGGAGCTTTCCTTTGTTCTCCATTCTCAGCTCAGCACCCTTAGTAGTCTTCCACAAACTTTGAGTGTGCCTGTCTTCAACTCCAGTGCCTCCCTGGGCTCTCCTCCCATTCAGGAGAAAAGCTGGTGTCTTTGCCTCTGAATAGGCCCTACCTGACCTGGCCTCCATGGCCTTCCACCTCATGTGCTTCCACTTTCTTACACATTCTGCTTCTTCCTTGACTTTCAGTGCGCCCTGTGCTCACGTCGATCTCTCCTCTCAGATGTCCACTGGTCTGTTCTCTTAGGCACCTTGTTGATCTCTCCTCTCAGATGTCCACTGGTCTGTTCTCTTAGGCACCTTGAGATCTTTGTTGTGACGCTGCACAGAAAACTTCCTTGATCCCAGAAGTCCCTGCTCCTTCTGCTTCATTCTTTAGTGGCATCTCTCACTTCGTGGGACTTATTTTAGGGGTTACAGTATGCTCCTCCTGGGAACTGCATTCTGGAAAAAGGGCTTGGTGTTTGGTGTTCACTGTGGTATCATCAGTCTCTCAGCTGTGCCCGGCACAATGAGCTTTCTGATAAATATTTATTAAATGACTATAACTACAAAAGTAAAAATTACGAAAATGAGGCCACAGTTTTAAAAGCTGAAAAGTATGAACTATTAAGTGTGATGTTCACAGAAGCTATGGAGTAGAAGAAGTGTGGATTCCAGTCCCGAAGCTGCGACTTCCTAGTTGGACAAACTTGGACAACTTCATCATCTATGAAGTAGCATACGGACATCTCCCTCACAGCCCTGCTGTAAACATGAGATAAGGCCTGCACACAAATGCCTGGGTATAGGTGGCACTGTGTGAACATCAGGCTTCTCTTCTGGAGAATATCCAGGGGGTGAAACTGCAAAACTGGAAACAAGCGGCACCTGAAACACAGGGTTATGCATTTCATGCTTCACCTTTAGCAGAAGTCCTCCCTAAGCATGGAGTGCTTACCCTGTAGATCAGGGCGGGCGCCCTGCGTGCTGGTTTACCTTTGACACGAGCTCTGTGACAGTATGTTCTCACATCTCTGTCCTGTTTCCATATTGTTAGAATTAAGAGATTGTATTAAGTGACTTTTAGTCCATTAAGACTCAAGACTCCATAATTCAAAAAGGCAGGCCATTCCATCCGGTTGTACCCTACTTCCTCAGACATGCGGACCAGATGTTTCTAATCTTAGACATAAAAGACTCTATTCTTTGGTATTTGATGTCCAAAAGAAACTAAATTTTTAAAAAGCAGAGAGGAAATGAAGTTTTTTTTTTTCCTGATTTCTGCATAGCTTCACAGGTAGTGTTCAACTTAAGTCATGAAAGAAAAGCATATATTACCCACCTTTGGGTGAGGACCAAATATGTGAATCTATAGTCATGAAGGAAAGTGTTTTGTTTTAAGCCAAGAAGTAGATGCCGGCAATTCTCAAACTGTAAGTAATTGGCACAGGCGCGGCTGGGAGCCAAGGCGCAGTGGGAAGCGGCTGGGAGGGAGTATGGCTAACTTCTTCCCTGCTGTGGGAAGCTCCCCGGGAGTCTCCACCTAGCCTAGTCAAGGCGGAGGTTAAGAAGAGGTCTGCTTTACAGGCTGGTAGCTGTAGTCAGCAGGTTAGCAGCCCTGGCTTTGCTTCTGGGAGGGGGTATTGGGGGTGGGGTGTCAGCTGCCCAGGGCACCCTCCAGCAACTGACCACAGAGCTTTCAAATGCCCCGTGGTGGCAGGGCCCCTGACTTTACTCATCTGAAAACCGAGGATTGCATCTGGGAAGGGTCAGTTTAAAAAAAAAAAAAAAACGACAGTATTGCCCAAAGTAAACAAAGGGAACAACCACAACAGAAACTTTCTCTGCAGTGTTTCTTTACAATTCCCAGCCCAACCCACCAGGGATCTGGCTGAAGTCTCCACCCACTGCCTCTGATGCCCGCAAGAGGCCTTGTCTGAGTAAGCTTAGCTGACCCTGGAACTGCAGTTTGTGGGCAAGGCCGCCCTGCCCTCTCCCCTGAGTTTAGAGCTGTTGAGACTGGAGTTTGAGCATCACAGCACGAAGACTGGCTCACTCATTAGGATCACTTGAAATGTGAGATGAGAGAGGCACCCCAAGTCCAGAGGAAGTCTGGGCCGAACTGGGTTTTCTTCCTGACCCACTCAGTACTCAGATCACTGTGCACTGTTTCAAAGAACGAGAATGAAATGAGAGAGTTAATTAACTTTGAGTTCTTGGTCCACTTTTTCTTTTCTGTTGAGACAGTTATCTCCCTACATAGTTCTGGCTGTCCTGGAACTCACTCTGTAGACCAGGCTGGCCTCGAGCTCACAGAAATCTGTCTGCCTCTGCCTCCCAAGTGCTGGGATTAAAGCCGTGCGCTATCACATCCTGACACTTTTTCTTTTTTCAAAAACTTTATTTCCTTTATGTGTGTTTTGCCTCCGTATATGTCTATGTACCACATGTGAACCTGGTATTGAGGGAGGCCAGAAGAGAGTATCTAATTCCCTGAGACAACTTACAGATGATATGGGTGTTGGGTTGAACTAGGGTCCTGCAAGAGTAGACATTGCTCTTAACTAATGATCCATGTCTCCAGCCCCCTCTGTCCCCTTCCTAATTCTAAGCAAGTCTTACTCTGTTGATTTTGAAGGCTGCCTAGAAAACATTTTTTTTTTAATTCAGACCTCAGCAAGATATCTAAGTCTTATTCTCTGTGTGCCTTGTCACAAAAGGTATTCAGGTTACTCATTGCTCCTTTTGAGCATTCTGGGGTCAGCTGCCAAGTGAAGAAGGAATGGGCTTTCAAGTTCACCAAGCCCTGGAATCCTGTCAGCTACACTAGCCGTGTAGACTAATACATGCAAATTATCTACTCTAAGACTTAGTTTTCACACCTGCAAAATGGGATCATAGTGTCTGTTTTAGTTGGGTGGCTACTGTGGTGATGAAACACCATGACTAGAGCAACTTGGGGAGGAAAGGGTTTATTTATTTAACAGTTTACATTTCCCTACCACTGTTATCACTGAAGGAAGTCAGGACAGGAACTCAAACAGGGCAGGAACCTAGAGGCAGGAGCTGATGCAGAGGCCATGGAGGGGTGCTGCTTACTGGCTTGCTTCTCGTGGCTTGCTCAGCCTGCTTTCTTATAGAACCCAGAAGCACCAGCCCAGGGATGGCCTCACGCACAAAGCGCTGGTCCCTCCCATATCAATCACCAATTAATAAAATGCCTTACAGTCGGGCTGGAGAGGTGGCTCAGAGGTTAAGAGCACTGGCTGTTCTTCCCAAGGTCCTGAGTTCGATTCCCAGCAACCACATGGTGGCTCACAGCCATCTACATTGAGATCTGCCCGTGCATATATGTAGAGCAAGTACTGTATACATAATAAATAAAATGTTTTAAAAAATGCCTTACAGTCAGATCTTCTGGAGGCATTTTCTTAACTGAGGCTCCTCCTTTGCAATGACTAACTTGTGTTAACTTGTCATAAAACTAGCCAGTACAGTATCTCCATTATACTATCACGGTAGGTAGGAAGGAGCCCCTGGTGTGTGTTGGTGTGCTGTGTGACAGGCCACCCCAACTTCCCCAGCCCCTGGCCCTCAGACCCTGCCTGGTTCTGGCTGGACAGGACAGGGCCCTGTGCCTGCCAGCAGTGGTGGATGGAGCTGAGATACAGGGAGAAGAGTGAACGTGGAGGAACCCTAAGGAGGAAAAGTCAGAGAGAGGAGGGCAGCAAAGAGTCATCAGTTGGCCCTCTGGTCACATATGACTGGAGACTAGCTCCTTGGCTTTTGGGGATAAGAGAATATTCCTAAGAGTTAGATAAGAAAGTGGGGATCCAAGATTGAGATGCCTTCGAGTTACATGGCCTGTGGACAGTACCTTTGCCACAAACCAGAATTTAAGACCCTCTAAAGTGTGTGGTAGAACTATAGAAAAACCAGCGGTCCTGTAAACTGTGAGTGGCTCCCTGACAGTCCCAGGCAACAGTTAGAGATCTCTACTGCAGCCGCTTGACCTGAAGGCTTGGGCTAAGAAGGGCATGGGCTGCAGGGACCCACATGGCTTCGTCAGAACAGTGTCCTTGGCCCTCCAGCCATGGTTCCTAGATAGCGTTGAATTGTCCTGGAAGTTGGCCAAGAGGATTGGAGCCAGGGGGAAGGAGCAAAGGAAGAAAAGAAAGAAGTCAAGAAATATCATAAAAACTAAATGACTGAAAAAAAATGGGAGGAGTGTGCAGGCATTGCAACTATTGAAAAATCACCTGGAAAATCCTGCAGCTTTGTAAGGACTCTATGGTTTCATTGAATTTTGATAGCACTATTTAATAAATTAAATCTGACCAGAATCCCATGCTGATCGCAACACTGTAGTGACTTCTAGGTATGAAAAAAGTAGTTTATTGGTTCCTACTGACAGGTATTATAAGTTAGCATTTATCACACAGGTGAACCACACCAAATGTGAAAATTCTCCTTCAGAATTTCACACTTGTATTCAAATATAATGATGCCAAGAGTGGGAAATTCCACACTCTACCTTCTGATGGGTTGCAGTCAAAATATAAGTACACTAAAGCTATTACATAAATTACCTTTGAGCTATGAGAAATATAAATGAATTTTGTGTTTGGAATTGGAGCACATCCTCAGGCTACTATGAAATACCTGAAAACAAAATTAAAACATTACTGGTCCCAAGCATTTTGTATGCTCAACCTGTAGCAAAATTCTCTAAAGTGACAGCCATTAGCCATTTGGGAGCTTATGTACTCACACTGAAAATATTACGTGGAAAAAATGGCTTTAGATTATGAATACTATTCAAACCACTGTTTGAGTAGAAAGTATAGATGTACAGTTGTGGACAGAGGATATTAAGGTTGTAAAAAATTACCTTCTGAGGTGAAAAGTTTAATTTGGCTTAAAAGAGATACAATATATTAATCATGATTTTAAAAAATCATTACTGCTTATTTCTTGGAATGGAAGCACTGATAATTTCTTAATGGAAAATTATTATGAAAATGTTCATTTGGAGTGCTCCGACTTCAGTCTGTGATAACTGGCACAACTGGGTCTTATAAAGGCTTCTCATTGTCTTGCTGTGCAGAACACTACTTACTGGATAGGATCATTTTTGTACTTCAAGCCCTGCTGTTTTCTTAAATGAGTTACTAACAAGAGGAGCGTGATGGAAAGCCAGCAGTGACGTGCTGTTGTTACCTTGGACTGGGTTTTTTTCTTAGTGTCATTAGAGGAGCAAATAGTTAAATGTCACCAGATAACTTGCTGATGACGTCAATATTGAGTTTGGTTTTATTCTGTTTGCAACTAATAATGGTAGTGGTGTCTTGTTACCTTTTGCTCATACAGATTCAAAGTGAAAATTAAAAATTCAAATTCATGAAGTCATACTTCATCAATGATAAAAGTTTAAATTTTAGAAAACATTTTGTGGTTATAGTCGTGATTGCAAGAGCCGGATGAAATGACAGGACAGAACGGAGGGTCTTTCAATGTTGAAACAGACCTCGCACTGTTAAACACAGCTTTCTTATAATCTTTTTGTGTGTGCATGTTTTTGGTTTTTCAAGGCGGGGTTTCTCTGTGTAGCCCTAACTGTCCTGGAACTCACTGTGGACCAGACTGGCCTCCATCTCAGAGATTCGCCTGCCTCTGCCTCCTGAGTGCTGGGATTAAAGGCGTGTGCCACGGCTTTTCTAAGTGCATGATCCAGTAAATTTATTCACTATAGTAGTTAATGGCTTATTAATATTTTCTTCACTTCTGGTAATGAATTTTAAATTATAGTATTTGCCAAATAGTCTTAATAAAAATAAAAACAAATATTAAAATAAATTTGATACTTATTACTTAACACATATTATTTTGCTAATTTTGTGAGAGGATCCATATGATAAACTTAGCACAGAAACATTAGAAATTATTTATAGTCCTGGAACAATTATTGTCCTTTCCCAGATGAGAAAATTAGGCTCAGAAGTTTAAAGATGATGGTTAGATCCCCTAGGAAGAGAATTAAAACTCTGTAGTCTCCTAATTTCACAGCAACGGTATTGACTGCTTCATCACTGTTGTGGACACATGGGGTGGCTCTGGGCCACCATCAGATAAGAGTGTGTTCTTTGTTAAGCCCACACATGCTGCAGGGCAGGAAGTGGATGCCTCAGGGGTGAGGTCGCTTTTCATGTGCACCTTTTTTTTTTTTTTTTTTTTTTTTAGTAAACCAAGCAGCAAAGGTTAATGAGATAGATACCAGTTAAGGGGATTAAGGCTGCTACGAATCTCCACCCCAGACCAAAGGATGCTGACTGGTCCTGGGGGTAGGTCTGTGATGCTCATAAATGCTCAGTCTTCCTTTTCCCTGGGACTGCTTCCTACTTCCTTGATGCTCAAGAATACGTTGCTTACCTTGATATTTGAGTCCTCTTCATTTTCTGGGGCTACCCTTTTGGGGTATTTATGTGATTCCCCTGGGAACTGTGAGCTCCAAAGGAGGGCACCCCAAATGATGAACTGAGGGAGGGAATACTGAAGGCTTGCTCCTACTTATTTTAAAATCTACAGTAAAGAGATTTCAGCTTTATCAACATTAAAATAGCATATCATTTTATATATATATATCGCTAGTAAGTGTGCAGTGGCTGGGGTGCACACTCAGTCTATGGGTTAGGTTTGCTAAGAGTGTTTGTAGCTAACTCTTAGAAAGAAAGCAGGGCATGTGTCTTGTTCCAACCTATTCCTCCTCTCCCACACCCCCATATTCTCCTAGCACTAAGTGATCATTCTCTGGTTAAAGGAATTTGACACTTATGAGAACCCAGTTGACTCTGTCTTTCCCTTCCTTGTGCTGTCCATCTGGCATAATGCTATGCCTTGTTCAATATTTTGCCAAGACCTGACCAGATAATAAAGCTGTTCAAGATGTATAACATGTGCTTTGTCATGGAGGGGAGGACAGAAACATGCAAGCTATGTGTCCCCTAAGCAGTAGTTAATGTAGGCAGGAAGGCACACTCTAGGCCAAGGCAAAAAGGAAACACTGAAGGACTAAGCTCGTTGCCTGAGGAATCAGGGCTTCTGTGAACTTAAGCACCTCAGATGGCACTACCCTCCAGCTCCCCCTCAGAGTTGCAGGAAGCAATGCAGTGAGTCAGGTCTTGGGAGAAAGAAAACTCAACTGTGTTGCCGTCCTGGTTGGGTGACCCTGGGCAAGTCCCCAGCTATCCCCACCTTTTACCCCAGGAAAACAGTTCCCCTCCTGCACATAAAGTGCAACTGGGTGGTTTTGGAGGATTCTACATGCTTTGAAGCAGCCCCGAGTATTGGTGAAGATATTTGAAGGTATTTCTCTGATGAAAGCAAGTGTCATTTTGAATTTATAATGAGATTGCATGGGCTAAAAATATCACATTGCCATTGAACCTTTCATGGCTCATGACTTTCCCTCCTCAGGCACTAGCTGCCTCTGCACCTCTGGGGGGGGGGGGATGCAGCCACCTCAAATGTCAGTTAAGTCCGTAATACATGTCAAGGATGAACAAGTAATAAAATAGTACACACATATCATACATAGATCTACAAACAAAAATGTACATTATAAATATATGCATAGAAAATATCTGAAAGGAACCGACTATATTTTTAAGAAAACCTTTAAATGTATTTATTTTATGTATATGGGTGTTTTGCCTGCATGTGTGTCTACATGGCACTTGTGTCTCTTCTGTGGGGGCCAGAAGAGGGTGTCAGATCCCCTGGGACTGGATTTACAAATGGTTGTGAGCTGCCACGTGGGTGCTGGAAACGGAACCAGGGTCCTCTGGAAGAGCGGCCAGTGATTTTTAACTGTGGAGTCATCTCTCTAGCCTCTTTAAATTCTATTGTGTTGTGGTTTTGCTTTTAATAAACTATTCTAGTAATTAAAAATAAGCGTTTTCACACTACATCTTTTTTTTTTTTTTTTTTTTGGTTTTTCGAGACAGGGTTTCTCTGTGTAGCCCTGGCTGTCCTGGACTCACTTTGTAGACCAGGCTGGCCTTGAACTCGCAAAGATTCGCCTGCCTCTGCCTCCCAAGTGCTGGGATTAAAGGCGTGTGCCACCACCGCCCGGCTTCACACTACATCTTAAAGTCTTATGCAGATACTTAATAATCTCTGTAACAAGTGGCACCAGAATCTTTAGGAGGCAGTTCTACCAGAAACAAGCCTCTGAGCCCCGTGCTGGAGACTGATAAAGACTGACAAGGCCCAGAAACTCTGCTCAGACCACGGCTAGAGGGGGCACCTGCTCACATCATTCGAAAGTTTCACTGAATTACCTTGGGTAACTGGGATTTCCCCAGCATTTAATGAGTTTGATTTTCCCCACAAGGGTTTTGAACTAAATACTCTGTAGGGAACTTTCCATTTTAAAGTCCAATGGTTCAGAGTGATACTCCACACAAAAGATCTAAATACAAAAGCAGACATGTCATATGGAACCAAGGGAATAGTTTCATACTTGCCCCAAAGAAAGTGAAAGTTAATGCAAAATCAATTTCTCTCTCTCTGTCTCTGTGTGTGTCTCTCTCTCCTTTTCCTCTATCTTCTTCCACTATTTATTTAAACTTTCTGGTAATTGTTGGCCCTGATGAGAGACACATACAACCTTCCACCTTAGAAGCTGAAAATTCAGATCTTTATTTCCTAGCCTCCCTTGCAGCTATGAACAGGCATAATGATCTGCATTGGATTTTGGCTAAGGAACTAGTAACCTCAACAGCAAAGAATGCTAAATTTGTTCCAGAGAGTTGTGGAAGCTGCCATGTGCACATTACTCCCAGTGCAGCGCTGGTGGTGGCTCAGCCTCAGAACCAGTGGCCGGCACTGCCCAAAGGCACAGCAGTGCTGTTCCTGTCATGGAACCCTTGGTATCTTCAAGAGGCTATTGCCACTACGTTGCTTTAAACCTAAGTCTGCCATCCTCTTGCATTACTCAGATCCTCTAATAAATTCTCTCTTGGCTTCAATTGCCCAGAGTTGTTTTGTAGCAAAAACCCTATGACTGACACTAATTTTTTTTATTAATTTATATTTTCAAGTTACATCTCAATCAAAGTCCTCTCCCTCCTCCTCTACAGGTCCTATCCTCCCTCCCTCTTTCCCATCTCTGTCCTCCCCTTCTCCTCGGATGAGGGGAGCCCCCACATACCAACCCCTCTCAGTTGTTGCAATCACATGTTGGAATCACATTAAGTGCAAAGCATTTCCTCTTGTACTGGGACCTGATAAGGCAGCTCTTCTAGGGTAAGGTGTTCCACTAAC
Source organism: Lophiomys imhausi (assembly GCA_907164525.1). Taxonomy (NCBI): domain Eukaryota; kingdom Metazoa; phylum Chordata; class Mammalia; order Rodentia; family Muridae; genus Lophiomys; species Lophiomys imhausi. Next base: position 3,952,516 of record CAJQZJ010016855.1, on the reverse strand, counting down.
AGGCAACAGGGTCTGTGACTCGCTGCTGGGTGGAGTTTTTTGTAGGATAGTTATGCTAGGTTCCTATCTTTTGGGTCTGTGGGTTGTAGGATGGTTGTCTTGTGCTATATGTATAATATTTACTTATAAGTGAGTACACACCATGTGTAATTTTATGGGTTTAGATTAGCTCACTCAGGATGAGCTTTTCTAGTTCCATCCATTTGGTTGCAAATTGCATGATTTCCTTGTTTCTGATAGCTGTGTAGTATTCCATTGTGTAATGTACCACAGTTTTGTTGTTGTTGTTTTTAATCCATTTTCAGTTGAAGGACATCTGGGTTGTTTCTAGTTTCTGGCTATTACGAATAAAGCTGCTATTTTTAAAAGAACATGGCTCTTTTGTTGTTGTTGTTTTGTTTTGTTTTTGTTTGTTTCTAAGACAGGGTTTCTCAGTGCAACAGCCCTGGATGTCCTGGCTGGCCTTGAACTCATAGAGATCCACCTGCCTCTGCCTCCAGAGTGCTGGGACTAAAGGTGTGTGTCATCATGCCCAGCTCAAACATGTACTTTTTTAAAAAGTAGAAAATAAATATATTTAAGAAAAAATGTATTTTCCATTCACTTTTTTAACTCCCCCCTATCTTTCTAGATCCATATTTAGAAAATATATAACATTACTACTTCTTATGGCCTCCACAATACTATATTTCTTTCACTGTACATACACATTGTACCTAGAATTGGTTACATAAGGATATTTTCATACAAGTATTCATTAGCCCATTTGTTGACGGAGTTGTTTGATTTCCTGTTTCTTTGTGTTTTCTAGAAATTAATTCTCTGTCAGACATATAGCTAGCAAGATTCCCTCCCGTTCTGCAGGCTGTGCCTTTGATTGATTAACTCTCTCCTTGGCTATGTGGGAGTTTTAACTTAGGAGGTTCCATTTATTGTCTGGGGATTATTTCCTGAGCCACTAGAGTTCCATCAGAAAGCCTGTTCCATATTCTGAAGTTTGTGTTTTATTCCAACCTTTTCCCTCTAACATTTTTAGAGTTTCAGGTCTTATAATAGGGCACTTTATCTGTTTGGACTTGATTGCTGTGTATGGCTGTAGGGATCTTCTGTATGTGGATACCCCTCTATTCCACTGACTATCACATTGCTGAGATTGTTCACTTCCTTGGTTAAATTTATACCAAGTTACTGTTTTGTTTTGTTTGTTTATTTTAGACAATTGTGAGTGGGGTTGTTTCCCTGCAATGCTTTCTTTTCTTTCTCAGAGTGTTTGTCATTGGTATATAGGAAGCCTCCTTCCTTCCTTCTTTCCTTCCTTCCTTTCTTGCTTGGTTGCTTCCCTAAGATCAGTTCTCACTAAGAAGCTCTTGGCTGAACTGGAACTCACAGAGATCCTCCTGTTTTCCAATTCTGGGATTAAAAATGTATGCTACCAGGTCAGGTGGAGCTACTGATTCTTGTCTGTTAATCTTGTATCCTGCCACTTAGATGAAAGTGTTTATTTATTTATTTTTGGTAGAGTCTGTAGGTGGTCTCTTATGTATAGAATCATATCATCTACTAAAAGGGATACTTTGACTTCTTCCTTTCTTGCTTGTTTCCTTCTATTTTCTTTTCTTGTCTTATTGCTCCAGCCAAGGCTTTAAGCACTACATTGAGTAGGAACTGAAAAGTTAGGGGGCTGGAGAGATGGCTCATCACTTAAAAGCACTTGTTGCTCTTTTGAAGAACTTTTTTGTTCCCAGCACTCACAAATGCCTGTAACTCCAGGGGAATCCAACACTTTCTTCCAGCTTCCTGGGGCAAATACATACATGAGCAGATTCACACAGAGACATAGACACACAAAACCTTTAAAGCTTTATAAAAATAAATATTAAAAAAGAGAGTACAGCTAGGCATGGTGGCACAAGCCTTTAATCCCAGCACTTACTAGGCAGAGGTAGGTGGATCTCTGAGTTTGAGGCCAGCTTGATCTATACATAATGAGTTCTAGGACAGCCAGGTTTACACAGGAGAGAGAGAGAGAAAGAGAGAGAGAGAGAGCCTTGTTTTAGTCTTGATTTTAGTAAAATGCCCTGAATTTTTTATAGTTATATTGTCTCTATATTTGCCACATATAGCTAGAGGGTTGTCATATTTTGTTGAAATATGTTCCTCTGCTCCTATCTTTAGGACTTTTATCATAAAAGGATGTTGGATTTTTGTCAAAAGCCTTTTGCTGTATTAAGATGATGATGTGATGTCAGTCCTTGAGTCCATTTATTGTGGGGCATGTAGACTGTGAGACTGGGGAAACTGGCATGGAGCTAGAGTGATGTTGAGAGAGTGCCCAAACCCTGAAAATCTCAATCTTGAGATTTGTAGGAGTAAGGGTTGCTCCCTCCCTGTTCCGTGCCTGCATGTCCCGGGGCATGTAGTCCTGCAACCCCCACTCCTGAAATTCTTGAGGTAGTCACATAGCCTAGCACTCAGAATGCCTCTCCATGCAAATGAGGTATCCCAATACCTTAAGCCCCAACTAATAATGTACACCAACCCTGGAAATCCCTTCCCACTCACCAAGGTTCATATAGCCCTTGTTTCCCTGAATAAACACACATGAGCTGTTTCACTGAATATTGTCTAAGAGAGAGCCGTTCCACTGACTATTGTCTAAGAACTGTAACACTAAAATCCTAGGAGAAGCCCCCCCCCCAACCCTGCACTTCCAGCAGTTCTGGACTCTATTTCATCCTTTCCAGCCTGGTGTGCATCCTCGTGGTGCCTGGACACCTTGAGGTAAGAAGCTGAATACAGAATCACAATTTATGTTATATATTACATTTATTGATCTCATAGAATATATTAAACCATTCTTTCTTTGTCCCAGAGATATTCTGTGCATGTACAAACATAACTATATTCTTTAAAAAAATAAAAAGTCGCCGGGCGGTGGTGGCGCATGCCTTTAATCCCAGCACTTGGGAGGCAGAGGCAGGCGGATCTCTGTGAGTTTGAGGCCAGCCTGGTCTACAAAGCAAGTCCAGGACAGCCAGGGCTGTTATACAGAGAAACCCTGTCTCGAAAAACCAAAAAAAAAAAAAAAAACCCAAAAAAACAAAAGTCACCATGCATGCACATAGTATTATTCCATACATAGTTTTTCTATAAGACTTTTTAAAAATTAGTATGCATTAATTGTGCAATCTAATGAGTTCCCAGTGACATTTTCAGATAGGAGTATAAGCACTTTGATCATATGTCTTTCTTTTAAATTAAACAATACACATTAGAAATAATTATACTAGTATAAACTTGCTTTTTTTTCTTTTCAATGCCAACTCATATCTTTCAATGAATATGGTATAATTTGTGCAGCCAACCTGCTACTATGAATGGTTGAGTTGCTTACACGTTTTGGGACTACAAGCTAATGCTTAAAGGATTTCCTTAGAGGCATGCTATAGTGTCCACTACAAGCAAATTCAAAGGATACATTTCTAATAGAGAAGTTGTTTTGGTCAAAGAGTATAACTTCTTAACTTTGACAATACCAAACTGCGCTGCAGTCTTTGAGCCCATTAAAAATATTTTAGAGGCTGGGCACGGTGGTATACACTTTTAATCCCAGCACCCAGGAGGCAAAAGCAGGTAGATCTCTTTGAGTTCCAGGCCAGCTAATACTACATATTGAGATTCTGTCTCAAAAACAAACAAAATATTTTAGAGTCCTCTTATCATCAAATCCTCACCTCATCACCTATATCAGCAGATTTTTATAATTTTGAAGTTTTGATTTTTATTATTTACATTATATTTGAAGCTGAACATTTTTCAATATTCAAATGACATTTGTAATTTTTTACCTATATTTATGACTTTTATCAGTAATTTTCTGTTGGATTTTAACATGTTTTGAAGTTGCTTTATAAGAAGAACATATTTTAGTCCATTTTATTTCATCTCAACATGTTTCCTAACTTATTTTTTTGTCATCTATCCTTGTTTGTTTTATTTGATTTTTCTTCTGTCTTGCCAAAAATCTTTTAATGTATTTTGGCTCATTGCTCTCTATTAGCTTAAGAGCGCTTTTAGTTGAGAAACCTCTCATGTTTTAACATTGAGGTTGCAGCTTCAGAAAACCAACACTTGATACTTCTGGTTAAAGACAGCAGATTCAACAAGTACACTGTGTACCACTTCTTCCAGGAACTCAACCAAAACTTAATATTTTGGTTAAGCATGACGCTCTCATGGTATTAAAGCCAAGAAAAAGAAAGAAAAAAAAAGGCACAGACAAAATGTTTCCCCCTGCATGTTTTCCATTGGCACTGCCTTCCTGTTCATATCTAAGCACCGTGACTACTTTCTTCAGTGTGTTTTCAGGATCTCTTTATGCATATTTAAACAAATAAATAGGTGGGTACAAGTGCTTTATAGGAAAAGCCTACAAAGACAAACAGAACATGCAAAGAATAACAGCACAATGTATTTATCTATTTATTATGTGTATATTGGCTTTGTTTTCATTTGAATTGGTTTGTTTGTGTTCCTTGCCTTAGTTACTGGTATATTGCTGTGAAGAGACATCACGGCCAAGGTAACTCTTAAAAGGAAAACATTTAACTGGGGGCTTGCTTACTGATTCAGAGGATTAGTTGAATGATCATCATAGTGGGAAGCAAAAGGCATAGTGCTGAGCAATAGCTCAGAGTTTTCCATCCTGATCTGCCAGATGCAGGTAGAAAGAAGGCCCATTCCCCAGTAACACACCTCCTCCAACAAGGCCATGTCTCCTAATCTTCCCCAAACAACTCCACTAACTGGAACCAAGCATTCAGACACATGAGCCTGTGGGGGCCATTCTCATTCACACCATCACACTCAGACTGGCCATAAATTTGTGATTCTCCTGCCTCTGCCTTTGGAGCGCCAGGATTACAGGCATTCATTGCAACTTCAGTGGAAGATCATTTTAAAAGCTGGACATAGGTGCATGAGTGGCCACTGGATCAACAGACCTGATCAAGTTCTAGATCTATGTCTGAGCTACTTTACTTTTCATAACCCCCAGATGCTAGGCAATTTATAGACCAAGTGCTGGTGAATATGGATGAAGTTATAGCTAAAGCAAGATGAATTGAAAGTTACCTCAGGAAGCAATGAGACTCCAGAACTGCATCTTCTAGCTGCTGCCTGGTGGTGCACTGTGCCTTCTATGCTGGCTCCAAGGACTACAAGTTTTTCTTCTGGCAGAAGAGTGAAAAGTAGGGAAAACAAGTATGACTGTGTGAAAAGACAACATCCTGAAAACACTGAAAAGAAACTATACAAAAATTACTCTGAGATGCATCTTAGTTACTTTTTTAATTGCAACTTATAAAATAAAGCATTTCATCTGGGACTAATGGTTTCAAGGGGTGAGTCCATGATCATCATGGCTGGACGCATGGCAGCAGGCAGGTACCAGTGTGCTAGAGCAGTGACTGAGAACTCACACCTTAAAACACAACCATGAGACAGAGAGAGACACTGGGAAAGGTTTGAGTGAATCCTTGGAAGCCTCAAAGTATGCTCCCAGTGAAACATCTCCTCCAATAAGGCCATACCCCCTAATCCTTACCAAACAGCTCCACCAACTGGGGACAAGTATTCAAATATATGATTCTATGGGGGACATTCTCATTCAAACCACCGCAGACTCTGATTGGAGATCCTGCCTTCTACCTTCTCCCTTACAACTATTTTGTAGCACTAAAAAACTCTGATAGCCATCTGCAGTTAGCAAAGTTTTCTTGGGGACTTTGACAGAAATTAATACCCTAAAGATAATTTGGAAACAGTGGCATCTTTGTCAAAGAAAACCAGATTATTGATATCCTTAGGAATATATACATATGTAAAATATATACATATACACAAAAATAAGAACACAGTCTTTTTCTAAAACTTTTAGAGAAAAATAACAACAAAAAAATCCCCTAAGATTTTAGAAATGAAAACATGACAGCAGAAACAAAATACTCACATCTGAAAAGTAAGGAAGGCAAGAAAGACTACAGATGGACAATAGGCCAAATTGAATCGTTCTGGAGACAACCTCAGGAAATATCTGTCAGGGGTGAAGCGAGACAAGGAAGCTGGTGTATGGGACAAGAGCTGGAACTGTCACCTGGGTTTTTGCATCACTGGAAACTCTGGAGAGGACTGTGCAGAGAGCATGCCTCTGGGTCTTGGAGGGTGAATCAGTAGGTAAAGTGCCTGTTGTGTAAGAATGAGGGTCTGAGTTCAGATCACCAGAGCCCATTGTGAAAGCTGCCCCTGCTTGCAGCACTGGAAGGGAAGGAGGAGGCAGCAGATCTTGGGGGCCTGCTGGCCAGCTGGTCTAGCTGTGACACGAAGCTCCAGATTCAGTGAGCAATCTGCTCTCTGACAGATAAGGCAGAAAGCAATAGAGGAAGACACCTGACCTTGATCTCTGGTCTCTGCAAATGTGCTTGGGGCTAAGAGCATTGCTCCCACCACCAGACTACTCCATCTCCTCCAAGACACTTTCTGGTGCGCACACGCACACACACACACACACACACACACACACACACACACACACACGCGCGCGCGCACACACACAGGCACACACACACACACACACACACACACACACGCACAATGTTTCAAAGTTATCACCTTTGGAACTGAGGAAGGTATTTATTTTATCTGTTTCGTCATTAGATAAGGACTGCTCTGCGGAAGAGGGCATTAGTTTTGCAACACTTCCTGAATGAACCTTCAGGGCTAAAAAAAAAAAAAAGGACCAGACAGAAAGACACGTGAGTGGGGAATTTAAAAGACACTGATGTGGTAATTGCCAAGTGAACAAAGGTGGGGCATGTGCACCCTCATGGCCGTGCCTACCCCTCTGCTTTCTCTCTTAGACACCTACCGGAGGATGTGCTCCACCAAAACAATGGAGTAAATCAAGCAAAAGGAAGCAGTGGAAAGGAATCGGGGTACTCAACACAGTCAAGGAAATCCCCAGGATGTGGCAAAGAGATATCCCAGCTTGATAGCTGGGCAACAGGCCTGGTGATCAATGAGTCTGGGGGTGGGGTGGATCGGAAGGCTCTAGATCAAGAGCAACTCTTTCCAACTGATAGAATGCCAAATTGTTTAATCAGCTCCGGAGAGTATGGGTTGTCAGAGACACACACATAAACACCAGGCATGTGAAAAATGAGACATTTGATTGGCACAGAGAGGAAAATGTCTTCGAGGTGAGGATATGTGATCAGGGGGTATTCCTAACATAGGTGGGAACAGCACCCTTTTTGTCAATAGTGATTTAAATACTGAATATTAGGCTAAAATCATGTGGGTGTATAAGGCCAGGAAAGACATGTGTCATGGATTATGGTCAGGAGTGGAAGTTAAATCCCCACCTTCTGCAGCAAAAGTCAGTAGAGAAGATGAAGAAGTAGTTATTTAGAGGTATGCTAATTGCAACAAACAGAATTAGATAAAGCTTGAAAGATCATTCCTCTGGGGGTTGAGAAACTTGGAGAGGGTAACTTGGGTGGGGGGAGTGGATAAGTCATACATAACAATTATTTTGTTTTTTAGAATGTGGACATGCTAAACTTTGATATGATTGACCAATCTATCTGTCTCTTCTTCATGAAAAGAGGAGGAGGTGGGATGGAAACTGCACCCTGTTCCCAGCGAATAAGGAAAGTGGGTGGGTAAATGAAACTCTCTTGTTCCATTGTTCCTACAGCCTCATAAAATGGCTTCATGTCTTTCTGTCTCCTGTTAAGGCAGAAGGAAATGTATGAACAACTGAGCAATTTGGACTGTATGATCTTTAACAAACCTGTTAACATAAAACTGACCTGGAATTGGCTTGCAGATTCAATTTATAATTGTTATCTTAAAATCATGTGGAAATATCTTGTACAGTCTTAAAACTAACAATATGTATGACTGAAATTTAGATAATTTGTCCTTTTGAAACAGTAGAATCTACAACTTTCTTTTTTCACATTTGTTTTGTTTTTGTTTTTGTTTTTTTTTTTTTTGTATGCATGGGAAAGGAGCATGCCGAGGTCAGAAGACAGCTCACGGAGACACACCTCTCCCTCTACCAAGTGGATTGTCATGGTGGTACACAATGAGGCTTGCCAGCAAGCATCTTTACCTGCAGGCCCAGGTTCTACCTACCACCTTCAACTTGTAGGCCAAGTACCCCTGGAACGAAGCCTCTGGGATGCAAATTAGCCATACTTTCTCTTACTTTGCCTTCTAGGCACCATATTCTTCTCACTTTGGAACAATGCTCACAGTTTTCAATTTAACATAAAATTCAAGAAACAATTTTAGTAGCGCCTCCTCTTTTTCTTTTGTTTCATAATACAGTGGTCCCAGCTTCCTTCTCTTTCTTCCCCTCACTGAATAGCCCTTCTGAGAGTCCTGTAAGTTCTGACTTTCCCTGTGGCTGTTGCCCTGAGCCTACTGCTGTCTCATAAGTGTCAAAGGACTACTTGACCCAGTGACAATGCCAGCACTGGGGAGGCTGAGCGGGAGGATTGTGAGTTGTCGAGCAGCCTGGTAGATAAAGAGAAAGGGGTGGGGATAGACATCTTGCTAAATGACAGAACTCTTCTAAGTGCCCATCCTTGTCAGCTTCCCTCAGCACCCCCAGCTCATCCCTCCCTTCTCCCCATGCCTGGCACCCATCTTCTGTGCCACTCTTCTGCTTGTCCTCCCCCCCCCCCCCCGGCTCATCCCTCCCTTCTCCTCATGCCTGGTACCCATCTTCTGTGCCGCTCTTCTGCTTGTCCTTCTTGTCACATTCTTGTTTGGCAGACTTTTTCCTTCTCTCTCATTAAGGGACAGGTGTCCATGAGTCCGGGCCACACCCCATCTGTCTTCGTATCCAGGATCACGCTGTGTTCCCCTTGCCCACATTCTTTAGTGACAGCGGTGTTTCAGTTCCTGTGATGTGATAGACTCTATGTTGCCTTAGGACCTGTTCCCTTTACCTGGATCACTTCCCCCGATACCCCCACACCACCCCCACTGAAACCCTACATCTGGTTCGTCCCGCCCACACACACACACACACAACTCAACTTTCAGGTCTCAGCTTTGTGTCACTTCCTCAGGGTGGCTCTCACTAAGTGTCTTATTTCCCTGTCCCCAACTATTCTATTCTCTCCTTTATATTTTAGAAAATTTTTTTTATTTATTTGTGTTAAAATGATAAGATTTCATTGTATGGGATTATTTTTGTTATGTAAATGTCTACCTTTCTCTTCAAAGTATGTATTCCATGAGGACAGGAACCTTGTTAGTTGTATTTAATGGACTCTAGGCAGCATCTAACAGCTCTTAAAACAGTAGGTAAAAGGTATTTCTTGAATAATCAAAGTGCAAAGTACCTTTTTCATGCCAGGTACTTGATATAGATCATCCACTAGTGGCCTTACACACAGGCCACTTCTGCATGAGGAAACAGAATTTCACAGAGACTAAGAAATATGCACAAGATCTCACAGAAGAATGAGTGTAAGTGTCTACCAAGCCTTGGAAGGCTACGAAAGAACCTTAACTACACATCCCTCACTGTTGGAAGGCAGCCGGAAAGGCTAAGTAGTGAAGGATTCCATCTCTGTGGCCCTCTGCAAACACCAGAACTGTGGAGTCTGCGAAAGGCTCACGATAGCTAAGGCTGACTCCGGAATGCCCCTCACAGCCCTATGGTTTGGGCTTGGACCTGACTCAGGGACCTCTTTTGTAAACTGTGGAACCCTCAGGAGAAGGGCTAATGGAAGGAGGTCACCAGGGACGGCCCTTTAAAGGTTATACCTGGGATTGCAGAGATGGCTCAGCCTGTAAAGTGCCTGCCTGCCAGCATGAGAGCAGAGTCTGGATCCCCAGCACCCAGTGGCTGAATGGGAACAGGCAGGTCCCTGAAGCTCATTGGCCCGGCAGCCCACCTGAGTTAATGAGTCTCAGATTCAGAGAGAGACCTCCGTATCAAAAAGTAAGGTGGAGAGTTATCAAGGAAGACAGCCAATGTCCTCCAGACACACAAACATGCATGTGTGCCTACATGCACATGTGCATATACATGAACAGGCACAACACACACACACACACACACACACACACACACACACACACACACACACTCCCCTCTAGTTCCATCCCTGCTTTCTGCTTCCTGGTCCGTTTGATATAAAGAGCCTCTGCCTCTCACTCCCTACTGCCACAAGTAGAGCTGGTCCCATTGCCATGCCTTTCTTACTGTGATGGATGATAATCCTTTGAAACCATGAGGCACAGGAAACCTCTCTTCCATGAACTTGCTTTTAGCAGCTGTTTTGGTCACTCGATTGCAAAGGTAATTAATACAGTGGGTCCCAGGGAAGCAGATTGAGGGAGGAGGAATAGGAAGAACATGGGTGATTTCAGGGGAGTGAAACCACTCTAAGATTCTGGCATTGGTTACATGCCATTAGATATCTGGCCAGATCCACATACTGCACACCATGTAAAGCTAATCTCGAGACACACTCTGGGCTTGGGATGATGTGGGATGCCAGTAGGGATTCTTTAGTTACCAATACACTTCTCTGCTTGGGGATGCTGATAGGGAGGGAGATAGAGGTCGTATGATGAATCTTTATGCTTTAAACTTCTCTGAAAAGTGAAATCTTTATTTTTTTCCCAACAGGGGGGAAAAAAAGGCTCAGAGCTGGCATTTAAAAATGTATTTGTCTCTTTTTCTCTTCTGCTTTCTTTTTCTTTTCCTTCCTTCCTTTCTTTCTTTCTTTTTTTTATTAATTTATTTTTTATTTCTTCAAGTTACATCTCAATCACAATCCCCTCCCTACTCCCCCCTCCAGTCCCACCCTTCCACCCTCCTCCCTCTCAACCCCCCATCCTCTTCCCTTCTTCTTCTTTTTTTTTTTTTTTTTTTAGTTTAAGGTATTTCTTTTTCCCCCCAACAGCTCTCCCTTTAAGTCCAAAAAATGGTTCTTTTTCTTATAACTATAAATACAATACAAAACAACAGAAATAAATAGGCCACAATTATAAGAGTTATATGGCTTAGCATACATTCCCAATGTCTAGTCCATATGTATTTGGCACCTGACTTTAACATTCTACTATCTAACCATCTCCATGAGTTTAAAGTTCTATATCTAACTCAGCTTTCATACTAACTTGCCTTTTAATTTTAAAAATATTTTCTTAGATCCAGAACACCCTCTTGATTCCTAAACAACTCAAAATTTAACTATGAGACTCTAGCTATCTATTCTTCAACCACCTCAGAGACCTGAGAGGGATAAATATATCTGATTATATAGGAAGTGCAGGGCCTGCAGCTTCCAAAACTAAGAAATGACATACCAATGGCTGCCTGGACAGTTCCCATTTTCTCTCCATACATTACAGCATCAATCTTCAGCCATTTGGCCCCGTTTCTCTGACAGACATTGATTGTAGAGCAGGAATTATGAAGGACTTACCTACCCTGTCTTGGCAGAGCTAGGCTGTCGACTTATCTGCTTCCAAGTTTTGTCCTTTTTGGACAGAAGTCTGTCTACAGTTGAAGCAAGGGGTTTTTCTTGCCAAGAGAAAGGCTTACCACCAATTCAATCATCTCCCACTGGAGATTCTTTGATGCTCATCTTCTACTTGGAGTAGAATGGGGGGGTGCTGTCAGGAGCTGACATGTCTTGATATCAAAAAATCTTAAGTTAAGAAAACATCTTTGAATGCCATATTCTGCAGATCTCTTGAGGTTTTTGAAGATGCCCTATCTATCTCTTATAGTTGGATAAGCAAATATTGCTTGTCTCTTAGCAACTTGATTTCTGAGTAGCTTAGAAAATAACTGTGATAGACTGTCATAGTAACTAACAAAATGACACGTTTTCATGACTATTAGTTTCCGTTTCTTTTTTTTTTTTTTTTTTTTGGTTTTTCGAGACAGGGTTTCTCTG
>CAJQZJ010016855.1:3907789-3940420 GCA_907164525.1 Lophiomys imhausi | reverse complement strand
GGCTGTCCTGGACTCGCTTTGTAGACCAGGCTGGCCTCGAACTCACAAAGATCCGCCTGCCTCTGCCTCCCAAGTGCTGGGATTAAAGGCGTGCGCCACCACCGCCCGGCTGGTTTCCATTTCTTAATTATCCTAAACAGTTTATATCGGTTGGTAGCAAGAGGTCAAAACTTGACATTTCATTTTTAAGTATTACTATGAACAATACCTTTAAGAAGCGTTACCCTTAATTTTGTATCAATATACAAAGATCAATACCAATGTGGCCAAATATAATCTTAATTTTGTATCAATATACAAAGATCAATACCTATGTAGCCCAATACAATCTTAATTTTACATCATTATTCAAGGGTCAATACCATTGTGGCCAAATATAATCTTAATTTTGTATCAATATACAAAGATCAATACCTATGTAGCCCTATACAATCTTAATTTTGCATTAATATACAATGATCAATACCAATTTAGCCAAATATAATATTAATTTTGTATCAGTATACAAAGGTATAAGGCCATATTCAATAATCTGTCCTTTTTTCTTGATCTTTCCTATACTGTGTCTATGTCCCATTTTCTCAAGTCTGTTCACTCCTATATAGGAGAGAAAGAAAGATACAGAAAAGAAAAAGAGAGAAGTCCCTGGGTCTAACCTCCAAACCCATTTAACAAGACCATTTAACAGCTTGTAGTCTTTTCCTCTAAATAACAAAATTTTCTATTATCTATCAAATAACCAAAGTGGGGGGAACACCCTCCCCACCTTCTGGGGATGGGACGTTGTTCTCTTAAAATGACTTCCTGCTGATTTGGGACGTAGTAAACCTGTTTGGGGCCCAAATAAGAAAGGAAAAAATGGTTAAAAATGTTAATAGAATCATTTGATGTTCAGTCCTTTTGTGCTCAGCTATTTAGATGTCCTAAGAAGTTAGTAGACAGAAGCTGATCTTCAGAGCTTTACTGAAGATCTGGCTGGAGTAGTCTGTGGAGCTGAACAATCTTAGCGATTTTGAGTTGTTGTGGTTGTAGACTTTTGAGGAAACTGTTATTGAAGAAGTCTGCAAGGCTGGATCATCTGGGCCACTCGTCTTCTTTGGTGTCTGATCTGTTTTCTGCTGAGGTTTCCGTTGTCCAGTTGTCCCTGGATTCCTTGAATGGATGCTTTAAATCTCCTGGAAAGATAAGAACAGAGCCCTGCCCTAATCCTAACTCTGGGACATTACCTTATTTTTGGAGGGGGGGGGTTCAGGTAATATTTTTCCTGGAGCAAATTTGGTTTTTTGACAATATATAAAGTATTACCTTTCAATCCAGATTAAAGAAGAAATTATTTTGATATTTTGGAGCTAAACAAACCTTTAGTGTATATATTTTGAGATCTCAAAGGACAATTTGTTTGAATTGCAGCCTGCCTTTTGTAAGTAGCTTTTAAACTTAAATCCTTCCAAATCCTATGTGCCTGTCTCTGCATTCTAAGTTTTGGGATCAAAGACATGTGGTTCCCAACTGATGGGATTAAAGATGTGCTCCTCCACCCCTGGATCAAAGATTTTCTCTGTTTAGAGCTTGTTTTGTATCAGGCTGACCTTGAGCTCTGAGATCTGCCTGTTTCTGTCTCTAGTGTGTTGGGATTAAGGGTGTATTCTTCCCCAATGATGGGACTAAGGGTGTGCACCATCACCACCCTGTTCTTGTAACTCTAGAATTTATAAGACAACTAACTCTATAGTGATCCTCCTGTCTCTACTGGAGGTAAAGGCATGGGCTAACACCATGCATTATTTTACCTTAGCTCTAAGTTTTTTCAGCTCTTGGAGGTTTGTAAAACCAGGTTGAACAGCTGTCACCTTTAATTTATTTACAGTGTTTTAAACCTGTTACATGCTTTTTAATGCCAAACGATGGAAATAGCCTATACCTCTAAAAAAAAAAAAACAAAAACTTTTAAGCTGCTATCAAGTTTGTGTAATCTCTGTAGCCACCTGCAGTCTAACATTCTAATCTGAAATTAAGGCCATTTTCCTTTCATACCTTTGGTAAATTATAGTTCGAAAATTTTATATTGTATTTTTATTATATTTTTAAGCTTATTAACTCTTTTCTTAAAAAAGTATTATTTACTTGTAAAACAGTTTCCTCCCTCCTCCCCTCTTGGCCCCTCCCTTCCTCTCTCCTTCCCTCCCTTTCTCCTTCCCTCTCTCCTTCCCTCCCTCCCTCCCTCCTTGTTCCTCTACTTGGTACTCTCCTTCTCCTCAGATGAGGTGGGCCCTCACATATCATACTCCCTCAGATCTTGCGTCATGTGAGGCCCAAGAGCTTCCACTTGTACTGGAGCTTGATAAGGCACACCATCTAGGGTGTGGGGTTCCACTAACCTGCAGCAGATTCCATGACTCACTGGTGGGTAGAATTTTTCCTAGGATAGATATGCTAGGTTCCTATCTATTTGGGTGTGTGGGTTGTAGGATAGTTATCCTCTGATGTATGGTTAATATCCATTTATAAGGGAATACATACCATGTTTATCTTTCTGGGACTGCATCAGCTCACTTAGGATGAGCTTTTCTAGTTCCATCCATTTGGTTTCGAATTGCATGATTTCCTCATTTCTGATAGCTGTTTAGTATTCCATTGTGTAAATGTACCACAGTTTTTTTATCCATTCTTCAGTTGAAGGACATCTGGGTTGTTTCCAGTTTCTGGCTATTACAAATAAAGCTGCTATGAACATTGTTGAGGCAATGTCCTTGTGGTTTCGTTTCAAATCTTTTGGATATATGCCCAAGAGGGGTATGGCTGGGTCTTGAGGTAGATTTATTCCCAATTTTCTAAGATATCTCCAGATTGATTTCCAAAGTGGTTGCACAAGTTTGCAGTCCCACCAGCAATGGGGGAGTGTTCCCCTTTCTCCACATCCTCGCCAGCATGTGCTATCATTTGAGTTTTTGATCTTAGCCATTCTGACAGGTGTGAGATAGAATCTCAGAGTTTTTTTAAATTGCATTTCCCTGATAACCAAAGACGTTGAACATTTCCTCAAATGCCTCTCAGCCTTTAGAGATTCCTCTTCTGTGAATTCTCGGTTTAGCTCTGTACCCCATTTATTGACGGGGTTATTTGATTTTTTCGTGTTTAATTTCTTCAGTTCTTTATATATTTTGGAGATTAGCCCTCTGTCAGATGTTGGGTTGGTGAAGATCCTTTCCCAGTCTGTAGGCTGCCATTTTGTTCTAAGAACAGTGTCCTTTGCCTAACAGAAGCTTTTCAATTTTATAAGGTCCCATTTATTGATTGTTTGTTTTAGTGTCTGAGCTATTGGTGTTCTATTCAGGAAGTTGCTACCAGTGCCAATGATTTCAAGGCTTTTCCCCACTTTCTCTTCTATTAATGTTAGTGTGTCTGGATTTATGTTGAGGTCCTTGATCCACTTAGACTTAAGTTTTGTACAGGGTGATAAGTATGGATCTATTTGCATTCTTCTACATGTTGACATCCAGTTAAACCAGCACCATTTATTGAAGATGCTTTCCTTTTTCCATTGTATGTTTTTGGCTTCTTTATCAAAAATTAAGTGACCATTGGTGTGTGGGTTTATTTCTGGGTCTTCAATTCAATTCCATTGGTCAACTGGTCTGTTTCTATGCCAGTACCATGCTGTTTTTATTACTATTGCCCTGTAGTACAGCTTGAAATCTGGGATGGTGATACCTCCAGATGTTCTGTTATTGTACATGATTGATTTAGTTATTCTGGGTCTTTTGTTATTCCATATGAAGTTGAGAATTGTTTTTTCCAGATCTGTAAAAAATTGAGTTGGTATTTGGATAGGAATTGCATTGAATCTGTATATTGCTTTTGGTAAGACTGCCGTTTTTATTATGTTGATCCTACCTATCCATGAACAAGGGAGATCTTTCCATCTCCTGATATCTTCTTCAATTTCTTTCTCCAGGGACTTGAAGTTCTTATCATACAGGTCTTTCACTTGCTTGGTTAGAGTTACCCCCAGGTATTTTTTTTTAAACATTTTATTTATTATGTATACAGTACTTGCTCTACATATATGCACGGGCAGATCTCAATGTAGATGGCTGTGAGCCACCATGTGGTTGCTGGGAATCGAACTCAGGACCTTGGGAAGAACAGCCAGTGCTCTTAACCTCTGAGTCACCTCTCCAGCCCAACCCCCAGGTATTTTATATTATTTGTGGCTATTGTGAAGGGTGTTGATTCCCTTATTTCTTTCTCAGCCCATTTATCTTTTGTGTAAAGAAGGGCTACTGATTTTTTTGAATTGATTTTGTATCCGGCCACCTTGCTGAAGGAGTTTATCAGCTGTAGAAGTTCTCTGATGGAATTTTTGGGGTCACTGATGTATACTATCATATCATCTGCAAATAGGGATACTTTGACTTCTTTCTTTCCAATTTGTATCCCCTTGATCTCTTTTAGTTGTCTTATTGCTCTAGCTAAAACTTCAAGTACTATGGTGAAGAGATATGGAGAGAGTGGGCAGCCTTGTCTTGTCCTTGATTTTAGAGGAAATGCTTTAAGTTTCTCTCCGTTTAGTTTGATGTTGGCTATTGGCTTGCTGTCAATTGCTTTTATTATGTTTAAGTATGGTCCTTGTATGCCTGATCTCTCTAAGACTTTTATCATGAAAGGGTGCTGTATTTTGTCAAAAGCTTTTTCAGCATCCAATGAGATGATCATGTGGTTCTTTTCTTTCAGCTTGTTTATGTGGTGGATTACATTGATGGATTTTCTAATGTTGAACCACCCCTGCATCCCTGGGATGAAGCCTACTTGATCATGGTGTATGATACTTTTGATGTGATCTTGGATCCGGTTTGCAAGTATTTTATTAAGTATCTTTGCATCCATGTTCATAAGGGAAATTGGTCTGAAATTTTCTTTCTCCGTTGGGTCTTTGTGAGGTTTAGGTATCAGGGTAACTGTGGCCTCATAGAATGTGTTTGGCAGTATTCCTTCTGTTTCTATGTTGTGGAAGAGTTTGAAGAATATTGGTGTTAGCTCTTCTTTGAATGTCTGGTAGAATTCTGTGCTAAAACCATCTGGGCCTGGGCTTTTTTTGGTTGGAAGACATCTAATGACTTCTTCTATTTCCTTAAGGGTTATAGGACTGTTTAATTTGTTTACCTGTTCTTGATTTAACCTTGGTAGGTGGAATCTATCAAGAAAATTGTCCATTTCATTTAGATTTTCCAGTTTTGTGGAGTACAAGTTTTTGAAGTAGGACCTAACGATTCTTTGGATTTCCTCAATGTCTGTTGTTATTTCCCCCTTTTCATTTCTGATTTTGTTGATTTGGGTATTTTCCCTCTGCCTTTTAGTTAGTTTAGCTAAGGGCTTGTCTATTTTGTTGATTTTCTCAAAGAACCAGCTCTTGGTTTTGTTGATTCTTTGTATTGTTCTTTTTGTTTCTAAGTTGTTGATTTCAGCCCTGAGTTTGATAATTTCCTCTCGTCTGCTCCTCTTGGGAGTGTTTGCTTCTTTTTGTTCTAGCTCTTTCAGGTGTTCTTTTAGGTTGCTAGTATAGGAATTCTCCAGTTTCTTTTTGAAGGCACTTAGAGCTATAAACTTTCCTCTTAGCACTGCTTTCAATGTGTCCCATAAGTTTGGGTATGTTGTGCCTTCATTTTCATTGAGTTCTAAGAAGACTTTAATTTCTTTTTTTATTTCTTCCCTGACCCAGAGGTCATTGAGGAGAGAGTTGTTCAGTTTCCATGTTTTTGCAAGCACTCTGTTGTTTTGGTTATTGTTGAAGCCTAGCTTTATTCCATGATGGTCTGATAAGTTATAAGGAGTGATTTCAATTTTCCTGTATCTGTTGAGGCTTGCTTTGTGACCGACTATATGGTCGATTTTGGAGAAGGTTCCGTGAGGTGCCGAGAAGAAAGTGTATTCTTTTGTTTTGGGGTGAAATGTTCTGTAGATATCAATTAGGTCCATTTGATTCATGACATCTGTGAGGTTCATTATTTCTCTGTTTGGTTTCTGCATTGTTGATCTGTCCAGTGGTGAGAGTGGTGTGTTGAAGTCTCTCACTATTAATGTGTGAGGTTCAATGTGGGATTCTGAGCTTCAGTAGTGTTTCTTTAATGAATGTGGGTGGTCTTACATTTGGGGCATAGATGTTTAGTATTGAAATTTCATCTTGGTGGATTTTTCCTTTGATGAGTATATAGTGTCCTTCCCCATCTCTTTTGATTAATGTTGGTTGAAAGTCCAATTTGTTGCATACTAGAATTGCTACTCCAGCTTTTTTTCTTGGGTCCATTGGCTTGGTATATCTTTTTCCAGCCCTTTACTTGGAGGTAATGTCTGTCTTTTTTGCTGAGGTGTGTTTCTTGTAAACAGCAGAATGCGGGATTCTGTTTTCGCATCCATTCTGCTAGCCTGTGCCTTTTTATTGGGGAATTGAGTCCATTGATGTTGAGAGATATTAATGGCCAGTGATTGTTACTTCCTGCCATCTTGATGTTGGTAGAAATAGTGTGTGAGTGAGCTTCTTTTCTTTTGTTTTTGCTGCAGGCATGCTATTTGCTTCCTGTGCTTTCTTGTGTGTGGTTAACCTCTTTGGGTTGAAGTTTTCCTTCTAACATCTTCTGTAGAGCTGGATTTGTGTATAGATATTGTTTGAATTTAGCTTTGTCATGGAATACCTTGTTTTCTCCATCTATGTTGATTGACAATTTTGCAGGGAATAGTAGTCTGGCCTGGCATTTGTGGTTTTTTAGGGTCTGCAAGACGTCTGTCCAGGCCCTTCTGGCTTTTAGAGTCTCTGAAGAAAAGTCAGGTGTGATTCTGATAGGTTTGCCATTATATGTTATTTGACCCTTTTCCCTAGCAGCTTTTAAAATTCTTTCTTTGTTCTGTACATTTAGTGTTTTGATTATTATGTGGCGGGAAGATTTTCTTTTCTGGTCTAATCTATTTGGGGTTCTGTAAGCTTCTTGTACAGTTATAGGCATCTCTTTTTTTAGATTTGGGAAATTCTCTTCAATGATTTTGTTGGAGATATTTTCTGGTTCATGGAGGTGGGACTCTTCTCTTTCTTCTATTCCTATTATTCTGAGATTTCGTCTTTTCATTGTGTCCTTGATTTCCTGAAGGTTTTGTATCAGGACTTTTTTAGATTTGACATTTTCTTTGACAGATGTATCAATTTCTTCAATTTTATCCTCTGAGCCTGAAATTCTTTCTTCCATCTCTTCTGTTCTCTTGGTGATGCTAATATCTGTAGTTCCAATTCTTTTCTTAAGGTTTTCCAGTTCTATGGATGTCTCGGATTGGATTTTCTTCATTGCTTCAACTCCCCTTTTCAGGTCTTCCATTCCTTTAAGCGCTTTATTCATTTCCATCACCTCCTTTGCAGTACTTTGTTGTTGCTCTCTGAGGTATTTGATTTCCTCCCTTAGGCCTTCTATTATTAATGTAAGAGTAGGATTAAAGTCATTTTCCTTTGCTTCAATTGTGTTCAGCTGTCCAGAGTTGTCTGTAGCATTATTGCTAGGATCTGGAGACATCCTATTGTTTTGTTTTTTTTTTTTTTACCATGTTCTTGCGCTGACCTTTTGTCATCAGATGGACCCAGGTGTTATCTGTTTGTTTCTTTTGTTACCTGACCTTGGTGCTCAGGAAAACTCCCTGCCCTGGGGGTTGGCTGATCCTGAGATCCTGGTGTTTACCTCCAGATGGCGGGCAGGTTCCTGTAATAGACTGACTGGCTCTCGGAGAGGAGGGTGGCTGCTGCTCTCCTCAACTGCTTGTGACCCAATTGGACCAATATAGAGGGGATTGGAGTGGGGAGAGGGCTAGCCTCTGAGGACCTGGAAGCTGACAGGTCTCCTCAGAAAGGCAGGTAGAGCGGTGGTTGGGTCTGTGTTCTTCTCTCACTGACCCAGTCGTTCTGGCTCCCCAGCTAGGCTGACTGTGCAGGCAGGGAGCTCCACCCACAACAGATGCAGGCCTCAGTGCGCCTGTTGCTGACTGCCTCAGATGCTTGGGTGCTAGGGTGAGTAACCCACCTGCCCCAGTATTTGTGGAGAACACACAGTCACGGGCTTTGTTTGCAGGCAGTCTTGGCTCCTAATTGCTTTGCTGTGACTGGGTTAGGTCTCTGCCTCTCCGCTACAGTGCACACTGTGCCGCCATGTTGGAAACTCTGGAAAAAAATAATCTCACTTACCTTTGCTCTTGTGGTGCGGCTGTTTTTCCCTCTTGGGTGTACAGGTCCGAGTGCAGGCTGGATATCAGACAGGCGGGGCCGCTGGTCTGTGGCTGGAGCCATGGGCTGGATCTGCTCCTGGGCTAGATCTCTAGCCAGAGCTCCTCTCCAGACCAGTGACGGAGCTGGCTGATCTCAGGGTGGTGTTCCCGGGAACTGCGTGGGCTGTTTTACCTGGTGACCGGTCTCAATGTTCACTGTGGGAATTCAGACACCGTCTGTGTTTCACTGTAGACTAGGGGACCTCACATTCACTCCACAGTGACTAATCTCATTCACCTACTACTCAGATGCACTGCTCTATGGTCGACGCCATCTTGGATCTCTAATGCTGTTTCTTTCTTTTTAAGACAGGATCTCCCTATATAGGCCTGGCTAACCTGAAGCTCACTGTGTAGACCAGGCTGGCCTCAAATTCACAGAGACCCACCTGCTTCTCTGCCTCCTCCAGGGCTGAGATTAAGATTATATGTCACCATGCCCAGCATATGACTTGTTCCATGACTTCTCTGTAGCTCCTTCCAGAATCCTTTCTGTAAGTGTTCCAAGCTTGATAATGACATGAAGCTGGGGGTCATGGTGAAGACTGGGATGTCCCACAACTTCTCCTGTAGTAGGTTTCTAAAGAGCCCTTTTGTGTGAAGGAAGAAAAGTGTGTGTGTTGTAAAGTTGGTGTTATTCTCTCTCTCTCTCTCTCTCTCTCTATTTCTCTCTATATATATCAGCTCTAAGAGCTTCCCTGCCTCATTCCCTACCTTCCCTCAAGCCTGTGGGCTGCCTGCCGTTCCACTGCTTCCTCCAACTCAGCCCTTCTCTCCTTCCTCTCATATGCATATTTTAGTTCGATTCCCCAACAGAAATACACACATCTTAGAAAATGTTCCCAATAGACTTGTAAGCAAAGAGCAGAAAGATGCAATACAGCATAGAGTTTTGCATTCTGTCCTGCCCTCACCACCCAATCCACATGTGGAAGGCCACATTCCTAATGCCTCACAATGTCACTGCATTGCACAGGAGGACTGAAGCAGTTATGATCCCTACAGTTAAAGTGAGGTCATGGTAAAGGAGAGTGGGTGTCCTGTCCATTGGTACTATTGTCTTATAACGAGACCGCCCTATGGAGACTCAGAAGTGTGCACAGGGAGAGCATTGTGATGATGGAGGCAGAGAGCAAGGTGACAGAAACCAGGAGCACCAAAGATCCCAAAGAGGTGTGCAACACCTTGATCTCAGAGCACTAGCCTCAACCTTGAGATTTAAGTTCTGTGATCTCACCTACTCAGCTGTGGAGCCTCACTGAGGAAACACTAGGGAACTAAAAGAAAGGATGTGATCCCAATGTACAAAGTGAAGGGACCTCACGCTGCGAGCAGGGGGAGGGAGAGAGAGAGATTCACATGAAGCTAAAGCTGCTTACCCAGCATGTGCAAGGCAGTCTGTTCAGACCCTAGCAGAAAACAAACAAAACAACCCCCTAACAACTACCTCAAACAAAACCAAAAATTAATAATGATTTGTGAATCTTTCTTTGTTTCTTTTCTTCCTGAAATCAGGTCTCTCACAGTACCCCAAGCTAACCTGGAACACATTATATAACCCTGGCTGGCCTCAAACTTGGATTGACCATTCTGCCTCAGCCTTCCAAGTGTTGGATTCCAGGCAGGAGCTGCCATCCCTGGCTTAGCAGTTAATCTTTTGGGAAGGTGGGTAACCAGAAGTTTTGCCTTGTCCTTTGCTTGGCACGTTAGGTTTGTCTCATCCTATTACACCTGTATGAATGTGTTATTTCATAAGCAATAGCCCACAGTTCCTTACCTGTCGTTGAAGAATGGTTGGTTCAGTTCCCCATTTTCTCAGCTTTGCTGTGAAGATGAAAGTGCCCTGTGTCTAGTAGGTCAGGTGGTTTCCCTGTGGGAGGTAGAGCAGCTCCAAGGAAGCACTTCCTGATGCAGTAGCCTGCAACCTCCTCTCCATCTGTCACCTTTCCCAGGGCTGCAGGTCCATGTGGGTGCTGCCTGGTGCTGGCAGTGTGTGTGTTGAGGCCAGTGTTGCAGACACAGCCCAGGACCTGTGTGTGCATCTGGGCTTTGAAAAGTCAACAAAGGAAAGCAAGAGACTCTGGTTACAAGTTTAACTGGAGGAGGGTTGGCTGAATAAGGACAGGATAACCCATTGGGAAAATGGAATTGGGGTATGACAAATGAGAGGAAAAGAGGGGCCAAGACAAAGTGGGAAGCATAGTCAGGAGTGCAAACAGTCCCTTCCAACAGGAAGGATGCTCTGCTTCCTCATAAAGCTCTGGAAAAGCTCTGGGAATTGCAGTAAGCAACGTAATTTACTGTCATTTTCCACAGCTATGGGAAGTTGTTCTTTCACAAGGAGGGTTGTTTCTATGGTGAGCCATTCTTTTTTGAGATCTGTTTAGGTGTTACCAAAACATGCAGCCTTGCCTCTAACTCATCTCAATAGGGAAGGTTAAATGTCTGCAACCTTCTGCTTCTTTGTGGATAGTTTCACCCTTCCATGTGCCCCTGTGTCTTCCCTAGATTCATTCTAGGTTGCTGCCACTCAAGGAAGAGTTAGGTCCCCACAGGATTCATTCCAAACCCACTGCTTTATGGAAGTCCCTGGTGCCCTTCTCCCACTCAGTGTCTCCTTCCTTCCTCAAGATACTGTGGTAGCTCGGGAATATTTGGGTGCTTTCTTTCACTAACCAGCCAGTGCCAAAGACTGGGTGTGTTATAAAGAAAGGAGGCTTATTTTGGCATATGGTCCCAAAGGTTTAAGTCTGAAGGGCTTCCTAGTGATACCATTGCTTGCAAAGCCCCACGTTAGTACAGGTCATCTCGTGGGAAGAGACAAAGGTACATGAGTGTGTGTCTGGCCTCTCTCCTTCTTCTTAGTTTTAATTATATGTATCTGTATATGTATGTGGGAGGTGGGGATGTATACATGAGTGCAGGTACCCAAGAGGCCAGGGCCATCAGGCGGTTGTGAGCCACTGAATGTGGGTACTGGGGCCTCACTTGGGTCTTCCACAAGAGCAGAATGCAGTCGTCTCTCCAGTTCCTTCCCCTCCTTTTATAAAGCCAAGAGTCAGCAGTGGGGGGCTCCACCTATCTGGTTTTAATTCCTCTCTCAACCAACCCCCACCTCTAATCCTCATAGTTGGATTAAGTTTCTTCCTCCTTAATACATCACAACACATGAAGGCTTGGGAGGAGACACTGGAACCAAACCCAAACCACAGCAACAAGAAGCGCTGATAACATTAAGTAACCAAAAGAACAGGACACAAAAACTGTGTATAAATTAGAATTCTCATTGTGCAAAAGTAAATAAATGAATGAAAAAGTTCAAACCTACAAGGAAAATGAGATTGGTGGAAACAAAAATAATAATGGTCTGGAAAGGTGGGAGAATTGTTACTTTTTTTTTTTTTTTTTTTTTTTTGGTTTTTCGAGACAGGGTTTCTCTGTGTAGCCCTGGCTGTCCTGGACTCACTTTGTAGACCAGGCTGGCCTCGAACTCGCAAAGATCCGCCTGCCTCTGCCTCCCAAGTGCTGGGATTAAAGGCGTGCGCCACCACTGCCCGGCTACTTTTTTTTTTTTTTTTGACTCTGCATGCTCTTAATTTTTTTATTTAAAAAAACCTGAGGGGTTTTGTTTGTTTTGGTTTTGGTTTTTGATAGAGCATCTCCCTATGTAGCCCAGGTTGACTCCAAACTCATAATCCTGCATGAGCCTCATGAGATTACAAGCATGCACTGCCATACTTGATTGTTTCCCTTAAAATATTAACGTAATAAAAATATTTTTCTAACTAAGGAAGAGACTTGTTACAATGAGGTAAGCGACAAAATGAGTAATAAAATTCACTAACAAAAATGAAATGGGAAAGTCTGTTGTTGATAAGGTTATATTGATGTAAATTCATGCATCACTCAGCCTGTGTGTGAGCTGATGGCGAGATATGATCCACAAACCCTTAAAGAACGCACAAACCACTCATCACCCTTGCCACCTATTCTGAAAACCACCAAAAGAAAGAACAACAGGAGGAAGATTTCAGAAATATTGGGCAGCCATAAGCTGGCGAGGGGACCCAGGCACTGTAAGGGCAGAGAGGCCTGTGGAAGCCTGTGTAGAGGTAGGACTAAGTTTGGGGGTTTCCAGCACCCTCCAAGTGTGGCATGCTGTAACTGTGATACTGCTTATTTTTAGAAGTCCTGTTGGGAGGCATACTGGTCACCTTTCACTGAATTAGCTGTGTTCCTTGGAGCCATGGACATCTTTCTGCTGTAGCAGCAATAGGATCAAAGCACGTGTCAGAAAGAGAAGTGAAAAACACCAGATGTGAGCAAAACCTCAGGGGGAGTTTTCAGCCAGGCAGCATGCACCAGATGACCCAGTTTGGAATGTGGCCCAGAACTGGGATAGACAGGCCAGCTAAGGATGAGACTGGACACACAGCCGTTATTGATCCCGATCTGAGCCAAATTTGGTTAACTTGGTCTATGACCTTGTTCAAGTCATTGACCTCTACGTGACTCTCACCATCTGTGAAACACATGGGGCTACTCATTTCCTCTCAGGAAGAAAACTCATGGCAACCATGTTAGTAACAAGAAGGAAGAACAGGGCAGGATCTGGTGATCTGGTGGGTGGTGGCACATTATATTCAAGCACATGAATACCACAATGCAGACAGCATGTGGGTATGTATTTTATGAGAAAACTGTGTGTGAAAATACAGGATTAAAGACTGTACCACATCAGTTCAAAAGTAAATAATCTTAATATTGACAATCAAAGGGTGTAACAGGATTTTTTTTTTTCCTTTTACCCAAGGCTCTTTAGAATTCCTGGGATCAGACTAAACCCCCTGCTTGGCACATACTTACAGAAGTAAATGTTAGTACAGAATAGAGCTTACTCCAAATTCTTACTCTTTACCACTTAGATGCTATGCAACCTTGCATAAATTATAGTTGTGAATGTCAGGTTCCTAATTTATTTATTTATTTTTTTTTTTTTTTATAAATACTTTATTTTTTTTTTTCTTCAAGTTACATCTCAGTAACAAACCCCTCCCTATTCCCCCTTCCCAACCCGCCCTTCCACCCTCTTCCCTCCAGAGGTTTCCCCTTTCAGTCCAACAGCTGGTTCCTTCTCTTATAACAGTAAGTATTATACAAAACAATAGATATAATTATGCCACATTTATGAGATTAAATTGGCCCAGTATACCTTCCCAATGTTCAGTTTATACCTATTTGGCCCCTGACTTTAACATTCTACTATCTACCCAACTCCATGAGTTTAAAGGTCTATATGTGACTCAACATTCAGCTAAGATATAACTCATGGAGTTGTGAAGACTGAATAAATAATAACTCTAAAGAGCCGAGGAGAGTACCTAGTGTGTGTTTGTTATTATTATCCAATGTTAATAAAACTCTGCTTAAAAAACATTATGGGCGGGGGAAGGGGTTGAGATGGCTCAGTGGTTACCGAGCACCAGCAGCTCTTCCAAAGGACCTGGGTTCAATTCCCAGGGCCCACATGGCAGCTCACAACTGTCTGTGACTCCAGTTGCAGAGGATCTGACACTCTTACACAGACATGCATGCAGACAAAACACAAATGTACATCAAAAATGAAAATAAATAAATCATTAAAAATAGAACAAATCAAAAATCAAAACTCGTTTTTTTGGTAATCATGGAGAACTGAACCTTGAGCCTCACACTTTCTCACTAAGCAAAGTACCGCTGACCTCATCCCAGCCCCCTTTTGGGTTTGAGACAAGTCTCACTAATTTGTTTCAGCTATCCCTGAATTCTTGCTGTAGCCTAAGCAACCCTTGAAATTGCCATCCTCCTACCTCAGCCTCTTGAGTAGCTGGGATTGCAGCTATTAACACCATCTGTCTTGACAATCACTGTACTTTTAAATTTCGTTTCAACTTTCTCCTGCAAATGTTTCCCACGTTCTTGCTTTATTTAAGGCTATTTCCCAGATCGGACAAGATCGGGCGTGTTCAGGGTGGTATGGTCTCATTGCATCTTGTTACACCATGTCCAGTTGCTATCACTAGGAGGCCTGCTCTTTTCTGAAGGGAAATGGAGGAGCAGTGGATCTGGGGAAGAGGAGAGGTGGGTAGACTGTGGGAGGAGAGGAGGGGATGCTCTCAGGATATATGAGAAAAGAATAAAGGAAAAGAAAAAAAAAGAATATTTCCTATCTTACTCATCTATGCAGAACACTGGTCCCTGTAGATTTTAAACTCGCCTTACTCACTCGACATCAAAGTCATTCAGCCATTTTGTTCATTTATTCCTGTCCACACCTCCTCTGAGTCAAGCTGATCCCACAGCCAGCAGACTCTGAGGCATCCTTGGAATAGCTTACAGCTGAGGTCTCACAGAGACACACGAGGAATCAGGAAGTGGAGTTCTGATCCAGAGATCAAGTACCCCCTCCCCCTACCTGGCAAGAATGCAGAAGGTTATGGCACCAGGTCCAGGAGCAAAAGTGCTGGAATTCATTTTAGATTTTCTACCTAGGAAATGCCTCTACATAAGAACATGGGAGAGGAAAAACAAAAGTGGACCCATGAGAAATGTGATATTTAAGATTCAGGTCTGTTGGGGAATGATGGACAGACCTTAGTGGGATGTTAGGAGTCACTTTTCCTAAAGATCCAACAGGAAGTTGATTCTAAACAGCAGAAAGAGGTGCAAGGAATCATGGGTGGTAAGGAACCATGAGTGGTAAGGAATCATGGGTGGTAAGGAACCATGGGTGGTAAGAAACCATGGGTGGTAAGGAACCATGGGTGGTAAGGAATCATGGGTGGTAAGGAACCATGGGTGGTAAGGAACCATGGGTGGTAAGGAATCATGGGTGGTAAGGAACCATGGAGTTAGCCTGGTCTAACTACCTTGAGAGGCATGGGTCTTAGGTTTTTGGGGTTAGAGTCTGTGGCTCCTGGGGTACTGTGAGCCTTTCAGTTCCTGAGAAACGGAGGTACTCCTTCAGGTGGTGGAGCATTCAGGCCACCTGAATTTCTTTGTGTTCCATAGAGGTCTGTGAAGCATATAGAAGCTTGGCTGGATAATTAGTCTTAGATGTTAATCTTGTGTACCATGAATAGCTTGCAAACATCATTGTATCCTGGCAATTATAATTCTATTCTTCCTGGCAACTGTCATTACATTCTGTTTCTGATAAGGGTATAAAAAATCTGATTGCGCCAGGCGGTGGTGGCGCACGCCTTTAATCCCAGCACTTGGGAGGCAGAGGCAGGCAGATCTTTGTGAGTTTGAGGCCAGCCTGGTCTACAAAGTGAGTCCAGGACAGCCAAGGATACACAGAGAAACCCTGTCTCGAAAAAAACCAAAAAAAAAAAAAAAAATCTGATTGCTTGCAATAAATTTGTATCGGCTTCAGTTGTGCTGAGACCCCTCTAACCTGAAGCTAGCTTTTATTCCCATTGACTATTTCAGGAGACCCTGGCTTTCTAAATAAGCACTTCCCAAGAGCACTCTTTAAAGATGTACTTACTTTTCATTATGTGCATATGTGAGTATGTATATGCATGTGTGACTGCAGGAGCTCCTGTAGTTCAGAAGAGACCGTAAGATCCCTCTGCATCGAGAGTTATAGGCAGTTGTGAGCTCCCTGATGTAGGTGCTAGGAACTGAGCTTGGGACTTCTGCAAGATCGGTACCCCTCTTGGTCAATGAACCATCCCTCCAGCCCCTCAAGAGCATTCTTGACTTCCACCACTGCCACATTTGATTGGTGATTCAGAGGCAGGTGAGAATCACTGGAAGAAAGGCAAAGCTGCAGTGCCGATGAGCAGCTTATAAACCCAGGGCCTGTGTTTTCTCCTTCTAGTCTCTGATCCTGTGTGGGTTAGAGCCTCTAAGACAGATCTGTCTTGATCATTGTTCTGTTGCTGTGGAGAGACACCTTAACCAAGGTGACTTATAAAAGAAAGCACTTAACTTAGAGTTTGCTTACAGTTTCAGAGGCTTACTCCATTATTATCATCATCATGGTGGGGGAGACATGGGGCTGGAGCAGTAGCTGAGAGCTACATCCTGATCTATAGGCAGAGAGAGAGAGAGAGGCATGCTAAGTCTGGCATGGGCTTCTGAAGCCTCCAAGCCTTCCCCCAACAAGACCACATGTACTCCAAGGCCACACCTCCTAATCCTTCTCAAATAGTGCCACTCCCTGGTGACTAAGCACTCAAATCTATGAGCTTGTGGCAGTCATTTTTATTCAAACGACCACAATATCTGTGTGAACTACCCTTGGTCTGTCAATTAACACTATAAAATAACTGAAAAGTGGTTAAATATTAATCTCCTGTGCAAGGATAAAAGAAGTGTGCCTCATAATTTTTTTCTTTGTAATTAGAAAAACATTTCAGATGGAGGTAAGTATTTTATTTCAATCAATGGCAAGAAAATCCTTCTTTAGACTAACAGGGCCTACAATTGATATAATTGGTGAATAAGGCTGTGGTGAATTTTCTAGGGCTTCTGCCTACACACAGAGCCCAAGGCATGGCAGGATGAATGGATGGCTAGTTCACACTTAGAATTTGGAGTTAGATGGTCCTCGACTCAAATTCCACCTCAAGTTCCTCTTTAACGCTGTTCAGGTATGGGCAAGCATAGTTGGCATGATCATCTACCTTCCCGTTTGTACAACACAGATAAGCATTCCTATCTAGCAGGGTTCTTGTGTATTCAACAAAAAGAAATGATTGAGGGCACTTAACAGGATAGGTACTCCATAAATCTGCTGTTCCTCTTTTCATTTAGAGATAAGGACTGAGCCTGGAAGCCCAAGGACTCACTGTTAATCACTGTCTCTCCCAGATAAAAGCCCTGGTTTCCTTACTCTTATTTTTATCTGTATTTCCACTGTTTACAGAATGAGAGGTGTAGAAAAGACAGTTGAAAATGTATTTATCGCTGGCTCCCTAATGCTGGAGGGGAGGGAATAAGAAAAAAAAGGAGGTTGCTGGTAAGACAGAGGCCTAAAGAGCACAGATACCTCCCAGGTTTGCACAAGGGTTTGCACAACTTCCCAGAGTTTACACAGCCTGAGCACACACCCACAGTGGTAGGGAAGTGGCAGAGAGGTGCCAACATGGGATTATGATTGTGTCACATCAACCCACAAAGTAAATAATCCTCCTGTCCACAATTGAAGTGGATGTGATGAAGCATGGGTTCCCCCTCCCCCTGTTTAGGTCTCCTAGGGTCATCCCATAGCTAATTTTCCAGAAGCTTCTACATAAATCTTTTCATTGCAGTTCCAAACTTACAAATGTGCAAATTTGGCAGAGAAATGCAGAGACATTAAAGAGGATCTCTAATCTCTTAGAGATAATTTCTCATCATTTGAGGCCTAAATATTACTCCAGGTTTACATCGGTTCTCTGTGGGAACAAGAGTCTGGGCCTGACTTGATGCCTGACACTCCCCAGCACTGCCAGGAACTAGCTGGGGCCCTCAAGAGTTACCTTCTCTGAATATCTGTTTTGACACCTATGAAACAGCATCTGATAGCTTACTTAGCAAGCACTGAGTGCAAGGCACTTCTAAAGTTTCCTTTTATCTTTGAGAGAACTACAGGAGATGTGCAGTAACCCTCTTGTTTACAGATGGAGATACTGTGACTCGCACAGCTTCAATCAGCTGCTGAACGATACAGGCTGTTCTGGAGCCAGATTGTAGCTTAACCCGTAGGCTTAGTGTGTGAAGGAGAAGTGGTTGCTGAACCTCAGAACACTTTGAGAGATTTTAGGCAGATGTTTGCTCTGATCACTTAGAGGGAGCATAACCATGAAGAATCCTTGTGCTTAACTCCTGTTCAGTTGGCTGATTTTCTTAGTCATTGTCTCCCTCTGATCTGTGAACATCAAGCCGCGGTGGTCTTTCATCCCCTCTGTTGTCACTTCTCCCATACATGTCACTTCTTGCCAACAGGGACGTGAAATGTAAGAAGCCACTCTCACGCGTGGGTCAGCATCTGCACACATCATCACGTGTGTGCACCCATATTTATGTTAGTGTGGTATACCAATGTGTATTTTTAGACATTGACAATTTAAGAGGATGTCATTATTGTGTCATGTATAAATAACATCCCAGAATTAGTGTTTGGAATGAAAAAAAAAATGCTGGGATAAAGTGACAGAAACGGAAGATACATTTACTAGGGAGAATAGGGCAGTGATTCTCAACCTTCCTGGTGCTACAGCCCTTTAATAATACCATTCTTCATGTATGGTAAAACCTACCATAAAATTATTTTCATTGCTATTTTATAATAACTGTAATTTTGCTACTGTTATGAATTATAGTGTACATGTTTGTGTTTTCCAATGGTCTTAGATGACTCCTGGGAAGAGTGGCTCTGCCACCAAGGGGGCTGCAGCCCACAGGCTGAGAACTACTGCTTTAGAGCCTTCTGGGTTCGGCTCCAACCTTGACTGCTGTTGCAAGCATAAGCAGCCCCTTCCCCTGAGTGGACAATGAGTTAGACCTTGGTGTTTCTTCTTCAGCTGACTCAAAACCTTCACTCCAGGCATCGGTGGTCATCAGAGTATTTATTATCTTTGTGATCTTGGGTCACATTAATAGAGTCGCCCCTTTCATGTTTTGACATGGCAGGTTATTCACTCAGTTTGTTGATGATAAGGTATTTCTTCTTTTTTTTTAAGATTTATTTATTTATTATGTGACAGTGTTCTTTCTGCTCTGTTTGCATGTACGCCTGCTTGCCAGAAGAGGGCACCAGATCTCATTATGGATGGTTGTGAGCCACCCTGTGGTTACTGGGAATTGAACTCAGGACCTCTGGAAGAGCAGCCAGCAGCAGCGCTCTTAACCACTGAGCCATCTCTCCAGCCCCAACGATAAGGTATTTCATTCTTGCTTTTTGTTTTTGTTGGAGATGAGCAAATGATTCTGAGATTCCTTTAATCATGTCTCCCCATAACCACTGGAATACTGAACAATGAGTTTATTAGTTAAATATACTTGCTGAAGATTCTGATATTATTGTGTAGATATTCCCTCTACCTTAGGTTATAAAACATATCCATGATGAGTGTCACACTTAGATTTTCCAAGAAACCTTTGAAGAGAATAAGAGGGAAGATTACCTACCTCGTGAGGTGTATGAGAATTAGTTATAATAAACAGTTGAGAGCACTTATGGACTTTCGAGTAAACATTCATCGTGTGCTACTACTAGCATAATTATTAATCACATCCCTTCTAGAGAATCACCCAACAGAAAGCTGAGTCCCTTGCTGATAATCACACGGGGTAGTGGAATTTATTTGAGCATCTCAGTTTTCATAGTTCAAGCCCATTTTAGGAAATTGTGCCCTGAGACTGAAATCACAGAAGGAAAAAGGAAGAGCCCGAAGGGAGATTCTATGTGACAGGTTTTATGGTGGGTGAGTAGGCAGAAGTATCTGGCCACAGAAGAGCTCAAGGGAGAGGGCGAGGCCCAGGCCTGCACCACAAGCTGCTGCACTATTCATATTTGCTTCCTCAAATGCTCTGTCTTCCCTCAGCACCTTCACAGAGCACACTTCCCTTCTCCTTTGTCTTCCATTCCCCCAGCTCTCCACCTGCTGCTCTCAAACCCACAACCCCTTCTTTGAGCACAACAGGTCCCTGGGCACCAGCTACACCCACAGTCAGGCACTGTGGCACCCTGAGAAGATGTCTCTTTCAGAGAATATTCATCTGGATACAATAGGACACAATGGCTCAGAAGTCACCCACTCTACAATGCTTGCTGAGTGGTGCATCCCCTGCACCTTTAAGGCATGCGGTGAGCACATTTGTCAAGTGCGGAGTAAGCAGGCGCTGGCTCACATTAAATATGGAGAGGAAGATGTTTAAGAAAAGGTGCAAAATCATCTAGATGTGTGGGAAAACGCACTACCAGTTTGCTTGAGAATACTCTAAGTGGTGCTGTTGGAGAGATCGGGCATCAGGAGGCACAGGGTCAGCTGCTGCAGGAATTAAGAGATGCTGAGACACACGGGAGAAGCCCTCTGCAGTCAACACACACTGACCACAGCGTGCGTCCTGGCAGCCCTTAGCTAAGGTAGACCTTTGATGGCTGATCCTTTAGCCATTTCTCCCAAATCTCCTTTTGTTTACTGTGTCTAGGAAGAGATGTAGAGGCCCTGCCTATTCACTGGGCGGAGGGTACACAGCCTCAAAAGAGCCTGAGGAAGGAAGGAAGGATTCCACCAGGATGTTCTGTTTCTGCCTCTGCCTCCTTTGAAAGCAAACGATGGTGATGGTGGGACTTTTGTGAGGAGATGTCCACCTTTGAAGGAGAATCAT
Source organism: Lophiomys imhausi (assembly GCA_907164525.1). NCBI lineage: Eukaryota > Metazoa > Chordata > Mammalia > Rodentia > Muridae > Lophiomys > Lophiomys imhausi. The sequence continues at coordinate 3,919,759 of CAJQZJ010016855.1, read as the reverse complement.
CTTGGACTCTGAACTCTCCCTCTCCCCCCAGATTCAGGCTCTCTTTTCCCTCTGCAGAGCTCCACAGCATGCCTGGACCATCTGCTCTGTGCTTCCTCCTGGATAGGGCAGTACTGAGGGAAAACAAGATGCCCTTGCTGGAGCCACGTTGTTTATGTTCCCACTCCCTCACCCTGGGAAGCCCCGAGTTCCCACACTCACTGAGGCAGGAAGGTCACCACGGACACCTCATCTGTCTGGGCTGCTGACTAACTACAGATAAGCAGCAGCTGCCGTCTTCAAGTTAGGGTCACCTCCCAGATTGTCCACCCCGAACCCAGGCAGCATACCCACCCTCATGGTGCAGAGACTCCTTTGCTCCCCTAGCTTCAGCAGACCACGGAGATGGGATGGCCCTGTAGGGACCCCATGCACACCCACTTTTGTAGGAGAAGCAAGACATGGCCCAGGAATACGGGGGTCTTGCCATGCCTTTTAAGAGCTGCAAAGAGAGCTATCACCTTCCTCACCTGGTCTTTGTGGAGCTTTGCATCTCTCCACCTCTCCCCTGCGTACATTTTCTCACATGACTGTGACCACACTCTGTGAAGATCAGCAGGTGGCGTGTGTGTGTGTGTGTGTGTGTGTGTGTGTGTGTGTGTCCATTTTGCAGATGGGTAAACAGCCTCAGGATGTTTGAGAGACTTGCCCAGATTTGCACAGCTAGTCAGGGGTAAACATCATGTTTTGCCTCCTTCACCTGGGACTTTCCACTATCCTTTGTGAGCGCAGAAGCCAAATGGATACAGGTCCCCATTTTTGCCTCTGAAAGACAGCTGTTCTCCTAGGCTTAACCTGTCTTCTGTGCACACCTGGGGTGCAGTGGGAAACACTTTGGGCTTTGGGATTTGATTTCCAAATGACGTAGCAGTTATGTGATTTGGAATTTGATTTCTCCAATGACTTGCTTCAACGTGTGTCAAACAGAGAGAGTATCTCCTAACTTTCAGGGTGGTATAGTGGGGAGGGATACCAACAAATATCTATTATGTTTTTCCTACTCTGGGAGCAGTTGGGAGCACCTTGCACAGATTGACTCATTGAACTCTCACAACTCTGTACATTTCAAATTTGCTACCACGGTCCAGAAAACAAAGGCAGAAGAGTAAAGAAACTCATCTCAAGTTACACAGCAAACAACAGTCAGTCAAGAGCCCAATTCATGTTGTCTGATTCCAGAGTTTACTGCTCAGTCTCCATGCTATATGGACTATGAAGATGATGTTTATGCTCCACAGAACATTCAACCCACAGCTGTTATGGAGAATTGGAACAGGCTTGGCTTGATTTACAAGCAAAGTAACAACTGAATCAGCAAATCAAACGGCCTCTCAAAATTACCTCCAGAACCTTGTTCTGACATTGCTGCTAATTTCCTACCATTACAGTTATTCTTTTAGAAGTTACCGTAGAAACTTTACCAATGTCTGGAGAGATTTAATGGTACCACTGACCTCTCAGATAATAACATAGATGATACTCAACATGCCCCAGGGTCCAGGGCAGTCCCTCACAAAATATCAACATGATGGGGTATAGAAACTCCTTTAATATTGAGTATTTAAAATTGAATCTAGAGTATTTTAATCTTGAAATGCCCTGTGATACCCAAATTTGTCACATAGAATGGAAAAATAACACCCTGCTTAAAATCTATTGATAAATTAACACTGTTCAAGCTATGTTGTTATTGTGGCCACTGCTGTTGTCAAGCAGAAGAAATGTGGTCAGATGGAGCTGAAACTTGTGGTAGAATTAGAAAATTGAAGCTATTTTCTCTGTCAAGTTGTGCTACCAACTCCCAAATTGCTGACATTTCTTCTGATATGGTAAAGTAGGTCTTAAATAAATTCACAGCAATACCATTTCCTCTCAGCACTTAACTTTGCAATTCCCGACACCTCTCAGTTCGGGTAGCTCTTGCTGGGTTGTTTTCTTCTTATGTACACACCAAACCCATGTCAGAAGTCTCATCTTTTTGGCTTCTTTCAGAAACTCGTGTTTCCAAAACAGTAAGATTTCACTTTGCAAAAGAGAGCATTGGCCAGTAGGACAGCCTTGGTACCTCCTGCGTGTGTGAAGCTCCAGGGATGCTCAGCAGAACATCAAACTTTCCTCCCTCATTGGAGAACATTGTGGCTCACTGACTTCACATGACATCATTCATTGGCTTGAAGGCTCCATCAACAATCCTGCAGGAGTTGAATCACTTTTACGTGGGATGTGATGTAATAATGATTCTCACGTCCTACCAATAGACATATTTATCTTCTGCTCATGTTTTGCACATCATGAATTGGTTGCTGTCCTGTTTGGGCCATGGTGCTATTATATAGCGAGTGAACCAGCGATGGTGGGACAGCATTGTAGCTCTCTGGGGTTCTTCTGAGAATTAGGATGTCTCCCATATGCTTACGTTCTGTTGGTCAATGCACATCAGTGGCTATCAATATCTTCGATGGGCCCCACAAGCTGAGGCAGCCAAAATTCTAAAAACCAATAGAAGCTCCCATAGGAGTGTGCCTTTGCCATTAAATTGCATGAACTGCCTCAGAGCCAGGGATTTGGCCTTGGATGATTATATTTCCAGAAGGCTTTCAACAAGATGTGGGATAATACTATAACATGGAAAAGATAAATAGGTGAAAATTTCAGAACCAAGTGATGATTTGGTGAGGATCACAATGAGTGGCAATGTCAAGGCAAAGACTGGAGTTAAGGATCACATCTCAGGTTCCCCTGGGTGGGTGATGAATGATGATGTCAACAACTAAGCTTATGAATAGGAGAGGAAGGGAGGATTAGAAGGAGAAAGGATATGTTTATTTTTGAAGCAACCTGTTGCTGGCTCATACCCTTTGAACTCTCCCTTGACTTTGAACAAGTCTTTGTTCCTCAGTTTCCAAGGCCCGTTTTTGGACGCTGTGCCTTTGTGTACCTGTCTTTGAAACATCCATGTAGAAGGAGACAAGAGGCAGCTGTAGAGAGACGTCTCCAGAGAGATGACAGGGCTCGATCAAACATCTGAGACCAAAAAGCATTTAAATAATAGTAACAGCTGCTTGGGTTGTATATTAATTACTTACAATATTTGATACTGTGCAAATGATTTCTCTGTTTGCTCATTTAATTCTCACGGTGGCCCTATATGTTCGTGGGTACTATTTAGCCTTATTTGGTGGCTGAGGAGATAAAGCCTTGAGAAATTTTAAAATGCAAAATAAAAGTTGGCCCAAGTCTGACAATTAAGAAGTTGCATAAACGATCTGTATTAGCTCCTTTTCTGTCGTTTTCGTAAAATAACAACCACCAAAAGCAACTTAGGGAAAAGCTTATTTGTGTTTATGGTACCATAGGGAGAGTCCATAATGGCGGGGAGCCTCAGCAACAAGCAACCAGAGCTGGAAGCTGAGAGATCACATCAAGACTCAGAGGGTGAACTGGAAGTGAGATAAGGCTATAAATTCTCAAAGCCAGTGCCCAGTGACATAATCCTTCCAACAAGGCTCTACCATCTCCCTAACAGTGCCACCAGCGGAGGGGCTAAGTGTTCAAATACCTGAACCAAGGGGTGACAGTTCTTATTCAAACCAGGAGTGTTGTTAGCCAGGCATGGTGGTGCGCACCATTAGTTTGAGCACTCAGGAGGCAGAGGCAGACAGATCTCTATGAGTTCAAGGCCATCCTGGTCTACAAAGTGAGTCCAGGACAGCCAGGGCTGTTACCCAGAGAAACTCTGCCTCAAAAAAACAAGATCAACAACAACATTAATAAATAGATAAACAAACAATCAAACAAAACAACCACTACAGAATCCAAGTTTTTGTTTTCACAACTCACAGTTTAACAATCGTATAGTTGGAACGAGGATAACAAATGAAAACATCCAGGCAACACTGGCAGAGAGAAGAAGAGAACAGCGGGCCAAGGGCAGGATCCTAAAGAACATGAATATGTAAAGACTAGGAAGAAAAGACCAGAAAACCAGAAGGGGGAAGAAGATAACAGGAATGTGGATCTCACAAGTCAAGTGTGGAAAGAGGGAGACAACAAAAAGTGCCTGCGAGAGCAGAGTATTCCAAAGCAAGAGCTGAAACCATCCACTGGGGTCAGGTCCAGACCTTGCCAACATCTTTAACTAACTTCAAGGAAATATCTGTATCCATCCATGCACCCCACCCAAGCTCCATAAATGAGTGGACTTCTCTGGAAGTGTCAAGCTGTTGCTTGTCCATACCCTTTGAACTCTGCCTTGATTTTGACATGTTTGAGTGGGTATTTACTATTCAGTCCTGACAACCTGCTTCTGGGCTCTTTACCTGTATGTACCTATTTGCCGTTCTAGACTGCTCTTTCATCTTAGACAACATAGGCACGCATCTCACCCTAATACAGGTAAATTAATGCCTGCTTCTGCCTTGAGGAAGTAAGATTGGCACTGTCTTTTAGTCTGCACAGCTGTATCTACAACTGATTCTCTGAAACACAGAAAAGGGGGATTATTGTCTCAAGTGGTGGCTACTGCATCTATTCTGTAGAAGAGGCAAATTATTGACAAAGAGGTTTCTGACTTTGACATCCCAAGATGCTGGTCACACTTTCACAGTACCTGTTGTCAGGGCAAGCTCTCTATCTGGTGGTGGCACTCAGTGGACTTACAAGGTTTATATATAGGGCAGAAGGACACCTTTGTAATCAAGACTTCTCCTGTCAACTGGGAGAGTGGGACACTGGACCATGGCCTACCCTTAGTCTGGAAGTCAATATTGTGGGCAGCATGGCCAACTGGCTGGCTGACTGGCAAGAGCTATTGAAGTATGTAAAACAGCCAACCAAAAGTCAGGGAGGGCTGGGCAGAGGGATCAGTTGGTAAAGTGCTTGCTGCATAAGCTGGAGGACAAAGTTTAAACCCCAACATCCCAAAAATCTGGGTGTGGTAGCACACATTTATAATTCCACAGCTTGGAGGCTAAGACAGGTGGTTCTTTGGAGCACTCTGGCAAGCCCTGAGGCTAATCAGTAAGCCACATTTAAGAAACTCTGTTTTTAAAAGTGAAATAGACAGTCCCCAAGGAAAAATGGCACTCAAGGTTTGGCCTCTATATCTGCATGCACACACACACACCCACACTCACACCCTCACCCACACATGTTACACACATACACCCACACTCACACATACACTCACACACACACTCACACTCACACACACATGTTACACACAGATTCACACACTCACCCACACCCTCACCCACACATGTTACACACACACACACACACACTCATACACATATAGAGATATAGAGACAGAGAGACAGAGACAGAATGTTAACAGACCTACTTTGACTTGAATCCAATGAGCTAATGTTTTGGGATCCATATAAAGTGAGGGTACCAAACTCTTCTAACATCCATTAGTCTTTTGTAGCCACATCAGCAGTAAGGAGACCTAGAAAATAAAAATACAAGACACCGGTTAAATTTAAATACAGATAACAAATACTATGTAAGTATAAGTATATGCCACACCATATTTAAGGCATGCCTAGTAAGGCATCATTAATTACTTATATGAAACTCATAGTTTGCTGGTTATCCTGAAATTTATCTGGAAACCCTTTGTCTCTACAGCAACCATAACTTGAGCCTTGGTAGGAATTGATAGGCCTTGTGATTTATGGATCTTCTGTTTTCCCCAAGAGAGCACCAGGGAATTATGTGAAGAAAAACACCTTTCACTTGCCTGCTACCTCTAGACACCTCTGTAAAGAACACCTGCATTGTTTCCCTCCTTCCAGAACTGTGTTTCTATGTGACAACCAAGCCTCTGCTAGATCCTACTACTGGTCTACTTCAGGGGATGGGTGGGGTGGAGGTGGGGAGTTGTCCAAGAAATTTGGTCTGAGTCCCCATAACTTCAATCAACTTCAATTGGAAAACAAAGAATGAACAATGGCTTAGAAAAGTGCCAGTTTGCAGAAACCCTGATGATGCCTGGTCTCTGGCACAGAACCACACGACTGGTATCCTGCATGACTCTCTAGGGGATGGCCTTTGCGCTTCTTAAGCAATGTCCTAATATTCCATTGAACACTACGACACACACCTGGCCTAACTCTGCTTACACACTACCATAGTATACTGGCCGGTCTGAGGTACCCAAAACTTCAGGACCTCTGAAACAGTTTCTAAAGATGTGATCTTAGAGTTTTTAAAGCTCATTGTTCCCGAATAGCCCTGGTCAGAATGGACAGTCTAAGCCATGCTTAACATTGTCTGCCTGTGTGTGCTTGAGTGTGTGCGTGTGTATGTGTGTGTGTGTCTGCGAAGCTGCCCTAATACTGACCTCCTGAAAAGAGAAGGACATTGGCCTTGATGTGCTGAGGTTGACACTATGTTCGAGAAACTCAAGACTCCCCTCCCCTCTGCTCCAGTAGAAGAGCTGCAAACTGGGCACTGCTTTCAGAATGTGGCTGTATTAGCTAATTCAAACTTATGCTAATGTACGAGGCATACAGTGTTATTGTTGCTGGATTGCAGGCCAGGAGCCTAGAAGCAGAGCTGTATATCAGCTTCTCACTAAGGTAACACAGATTTTAAAATTTGCAAGAAGTAGAAGCTGAGAGTTACATCCAGGCAGTTCCACGTTGCCCTGTTCACCAGTGTGCTAACTCCGAACAACCACCCCCAGATCAGTTAGTCTGAACTACTGAGGCACTCTGGTGGAACCTACTTTGTGGAAAGGGCAGTCCTGACCCAGAAGGCATCCTATGGAGCCCTCTGTTACTCTTAACTGAAAGTAGAGAAGAGCAGAGCGCGATAGCACACACATTTAATCTCAGCACTTAAGAGGCAGAGGCAGGGGGATCTCTGAATTCCAGGCCAACACAGTAAGATCCTATCTCAAAATAAGTAAATAAGTTACATAAAATAAGAACAGATATAAAAGAAAACAGAAGCGTTTTCTGCCAGGATGTCATCAAGCCCTTCTTGCAGTTTAGGTATGAAATGCCCCCCAAAGTCATCAGCTGTGAAGGTAGTGTAGCCTTTGGGTAATGAGGCCTAATGGAAGGAAGGGGCTACTGGGGCTTGTAGCTGAAGGAGGCATTGGTACTCTGGCCTCTCTTTTCTCTCCTCTTGGTGTCTTGGCCACCACAGGTGAGTGGCTTTCTTCTGCCAGGAGCTTCTATCAAGAGGCACTGGTTCAACCCAGGCCTAACAGCAGCTCCATCAGGTGACCAAAGACCAAGGTCATGAGACAAAATAACCCTTTTCCTCTTTTAAGTTGATTCTCCTCAAATACTTTGTTACAGTGACAGAAAGCAAACGCAGCCCTTGGGGCTCTAGCTGAGGATGTGAACTTCAGCCTGCCTAGCCTGAAGCTCAGCCCCTGCTCTGTAAGACAGACAGTCAGCTGTTGGCTATGTAACCAGCAACAAGAACTTCCCGGCAGACACTCTATCCGGGAAGCTGGAGTACAAGCAGCAGCAGGGACCCCCTGGAACACTCACTTGAGTACTTCCCTATCATCCTCTTCAGATGATAGAGCTCTGCATTTTCACATGGTACTAGCACAAAGCCATTGCTTCTGCGGAGGCAACAGGGAGCTGTATAAGACTAAGGGAAGTGCTCACCCTTGTCAGGAAGGCCTGACCCCTCATCTCAGCCATCTACTTGTGCACCAACACCAAGAAGGGTTGCCTTCTGAGGCACTACCACAAAACAATCTGCACCTGAAGCTTGACACACCCGGCTTCACTCGGAGCAGTTACGATTTCTGACCCTAACGCCTCCAAAACCCCACCTGTGGTACTTCTATCTCTGATTCCTCCTGTCTTTGGCCGAACTGTGCTTCTGCCTGGAGATAACAGCACCACAAAGTTGACTGGCTCCTCACCATTGCTCCTCCACCCACTTTGGCCACTCGTCTCCTGACTGATAAAACAGCATTTCCAGTCCTGTGGCCTCTTGTAGCTCTGAGCTGTGCTCCAGTGTGGGCCTGTGAGGTGTATCCCACCTCTCCACCACACCTAGACAGGTAAGAACAGGATGCAGTGGGCACACCGTGTTGCTTCTTCCTTCCAGAACAGCTTTTCTATGTGACACTGGCTTTCTTCCTAACCATGTTCTCGCTCCTTATCTCCCAGCGGTGTTTGCACTGCTCCGGGCAGACAGTGGCAGAAGGCAGTTTTGTTGTGAGTGTTTCTGATTCTTCAGAGAGGTTTAGGCATAGGATGCCATGTAATTCTCACAAAAATGCAATGTTGCAGGCGCTGTTCTATCTTCTCCTCACAGCTGGGAGACATGCCAAAGGCCAAATCAATAAATGATAAAGCCAAGTGTTAGAGTGGGCATTTGGCCACTCTGTAGGCAAGCTCTGTTTGTTTCTAATTCTCCAGCCACCAGCAATGTGAGCAGACTCACATGAACTGTGTTCCGAGGAGGGGGTAGAATCATGGCGGCACCGAGATGGAGCATGGGAAAGCTAAAGGCAGACTCTGTGGCTGTCCTGAGATGCTCTGTGTAGCCTTGGTTGGTCTCAAATTCACAGCAACCCTCCTGCCTTGGCCTCTTGAGTGCAGAGATTATAGGTGCAAGCTGTGGTGCCAGCTAGGAGATCTTTTAATTTGGTCCTTTGAAAGAGAGACCATACCTCAAGCAGCAAGGTGTTCTTCTATAAGCACTTCTTCTCCATTCCTTCACTGATGAATCTCAGCTACCTGGAACCATGTATAGTTAGTTCATGATCGGTGCTCAACATATGGGGACTCAGCATAGCTGGGGGTGGCCTCATGAAGGGCACAGTGTTTACTAAGGCAGGTGACAGGAGAGTGGCTGCTAAAGGGCCAGATGACAAGATCTTCAGGATAGAGGGGCCCCATTGCTCAGCTCCGTTAAGCAAGTTTTCTCCTTTCCCACTTTCTCCAACTAACAGGCTCTGTACATTGCTCTGCCTTATAATTGTGGTTTCTTCATGAACCCCTTCTCACATCATTCTGCTTTCTCACAGATTTGACTTACTACCATCCTCTAAGGCCCTACTCAACTCCATGGCATCCTTTCAGTTTTATTTCCATGGACAAATGCTTCTTTGCATCTTGCCTCCTGACCCATGTCCTGGAAGGACAGAAGCAGATTGATGAAGCTTATCTTTTGCACTCTGAATTGGTTTTTGGAGAAGCAGCCCTTGGGTGACAGGTCGACTCCTGGTCCAATCAGGAGCTATCCCTGGTAAAGGACACCCTAGCTCAGCTGCTCAGAGCAAGGGGCTGTGGGTGGGGCAGTTTCACCTCGAAGAGGAAGTAGGGTGTGGCAGGCACTTTGTTGACAAATCCAGTATAGAAGTGCCCCTGGGAGCCCATCTCTCATCTCTGACAGAGATAACTGTGGGTTTGCACCTTTCACAGACATTCCCAAGACAAGCACAGCCTGATACATTGCTGGCTTCATGACTTTGGATTTTCCATCATCAATTCCATGCAGTCTTCTTTCCGGGACTACTTTGATTCTTCATCCTGTACCTGTTTGGACTCCATTTGGGGCTGGAGTCTTTCTTTTGTTTAGGTGAGTTGGCTGCTAACTGGACTGCTTGACTCTTGGGGGGAAAGTGAGTGTTTGGATTAAACCTTGCTTCTGGATAATTCTCTCACCTTGGAAAACAATGTTCTCACCTCTTGCCCCTTCCCATCTACTCTTATACACTCAGCTCCAGGTTGTCATCTACCTCAGGGTTCCTTCCCTCCTCAGATCCTGCAATCTTCTTAGGGAATGACATTAAGAAGTAGTTGGTGACTTCAGGGAGAGAAATTTTAGAGGAATGGTTGGGGCTGTAACCAGACAGAAGTCACTTGTGGAAGTGGCTACAGTAAGTGAAAATTTATTAACATAGCTATAGTAAAGAATTTTGTTGTTTTATTAAATAATTTTGTTTCTGATTACTTAGTATATGATTTTATACACTGTCTTGAAGAAAAATTATGAACAACAAATAAATTTTTTAGGATTTATTTTATTTTTACTTATGTGTACTTGTGTGTGCCTGTGTGGGGTTTATGCACATGAGTGAAGGTCCTTGTGGAAACCAAAAGAGGGCATCAGGTTCCCTGGAGCTGGAGTTACAAGCAGATGTGTGCCACCTGATGTGGGTGCCGGGAATCAGACTCAGGTCCTCTGGAAGAGCAGTAAGTATTGTTAAGTGCTGATCCATCTCTCTAGTCTCTAGAGATTTATTTTCATTTTCTTTATTTTTTTAATTTATTTTAATTTTATGTTCATTGGTGTTCTGCCTGCATGTATGTGTGCATGAGGGTGTCAGATCTGCTGGAACTGGAGTTACAGACTGTTGTGAGCTGCCATATGAATGCTGAGAATTCAATCCTGGGTCCTCTGGAAGAGCAGCCAGTGCTCTTAACCACTGAGCCATCTCTCCAGCCCCTATTTTTATTTTTTAAACTTATGTGTATGTGCATGTGTCTGTGTGAGTGTATGCCACTTATGCATGGGTGCATGCCAGGGCCATAAGAGGACATTCGATTCCCAAGAGTAGGAGGTACAGATGGCAGGAAGCCAACTAATGTGGTGCTGGGAATGGGACTCTGGTCCTTGGGAGGAGCAGGCAGTATTTTTAACCACTGAGCAAATGCTGCTGTCCAACATTTATTTATTTATTAACAGCAAATTTATAGTGTCTCATTAAGGTACTAGCTAAATGACTTTGATAGTTTCTAATTTTTGAACACCTACTAATAAAAGATCTACACTAAGAACTTTGTAAAAAGTCTACTTCTTATGGCATACAAAGTTCTAGGCTGAGCAGAGTGCAAACAGATCTGTCATTCAGAGAAGGCCAATGTCTGTTGTCCTTGGGCATCAATGAGTATCCATTGTGATGTTATTCTCTGCCAATGAAATGAGCCAATTCAAGTCAAATTAGAGTATATAAAGGCAGGTTTATTGGGTACAGCTCTTGTGTGGGTTCACTGGTCCCAAGGAATAAGGCCATGGAAGTCACCATGGGGAGGGAAACAGAGAGGAGGGAGAAGAGAAAGAGAGAAAGATCATGCACACACAGGAAGAGAGAGATGCAGAGAGAAAGGGAGACTGAAATGTCTGGATTATGTAGGGAAGAGTTTCTGGGGGAAGAAAGTTCCAGATATATGGAGTATGTCATCCATGCCCTATAGCAGGTAGTGACTGAAGGATGCTGGGAGAACCTGCAGGCCAGGTCCACTTTGATATATTGAATATGAGCTGCTTGTTCCCAGGTCTGAACCCCAACACATTGGTTTACAAGGGACTGAGAATTTTGCTGGGGGAAAACACTGTATCTTTGCTTCACTAGGGTTTTACTGAGGAATGGACAGACAGAAATGTGTGAGGTTTCCAAGATAGACTTACGTGGAAGATAGAGGGGGCCTCACAGAGGGCACATTGTGTGGAGGAAGGAGTCTTAATGGCAAGGCCAGTCTTTAGCATTAGGACACCATGCCCATGGCCAATCCAAGCCTTGACTACCCCCTGACCCAATATATGTCTTCTCAGAGAGAAACAATAACACACCTTTGTGTAATATGAACTGCTTTCTGCAAGTCTGCAATACTCTAGTCACCCAGAGAGTACCTGAAGATGACATAAGAGAGCTGTCCAGTTCCTGCTTTGAAAGAGGATGCTGGTAGCCATCCCACAGGCTCCCGTGGCCCTTGGTATCCTCCAGAACCACTGCCATGGACCAGCTATGATGGCAGGACAAGCTTTCTTACAGCTTGCAGCAAGGCACTAGCAGTTACTTCCCGTAGTTGTATAATGACACTTCACCATAAGCATTGATGCTGAAAGCATGGACTGTTTTACTTCCTGTTTTTCAAAAGCATCGTTGACTGGGGCAGCCACACAAGGCTCCCCACTCATGACCGGGGCGGCCACACAAGGCTC
>CAJQZJ010016855.1:3884578-3898428 GCA_907164525.1 Lophiomys imhausi | reverse complement strand
CACACACACACACACACACACACACACACACACACACACACACACACGCTCATCGAGAGCCTGACAGAGTTTTATGTACTCTGCAGAGCTGGTAAAGACAGAACTAAGCTCAGATAACACAACCACTGGGTTTTCCTCAAGCCCCTGATGTTCTCAAAATATATCAACCTTATTACTTAACAGCCACATGGGGAGAGTAATCAAAGTTCTATTTGTTTCCTTTGAAAAAGAAGAAACCTTCGGAGGGCACAGCTCTTCATCCAGCAGCAGGAAGAGCCTGTCTTTTGCTATTTGGTTAGCCAGGGTCGTTGCTCATTATTTAAGAGATAGTTTTTGCCAGTGGTTCTCAACCTTCCTAAAGTTGTGACTCTTAATACAGTTCCTCATGTTGTGGTGACCCTCAAACCATAAAATTATTTCATTGCTCCTTTATAACTATAATTTTGCTACTATGACAAATCATAATGCCAAGATCTATGTTTTCCGATGGACTTGGCTGCCCCTTTGAAAGGAACTCTGAGGAGCTCCTGAAGGGGTCTTGACCCACATCATGAGAACCTCTAGTTTATACAATGGTTTTTTTTTTCAACCTGTGTTTCATGGTACACTAATTTCTTGACACCTCTCGATGGTTATTTGTATTGCCAAATATTGACTGCAAACTTTCAAAAAAAAATAGGGAACTTTCCTTATATAATCACAGAATCAGAATGTTAGAGCAAAAGAGAACTGAAAGATGGCTTTGTTTGGGCCACCATATTAAAGATGAAGAAACAGAAGGGCAGATACTCCCTGGTCTCATGGAGTGGGGCAAGGCAAACCCAGCAGAGCACCCTCTCCTCACTGAAGCCCACACTCAGCACAGCAGCACAAGGCCTGCCTCTCACTGATTGGTGAATGAGCCTGTGAGGAGCTGGGGAGCTAGAATGAAAGTCATACAGCACTGGACACTGGGGAGCTTCAAATCCAGAAGAGAAAGTAGATGAGAACACCACACCTCAAGCTGCCGTTGCTCTCTGTGCAATCGCTGGTAAAATGATTTCCCTAAAAACACTTATCACCCAGTATTGGCACTGGCTTAAAATCCAACAGTGGCCCCATGAAGCCTATAAAGTGAAATCTCTTTTCCAACTTCTTGTCAGTGCTGATGCCCAACACCTAGCCACCAGTTGCTTTTTCCTGGCATAGCATACTGGGTCAGTCCACTGGGCCATTGCTCATACTGTCCTCGGCCTGTTACAGCCTCCTCTGTCACCCTCTCGGAAGGCTGTGTCCTTTGTTGCCTTGCCTTTTCTTGAAAACTGAGTTGACCTTCTCTGTCTTGTTTTATTCTCCAGTGTATTTTGTTCATGCTTCTAGGGCCAGCAATTGTAGCACTTTTAAAGTAACACTGAGTGTTTTTAAATATATAAGTGTATCTGCTATTTACACTTCCATCTTTCTCTACCAACCAAATGTAAGACTTTTGATGGTGAGGTCATTTTTCTGTACCCCTAGAATCTGACTCAGTGTCTGGCTGACAGAGCCTCTGTTGAATGAACCACACATAGACGGCATTAAAAGGTCTCACGGATGCTCTAGATGAAACAGTGAGCTGTGCTTAGAGTACAGAAGTCATCCTAGAAGTGTAAGCATGGGCATCAAGGTGGTGAACAGCAGCAGTTTGTGGGGGTAGAGGGCAGGCATTGATTGCAAGAAAGGGGTGTCATAAAGTTTCAGGGGCGGGGGAGCCTGAGAATTGGTAGCATGTTTGGGAAATGTTGACATACCCAAGAGGATGCATTTTGGTGATTTTTACTAATGTTATTGTTGGATTGGGAGTGGTTACAGATACTAGTCAGGCCCTGTGTGGAAAAAAATAAAATAAAAAAGCCTGATAGTCCACATTAAGACAGAGGAAATGTTCTAGAGGTCAATAGTATTGTCTCTGAATGGTAGCGCAGACTATGAGGGAATAGGCACTGGGGTACCTGGAAGTCTGGAAGACAGGCAGCTGAATCCAGGTAAGACATTGCTTTAGTAAGGACCAGAGAACTAAGGATGGCCCAGGGGAGAAGGGATAAAGGCCTGAATAGAGGCAATGGAGATGGAGAAGAAGAACAGTTGCAGAGAACAAGCCCAGTGGTGATGGACCAGTGAGTACCAACTGGAGATGAGGCATGGTGGGAAACAAGGAGTCAAGAGTGATTCCAAGAGTTTATCTTGAATGTTTATGTAAATAGTGTTGTCCTGGTATGGAATGCATGAGGAAAATTCCATGTGGAGCCGTGGAAGCCACAGAAAAGGGATTGTTCACAGAGGACGGCTGGATACTGACGCTACGGGCTGAACTAACGTCCTGGAAGAGCTATAATATAAAGCTGTGATGGTACTCATTGGGGCCTGGAGGAAGTCCAGCACAGGGCAGCCCTGGAGTTAGCCAGTGAACCAGAGACAATAGCTCCTTCTCTCTCTTCATCCATCCAGCACACAGCCCGAGGTTGAATTGAAACTATGATTTATGCTCAGTGGCTTCATCTAATTAGGGCTGGCAAGACTGAGATGGCCGGACTGACTCTTTTGAAAGAACTTGATAAAGAATTCAGTATCTTTAAAAAAAAAAAAGAAGAAGAAGAAGAAGAAGAAGAAGAAGAAAAAGAAGAAGAACTGAGTTTCATATTAATCTTAATCTTCATTTCTGTGAGTTGAGATGAGGATAAGGAAATAGCCAATGAAAGATATAGAAGAAAGAACAGGAAGTATTCATTCTTTAAAAACAGATGATCTGTCAAACATCCTTCTGCCTGCACATAGCCCAAGGTCTATTTACAGGAACAATATCAGCAATATCAACTACCAGGGCCAATACAGTCTTTAGTGGGCTAGGAAAAAAAAAAAACCTAAAACACCAAATGCACATAGATATGTAGGCATATATGTCCCCAATTTCTTTAAAACTATCCTAGCGAGAGAATAAATGTGATCTCAAAACATGATCTGTGAAAGTTGATTAAACTGAGAATAAGCATTAAGAACCTTTAGAGCATAAACCAAGATATTGTGTCAGACAAGCATTAGAGGCTTATGTCACTGAATTGGGTGTGGGCTGCTTTGAGGATTATGAAATTCACAAATGAGTCATGTGTGGTACGACCCATGCACAAGTCCTGTGTAAGACACTTACTAAGTTTGAAATAAAAAAAATATATATAGTATAAATTTAAGCCCCATAGATAGAAGCGATTTAGTTCACACTTGTAACTTGAGAGTTCTTATTGCTAATCTGGGATGAGGAAGTTGACAGGGAGCCTGAGGACACACCCAAAGCTGTACTTTATTAAAGCAAAAAAAAAAAAAAAAAAAAACAAACTGGATGTCATTACAGAAGATGTGCATGCAAGACAGAACAGCCCCAAGTTACCCTGGACGATCTAGATTAACTTTCAGCTGGCTTATCTTTGTTTTATTCTTCGTAGTAGCTCTGGAGTCTCTAGCATCTCACTAAAGCACTAAACAGTATCTGTGCGCGTCGAGTTGTTCTAACTGCAATGTGCAAACTGCATTGAGGATGGGAAAGGTGAGAACTTTGAAAAGGCTAGGAGATTTAAAAGGGGTCTAGTCGAAGGCTGGCAGGACTGCAACATCTAGTGAATACAGAAACGGTGATAATAACCATTGAGCCATGAATATCGGTGTTTCCTTATAATTCCAGCACTTGGGAGCCTGATGTAGGGTGAGCATAAGTTCCAGGCCATCCTAAACTACACAGCAAGGTCCTTGTCATAAATAAGCAAAAAAATGTATCCAAGATGTATTTGGGGGTGAACTCTACTTTTCCCCATTCAGTTAGGGAGCAAGGCCATTCAAAAGCCCAACCAGAAAGTTGGGGTCACACTTGACTCCTTTCTTTTGACTTGTCCCCAATATTCTGTCACTCTTTGTGTCCTAAGTCTCATTTTTCTGGCTTTTTCTGTGCTCACATTGTCTCCATTTCACAGGACTTTTGCAATCACTTCCTAAATAGTCACCCCACCCCAGGTTCTTCCCCATTCTCTTTCTTTCAAAATTGAATATCTAGTAGTCTTACTTTTCTGGTTGAGACCATGAAATGGCTCTCAGTTCCACTTCTAAACTGAAGCAGTGGTTTAGCTGCATATACGGCGGCTCGTGGCAGCTCCTTACAGAGGTCCTGTGTGGTCAAGGCCTTGTTTCCCGTCTTGTTTACCTTCGCTTGATGACCCTTGTACTCAGCAACACCATAGTACTCCTGAAACCCCTGCAGCCACGCTACCCTATGGCCCTGCGCCTTGGCTTCTGCCATTCTTTATGCCCACCATGCCCTCCTCTCTCACACCTGGCTGCCCTGGCCATGTATGAGATTTTTATTGATGCTGTTATGGATTACCACAATCTCAGTGGCTCAAAAGTAGTTGAAGATCTTATTGTTTGGCAATTAAAAGCATGAAGTGAGACTGGCTTGGCTGATCTCCAGATGTCAGCAGAGCTGCCCACCCTTCAGGACTCACCGAGAAAACCTGCTGTTTGCCATTTCCTCCTCCTTCTGCTGAGAGATTGCCCTCGCTTTTTCTTTTCTTTCTTTCTTTTTTTTAATGTATAACTCCATCCTGCTTCCTCTTCTCATCTCATTCTCTCACATTCCTACCTCTTTTTTAAAAACAGAAGACCTCATCAGGCCCATGTGGGGAGTCTAAGGTTCCAATCTTCCTTCAATTTATCACTTATGAAAAGTACCCACTGCCAGATAACCTCACATTTACAGAATTGGAGTGAGGATTTGTTTGGGAAGCCATTACCCAAACATCTAACTCCACCTGATCTGCAGCTCAGCTGGGATACTTTCCCTTGGTAGCATGCTCTCTGGATCCTCCTCCTCAGAGCTCTCACCTGCATGCCACCATGGTCGGCTTGCCATGCATGTTTGCTTTTAAAGCATATCTTGTTTCTACTGTTCTCTAGCTTCCGGGGGGAGGGGTGCAGATTATTTGTCTTCATCCCTACCCCCATACTTAGTTCATTACAGGACATACACTAAGTGTGAGCTAATTTTATTTACCAAAAGTCAAAGTGCCAGGCACTGTAATGATTCATTTTCATGTTATTTGGGTAAGAAGATTTAGTTAATGATTAAAGCCATAATATGACTTTATGTGATAGTGCAGTCCTTTAGTGAAGCATGAAGGTGGCAGAAGCAGAGGGATCGCTGTGAGTTTAAGGCCAGCCTGGTCTACATAAGGAGTTCTAGGCCAACCAGAGCCACACAGAGAAACTCTATCTCAACCTCCCCCCCAAAGTTTCCCTCTTATATACCCTTTGTGATCTTCTCAAGGCAGAATCAATCACTTCCTCAATTGAGCTGCAAAGCTATCACGTATTTGTCTACACTACACACTTTTCGTTGTGTTTTGCTTTGTTACACTATATTTGCTTTTAGCTTGTTTAAGCCACTGCCAGAATATGGCAAGGGCTCAACATTGTTTATTAAATAACACTGACCATAAACACATGGGAGCATGGAGGGCAAAGATGAAAGACGCACCTTTGATGGCTGGCCAGAAGGAGGAAGGGAGAGACTGAGGACATACGTGCAGGGTGTATAGAACACTCTAGGACACAGAATGAAGCTGGCTGTGGCTAGTAGTTCCCCTCTGACCAGAGAATAAATGGCTCCAAACATACTGAGCTTTGGCATTGGGCAATCAACAAGAAAGGCCACTGAGTCTGAGCAGTAAGCAATCTTAGGGGTTGCAGGAAGCATAGCTTTGGGAAGGTCCCCTCTGAGCCCTGGATCCACTTCTGTTTTTAAATAAACTACTTAAATATAATGAAAACCAGAGCTCACATGAGATCACGCTGCTTGAGAGCTGGTGATGCTGACCCTAGCCACTTCTATGTTGGGGTGGAAGGGTTGGCTCCTTTGTGTGATGCAGAGCAGTTCAAAGTACTGGGAGGTAGGAACGGCTCTCGGGGAAAGCAGAGTCTATACTCTCTTGTTCCCCTTCAATAAGCAGAGACTTTAATTACGGAGTACAATCTGGCTGTCCAAGCTCTCTATAAAGTACTAAAGTCTGGCTTCAGAACTAAGAACAGTTTCTCTTCCATGGGTCTTTTTTGGATGATAGTATTTCTTTGGGTAAGGCGGTTCTCTGATTCAGAGGATGAATAGTCTCCTGTGCCAGTCTTGAACTTGCCTCTTCTGTCTTCCACTCACACTGCCTTCAGCCACATATTTAACCTGTGATCTGCTGGCTAAGCCGTGTAGCCAGCTGTCTGTCATGACCCTCACAAAGCCTTACCTACACAAACTCCTATGTCTGCCGTTCTCTTGAATTTTTGTCCCAAAGAATTTTGCCTAGCACCTCTTTCTATCATTTGCACATGTAGTTTTTTAGATTACAGGTATCATATATGTGAGGCATTCCCAACAGGAGTGAGGATGGTTCTTGAGGAATAAAAAAAAATTACTTGAAAAATGGCATAAAGCTCATATGTACACACACTCACCTAGACTGCCACCATAACATATCTATGGAAACCTGGTCTTTATGTTCCAGTCCATCTCAGAGGTCCAAGAACCAGGAACATTGCCACCCAAGAGGGGAGAAGACACATGTCCCAGCTCCATCAGAGAATATTCACCCTTTCCCCACCCGTGTGTTTTACTGGACTCTGTTGAGTCTGACAATGCTGGTGAGTGAGACCTGAGAGAACCGAAGCTACTGCATTCCTGTTCTAGAAACACAGACACACCCTACACCATGTGCTATGGCTTTCCGGGCAAGCCTTAGCCCAGTACCTTTGATGTAAAAAAGTCAAACAAAACTTGGAAGCAGGTAAGTCGACAGCCTAGCTCTGCGAAGACAGGGTAGGCAAGTCCTTCATAATTCCTGCTTTACAATCAATGTCTGTCAGAGATACTGGGCCAAAAGGGTGAAGGTAGATGTTCTAATGTATGGAGAGAAACTGGGGACTGTCCAGGCAGCCAGTTGTCTGTCATTTCTTAGTTTTGGAAGCTGCTGCCTCTGCACTTCCTGTTTATTCAGATATATTTATCCTTCTCAGGTCTCTGATGTGGTTGAAGACTAGATAGTTATAGTCTCACAGTTAAGTTTTAAGTTGTTTAGGAATTAAAAGGATGTTTTAGGTCTAAGAAGATGTTTTTAAGTTGGTAATGCAAGTTAGGATGGAAACTGGGTTAGGTATAGAACTTTAAACTCATCGAGATAGATGAGTAATGGAATATTAATATCAGTTGCCAAATATGTATGGACTGGACATTGGGAATGTATGTTATACCTCATAATTTTCATAATTGTGGCCTAATTATTCTTATTGTTTTGTATTGTATTTATTGTTATAAGAAAAAGAGTCTTTTATTGAACAAAAGGGAGAGCAGTTGGGGGTGTAAAGATACACCTTCAATTTAAAAGAAGCAAATAGGAGGGTGAGGGGGAAGAGGGTAGGAGGGTGTGGGATCAGGACGGGGAGGAGAGAGGGGGCTATGATTGAGATGTAACTTGAAGAAATAAATAAATGTAAAAAAAATCAAACACCACAAAGTAGTATTAAAATTTCATGGATGAGAGAAAAATAAATAAATCTAAAAAAGCTTCCTTAGAGGGGCGATAAGGAAAAGACAGCAAACACCGTGAAGGGAGGAGGCTGCAACTCAAGCTACAAGAAGAGGACAGGAGAGCACCTAGGGAGGGAGGGGGTGACCTGTTGGATTAGATGAGTGAAAAGCAGCTTGAGGTGACTGTGAGTGCTTCGGGACATTGAGCTGCCTTTTAGTTTAGCTTCAGTGTTTGTTTCCTTCTGAAAGAACACCAATGTTTTCTCCTTCTCTTTCTTCTCTTCCTTCCTTCTTTTTTCTTTTGATTTTTGGCAGTATTAACCCAGGCTGGCTTCTGATGTTTGGCAAACCCCTTGCCACAGACTCCCAATTGTTGGGTAGCGTGAAACCATCATAGCTACATTTTCGAACCTGGCAGCTGCCCACTTTTCTTTCCTGCTTCAGCAGCTTTTATGTTGATTACCCACCTGCAGCTAACTCCTCCTCCACATTTTGCAACACAAGGCAAGAAAAACAGTGCCCAGCTTGTGTTTGTGGAAGCTGCTCTCATGGCATCCTTTCAAGGGGTTGAGCAATTTAAATGATGCAGTCGTCATCGTGAGTAACTCATTAGCACGCTTGAGGGAAACCTGAATATCCTTAACCTACTTCTGAAGAGTGAGGCAAGAAAATTATAGAGGTGAGAATAATCTGAGAGGGATGAGCTATCTTTGAATGGCAGATGCTAGAAGTTCCTTGCTGAGGCTAGGACAACATAATAGATGAGACATCTTGAGGGGAGCCCAACAATAAATAGTTGGTGTCTACTCATTCCTCCAGTTTGTGTCTACTTTGACTTTTGAATCCTTACATGTCCATTCAGATAAGTCGCCCACGGTGTGGGTTCATCTTCTATCCTGTCATTTCATTCTCTGCTAGTGTTCTCCTTCCATCCTGAGTGATGAAGTTGGGATGAGGTTGGGTTGCAAAAGCCAAGGGGAAAGATGAGTGAACCACAGTGGACACTTAGAGCCCACAGCGGAGTCTTGGCAGCTTATCCATGGTAAATCTTGCTCACTTTCAGCTTCATGTTGACTTTATCATCCACTCTTGTGTACTTAACTCTGATGGATGTTATCCCCCAGCTCTGTGTACTCATAATGCCAAGACTAGAAGTAGAACAAAGAAATAGTTATGAAAATCTACTTTTGAGGTGTCATGTCAACTAGAAAAAAACCAGTTATTTTAGTGAATCTGGCATGGTTTTAGAAATGTACATCATTTATAATGTGCTAAAATAGTTGGATATGTAGACACAGCTTTATTCTTCCTTTCTGGCCATTCTTGGCTCTCTAGAGAGAGGATGAGAAAGAGGGCAGATTTTAAAACCACTATTCTTAGGAAAGGTCCAAATCACATATGAATGTTTGATTTTGGGGGCCATGGAATTGTCTCTACACAGAAAGATCCAACTGAGAGGAGCTTTTATGATTACAGGCATGTAGAGACAAGAGCAGTTGGTGAGTCATTAGACAGTTCTTCCAATTCCATGTCATTTGTACATTATAACATCATTTTAAAGTCATATAGGTTCTTACAACATTAAACATATCCATCCAATCAGTTCAATCATAGTGGGTATTTGTGGGCTTCCCTGGAAACCAGGATGCATGGATGTTAATCTTTGCTAACACATTGGCTGGTTTTGCAATGTTTAGTCTGTTCACTTCTTCAAGATACTTTGAATAATAGAAAGCAGACAAGATGTAGAATTATTGCAATATAAATTCAAGTCTCACTTCTACTCTGTGTTAGCTTTCATAAGTCTCTCTGTCTGTATTTACTGAAAAGAAAGATATCTCTCTGAAAGAACATGATGAAATTATGCATTTGAAATATCTAGCACTTAGGAGTCACTCTGTAAATGTCTGCTTGGTAGAAAAGTCAGAAAACACAAGGTGGGTGTAAATGAAATTTTATTATTCCATATTTATTAATAACTATAAAATACCTATATCCTATAAACACTTAATAGCTAGAATCTACATTATCTATAACCTAATACTAAGGATACCTAGACAATCCTACTTTAACCCTTTTGAATGGATATTAGGATTCTCTACCACAAGTCTACATGGGCCTCTTGGTCACCCTTCTGTCTATTGGCACACCTGAAATGACACAGTCTGGCTCTGGCAGTCAGGAAAGTCAGCTTGACTCAGCTTCATGGCCTCTCTCTGCCGGTTCATGGGGCCAACTTGCATCACCCGTTCCATTCGGGGCCAGCTTGGGGCCAGCAAACAGTGCAGATGCTAAGATGTACACAGCCTAGTCTGTCCACGGATACCTCAGGCCGCCATTTAAACTAGCTGAATCCCCTCAGGGTAGCTGCTGCACCATCTGGCTTACTCTTTAGCTTTGAGATAAGGCCTATAGTGGGTCCCTGACTTCCTCAACAGGGCTCTACCTTTACAGCCTCTCAAAGCTGTAGCTTCTATCTCTGAGGTCTCCCCACAGTCTGTGCGTGCTTCTCTAGCGTACCTTAGGTCACTCTGTTCCCGCCATCATCAACCGTCTCTGTGGCTTTTATGGCCTTTTTGGGATGGCTTGTGACCAGAGCCCCTTTCTGAGGTTCTTTCTATCAACAAGACCGCAGCTGCTAGTGTATGTCTTCACACTTATCTCCTTTTTTTTTTTCCCTCGTGGGGGAGGGCTTCTCCTCACACAGTTTGGGAACTCATGGTGGCTCCATCTCTCTCTCCTCTCCCCGGTCAACCCCTTTATGTAGAGCTCCCTGGCTTAAATAGGGCGTGGTCTGGCAGTCTTGTGGGCTCTCAGTCTCTCTCGCAGTAACTGGAGGTTCGCTGGGCTTCTGCAGCTTTGCGACCACTCACCTTCACTGAGCACCATCCGCAGGTTTCAAAATGAGGCTTTTCAACCACGTCCCTCAGCAAAGTACCATCCTTGTCTCTCACAGAGCTGAGGCTTCAACTGGGCTCCACTCATTTCAGCTCAGATCTTTCTAGCGTCTAAACAATGGCAAGCTATAAACTTTTTTTCAGTTTCCTGGGCTTTCAGAGTGCCTTCTCAATGGTTAAGAGTCCTTACTAATTCACTAAAGAAAACTAACCCATTACAGGCAGGCTCATTGGCTAACCATGCTTTCTAACTTCATGGTATCACTCTTATATTTTTGTTGTGAGCCTAGCCTTTAACGGCTGAGCCATCTCTCCAGCCCACTTCATGGTATCACTAGGAAATGAGAATGCAGGCCAGTCACATAGTAACTCAAGTTCCTTTGGTCTCTGTAGTATCTGGCCAACACAGAAGTCAGCATAGGCACAGGTAGGGCAGGGAGGGAGGTGAGAGATGGGGAGAATGAGGAAAAGGGCAGTGGATGGGATCTGTTCTTGTTCTAGGCAGAGAGCCTCCTGGTACCCACTCCTTCGGTGGTAGAGCATAGCATGATGGCTCCCTGCTGGAGTGTATGCACCAAGACAGGCTATTGAAGTGTTTTCCGTCCAATCTCACGCATGTTGCTTCTTAGCTCTAGGTTACTGTCTCTGCAAGCATTTTGTCAAAGTAAGAAAGCGAGCTGCATCATCAACTGGTCAGTCCACAGAGTCAAAAAAGCCCCTGTGTCATCAAAGAAAGGGAGAGTCATATGAAGCGAAAGGATGTGGCTCCTCCACCTTTCAGTCAGGGAGTCAGATGGCCATGGAAGTCGCAGACTGCTGCTTGTCCATAACCAAGTTTCCCTTTATGGCTCTACCTTCCCATTTGCCTGCCCACTGCTGGGTTCCAGTGGATGGGCTGGTAGTACCTTCTCAAATCATCCTGTATTGGGTATGCACTAGGTTCTTAACATTCATTCCATAGACCAATACTGAAAGTTTTCCATGAGAGTGGCAGTGATAGGAAGACAGAGTGTAGATGTATGTAAATCTCAGTACATCGGTATTATTGTTAAATGCTGTATAGTAAGTATGTAGAAGCCAGTTGTGGAGGAGTTCAAGAAGGGAACCGCGAGGCTAAGGAAGGCTTCAGAGAATGTTAGATGACACCTCGAGCCAGGATTCCACAAGTAAGGAAATGACAGGCAGAGAGAGGAAGGAAGAAAGGCATCCTGGGAAAGGAAAGTACATGTAGAAAAGTCAGGAGAAGGTAAGTCCACACCTGACTGGGGAGTGCGTGGTGATATGGGACAGAAGCAAGAAAAGGAATGAGTGTGACCAGAGGTCAAAGGGTTGCTCTGTCAGTCCGTGGCGGTGGGGCATGAACCAGTTGGAGTGGCCGGTTTTACGTTTGCAGTCATAAAATATACTTGTGTTTTGGAAAGTCCTGTGGGATTAATGTATTGGTAAACAGACCAAATGTGAGACTGGAACCTGGGGGACTATTAGGTTCATCAAGGTTGTTGGTGCCATTAAGTGGTGATGGTGTAAATAGGTCAAGAAGGATAAGGACTGAGAACCTGTCCATTGCATTTGGCAGTTGGGACTCTGGTGACACCTAGAAGTAATCTCATCTGAACAATTTCAACAGAATGGAGATAACCAAAGGTTCCTGAAACTACAATTTAATTATCAATTGTAGCTATTAGTAAGTATAAACTGTAAGATTAGGCCGGCGGAGCAGCCAGTGGCTTGGCAGAGCAGCCGGCAGCCTGGCAGAGCAGCCGGCAGCCTGGCCCGCCTTAACCAGTTGCCTGATTTGTCCTGGGGAAAGAGCCCCAGGGCCAAGGGTGGTCTACACCACCTGTAACCTAAACTGTGTTAATTAATATAAGTTGCTATATCAGGCCAGTAGAATTACCAGCAGCTTGGCTGGTAATTGGAGGTGCCTCAGTTGCTCTAAATTTACTCATCCAGGCACCTCAGCTGGTTTGTGCTTGTTCCAGGCATATGATCTGGTCTGAGAGTCTTCTTTGCACCTTGACTTTGCACCTTTGAGACAGACTCTCAACTTTTATTGTTTCTTCTATCAGGGAGGGGCCTAGTGAATCTGGTCAGTTTCAGGGACTTCCTGAGGCTATTATAAGTTTGCCTTTTTGCTTAATGATCTTCTCTGCAGAATGGAAAGTTTCAATATCGGAGGAAATGGTCTTTCTGTCTTTAGTAGAGTGCCCTCTGACTCAGTATGCATATATGGCTACCAGCAAACACCAAGATCATTGTTTGATGTCACCTCCACAGGACTCTATGCAACTCTTTTGTAGATTTTTTTGCATACATTTCCATTATGGCACCTCTTTTAATTTTGTTGGGTTGTTTTTTGATGCACTACCCGTCCTCCCAAGTAATTAGAAGCTTCTCAGGGATAGGAACTGCCTTGTCCATCTCTATTTCAAAATTACTTTTACACGGTAGATGCCCACTACAGGTAGGAGGGTGACGCTGTCAGGGGCTGAGGGCAAGGGGTAAATTGCCTCTTTAAGAGGATAGGGTTGAGTGTAGTTCAAGGCTGACGGGAAAGGCTGGGATGTTAGATAAGTGGATAGCATAGATGTAAGGGCTAGAGAAGACCACAGAAGAGGGAATGCAAGTTGAAGTGGGACATACCTTTGATCAAGTAGGAAGTGAAGCCTTTTGCTGGGAAGGAAATGAGGAAGAGAAAGAAGGAAAGTGCAGCATGGCAAAGGCTCGTCTATACTGTGGGAGGGGCCGAGAGTGAACTGGGGGAGGGGACAACAGGGCATTCTTTCAGGTGGCTCTTTTCATTAGTTTGAGATGAAGGAAGGGCCCACTGCTTCATCCTGCTTCCCTTGGCAATGAAAGCAGAAGGTAGGTACCACCTGCAGGGATTGTCCCTTCAGTAAGGTAGACAACTTCTGGGCATTGATCTCAAACCACGGAGAAAGGACTTGACATTCACATATCACCTCACACCAGAATACTCCGTAGACAGTGATAGTGCTGCATATGGCATTTATGCAGCAACGAGGGAAAAATAGAACCTATGGGTTGCCCGAGGAAGCCAGATAAAGATGAGGAAGGTGTCCGGATTACCACTCCACAGAAATGCACACGTGAGCAAGTTGCACAGGTGTCTCAGCTGGCGAAGTGCTTGTTGTACTTTGTGACGGTCTTAGTTGACTCTCCAGCACTGTGGGGACCAGGCACAATGTCTGCGCTTGCTTACCATCCAGTGCTGGGGGGCAGCCCGGGACTTTTGGCCAGCTAGTCCACCTGAGTCAGTGAGAGAGCATGTCTCAAAAAGTAAGGTGAGGAGTGATTGAGGAACACATTTGACATCATTCTGATGAAAGCACAGGCACACACTCACACACACACACACACAC
>CAJQZJ010016855.1:3846285-3884178 GCA_907164525.1 Lophiomys imhausi | reverse complement strand
CACACACACACACACACACACACACACACACACACACACACACACGCACCTAGGAGGAGCAACTGAATAAATGCCCCAAAACTATCAGTGGTAATATTATTATAGGAAATTTTAAAACAGATATGTCTATGTTTATAATTAAAATTATGGCAAGAGATAGAATTGATTGATTCTTTTTTTTTAACTCTTTTCATTTTAAAATTTCACTTTACTTCCTGGTTGCAGCCTCCCATCACCTCTCCTCCCAGTCGCCCCTCACGCGGCCCCTCCCTCCATGCCCTCCTCTCCCCATACCCTCCTCCCCTTCTCCAAGAAGTGGGAGGACTTCCCCATGGATCCCAACCTGCCCTGGCACATCAAGTCTCTGTAGCACTAGGAGCACCCTCTCCCTCTGAGGCCAGGCAAGGCAGCCCAGTTAGGGGAACGGCGGACAACACAGTCAGGGACAACCCAAGGTCCAGGTGGGGGACCTGCTTGAAGATCAAGCTGCACATCTGCAGCTTGTGTGAAGGGGACGTAGGTCCAGCCTGTGCATGCTCTTTGGTTGATGGTTCAGTCTCTGTAAGCCCCCAAGGGTCCAGGTTAGTTAACTCTGTTGATCTTCTCATGGAGTTCTTGCCCCCTCTGGGTCCCTCTGTCCTTCTCCCAACTCTTCCACAAGACTCCTAGCTCTGAGCTCTGTCTAATGTTTGGGTGTGGGTCTCAGCATCTGTTTTGATCAGCTGCTGGGTGGAGCCTCTCAGAAGAGAGTTAATCTAGGCTCCTGTCTGCAAGCATGGCAAAGTATGAATTGATTCTTTACTGGATTTATCTCCTATTAGGCAGAGAATATTAGACGAGACTATTTCAAAATTAAAAGTTGTAGCCTAGAACCAATCACTGAAGTCTGGGCTTCTCTGTGGTGGGCATAGTAGTGAAGACGGTCAAGCCTTGCTTCAACATTTGAGGCTGATGAACAGAAATTTGGTGGCCATGCTTTAGTGGAGTACAGAGGACTGTGGTCTTTAATGACATTGGAAGACTTAGCTCTAGATAAGCAGAAAACAACATGCTTTGTGCTCAAATGGGTCCTCTGATCAGGGGTAGTGTCTTAGTAAGGGTACGTTGCTGTGGTCATAGTGTCTCTCCATAGCAATACAACACAGACTAAGACATGTGGCTTTGGCTTTCTGAGACAGAGCCCTATGGCTGGCCATGCAGATGGGCCTGGGCTTAAGCCTCTGTGTCATATAGAAGCTAGAGGATCTTCCGCTACTTCTCTGTGAAGTGAAAACAATGCACATTTGTAAACTGGTTGGGGCATTACACATGACAACCAGCTGAAGTACTCAGTGGGGCACCCAACAAGTGATAGGCATTGCATCAACACTGGCCACCCGTGTCATTAATGTTGTTTTTGCTAATAATCTATGAATATTCACAATGTGGGGGGTCCCAATTTGGACTGCAGATACTTTGAATTCAGGGAGGTGGCCTGAGGCCAGCCTCTCTCACTGCTGGGATGGTGCTGCGGCCCCCTTGGGGAGGGGACTGGGGATGTGCAAGGGGAACTCCATGCTGCTTTTTCTTTTGCTCCCTCTTCATGCTACTTCCCTGCATCTGAGCAGGTGCATGGTGCCCCAGAACAGCCTTTCACCTTCCTGTTCTTTCGTTCTGTGTTTCTTTTCTTCAACTTTTCTTACTTCCCTTTTCTCCCTCTAACCCAAAGAGGGTAGATGACTAAAGAACAATACTATCTTCTTCAAGTTGGCCTGTTTTGAAACTGGAAAGTTGGTTTCCTAATGCCAACACTCGGAGTTAGCCTAAGTACATCTGTGTCCATCCTACCAGTTCTTCTCTTCCTTTACTTCTCCAGCTGGAGAGATGGCTCTGCGGGGGAAGGCGGTTGCTGCCAAGTCTGAAGACCTGAGTTCAATCCCTAGGACCCACATGGACTCTTGAAGGTTGTTCTCTTACATTCACACTCACTCAATCATGTGCATATGCACACACACCACTAAATAAAACAATAAAATGTGATAAGAATGTCTATTGTCCCAACCATTGATTTTAGTAAGTCTCAAAAACGACAGTGACAGTCATCAGAACAGAGACAAGGATAGAGGTGTGGTTCTTCCTCCGGGCTCCTCTGCACTCTGGTTGCACCTTCCTAGATGCAGACATAGATCTTAATTCAAGAAACACTCTCTGTCTCACCATTTGTTTTCTGATTTCTGCTTCAACTTCCAGCAACTGTTATGGGAGGGAAAGACACACACAAGCTTGAAGGGAACATGGTTGGACCAGGGATCTCAGCAAGATGAGAGGAGTCATACCTCAGTGTTGCCACCAGAGCAAAATGATTCAAAGCAAAACCAAACTGATACCCAAGGAATCCAAGTGCAAACACCCCTCACCTGCCAAAATATAACTGAATATCCCACCCCACATTCACCATAAATACTGGGGTACCCATGATTTTATTAGACATTCCATTTGCATGTTTATAAGCCCATTATCCTCAGCAGCAGATACCTATGTGGGTCTAGCAATTACCACCCCTGTCTCTGCATACATTAGCAGACGTATACACCACTGATTTGTACTTTCCTATAATATTACTCTTTCCCTTTTTAATTAGGGTGTTTTCACAGGCACCCCTATCGTTAAGGTTGGGTTTGCTTCTATTATAAATACCTGTTGCCAGCCAATAATTACCTCCTGATGAATTACTTACTCAGAAGGAGGTTTTTAATGTCCTCTTTTATAAAAAGCAATTCCCCCTCATTACTTTTGGTGCCTCCACTCTCATACCTCATTAATCATTTTGGAATTCTGCATAATGATTCTGCTTCAGAAGATGTAGACATGGATCTGCACCTATACAGTACAATGATGTTCCACATTTGAGATAGAAAGTATCTGAGAGCCTGGACCTCACTATTCAAGAACTTCTTGGCTATTCATGAAGGTAAAATGGAAAGATATGGGTAGAGACAATGGAATCGTCTCTGTGAACAAATGCCATATCATTTCATAAATATTTGGAGTTGCATAACCATCTCGGTGACTGCCGAAGTCCTGAGACTCATCCAATAATATTGTGGCTTGATAATTACACAGTTGTGGGTTTACGATACTTTTGTATTGGTGAACTGTTTTGGCACACACAGGTCAGCTGTTTCTGCACATTTTTATTTTATATTTAGAAAATGTATCCACCTACTTAGGAAGCATAGTGTTTCTCAGTATAAAACATGTAGGAGAAGTTTTAAAGTCAAGTAGTGCTCTTGCAAACATTCCAAGGCTAAGCATGTTAATTTTCCTCACCATTTGAATAGCATAGGATCCCTAGTTACATTTTAAAGAAGCCATTTGTTTGCCAATTGAATAGTAAATGCCTAGGACAGGTAGTAAAGACATCTTCAAATCTCCTTTCCTTAACATTGACTGAGACACTTAGCATTTGAAGAGGGAAAAGTACATCAAGACACAAAAATTACAGTGGCTTATATTATTTCTATGCTTCATTAAAGCAGGGCAGTTAGTTGGATCTACATTCAGAGTGGAGTCTGATTGGTTGATTGATTGGTGTGCTTGACAGCCAATTTGAATCTTGAGGTTAACTCTTGCCTCCTGAAACCTGTCTTCTGTTTAGCTGAACTGCACAGAACATTCTGAGTGTGGAGTGTTTTGGTTTTGTTTCATGTTTGTTTTTAAGACAAGGGTTTTGCTTCATAGCTCATGCTGTAATTGAGCTTAATTTGAACCTTGAGCCCACTTGTCTCAGCCTCCTGAATGCTGGGATTACAGGCCTGGAAAATGAGGTTCTTTTTTTTTTTTTTTTTTTGGTTTTTCGAGACAGGGTTTCTCTGTTTAACAGCTCTGGCTGTCCTGGACTCGCTTTGTAGACCAGGCTGGCCTCGAACTCGCAAAGATCCGCCTGCCTCTGCCTCCCAAGTGCTGGGATTAAAGGCGTGTGCCACCACCGCCCAGCTAAAAATGAGGTTCTTTACTGAGAACTTTGGCGAAGGGAAAAAAAAATCATTTCTGTGGGGCTGCAGACCTGAAGACCAGCTAGATAAGAAATGGCCCTTGTCTTCAGATTGTTTTCAATTAGTTGTGCTGGCCACCATGGTTCATATTGTTCCAAATGAGGACTTGAAATACAAATGGCCATGAAATTAATCTCAGTGCTGTCTATGTTCTCAGGGCCCTGTGCTTTTTTATCTCCCTTGTAGTTGTGGTTAGTCTGTGATCTCCACAGAGCAGGAGGGGGATGGGGCCTATTTATATTCGGATTGCCACAGAGTCAAGGACATGCGTTGCAAAGTGTAAACTTTCAAAATGGCTTTAAGATAAATAGAATAATGCACGCACTTGTTTAGACTTCCCAGTTGCAGAAGGTCAACTTGTTCTATACCGATACAAAGGTGACGAGAAGCTGGTGGCCTGTGCCTACCAGTCCTTGCACTGAGTAGCATCTTGAAAACGACATGCACTGTTGCTCCCCATTGGAATGAAGTGAAGTAAGTAGGTCAAAACTGAGGGATTTTTGTTTTCGCTCTGTCATTAATTACTTATTTAACCTTGGGCAAGACACTTTATCTTCTTTTTTTTTTCATCTGTGAAATGGTGATAATAATGACTAGTCTGTCTATTTCCCATGGCTTCTTTGAGGATTGAGAGAGATATAATACACCTTAAAGTGCCTAGGAAAAGTATAAGGCACTTTCCAAATAGAAGGCATTATTAAAAGAAATCTCACTTGTAATTCCTGTTTCCACTAACATCTCACCACACATCTTTAGATCCCTGTGCTAGATGGTGAGGCATGTAGGGTTTTAATTAAAAAGGGCTCATCTATACAGTTCAAGTTTTGAGTAAAACCAAAGCCATTGGTAGCTCAGGTTTAATCCTTGTTGAGGCTATCTATTTTAGAATGTATAGTATTTGACTGATTATGCCTGGGATTCTCAAAGACACAGTCTCATATCTGTTTCCAACATATATTTCACTTCACACACATTCATTTAAAACATATAGGGACACACACACCACACACACATGCTCACCCACAAACATATACATGGGCTCAATGACTTTTGGAGGAGAGAAAACGCATGTATGTAGATGGCCGAGTGGCACATTTGTAAGCTCAGCACTTGGAAAGTAGAAGGAGGCAGTGTGACCAGGAGCTCAAAGTCATCCTGGGTGACATAGCATGTTCACCACTAGCCTGTCTCTGAAGAAAAACCCAAACCAAACACAAATAAAGCAAAACTAGGCTGAAATACAACAACCCCTCCCATCAAATATTATTGAGCACTTCTGTATATAAATGCCCTAGCAACTGGGACAAAATACACAAATGAGAGTCTCTACTCTTGAGGGTTTTATGACCTATTGGTTCTGAGAGGACAGACTGGATAGGAAACAAACACTCACTTCTGTTATTACTTTTGGAAGAAATTTTGTGTGGGGGTTTTAATTAAAAAGGGCACATCTGTATATTTTAAGTTTTGAGTAAAGCCAAAGCCATTGGTAGCTCATGTTCATATTTCTGTACTAATGGACTGGGAGTTGTGACATACTCTGGAGGCGGAGTGTGTTTCAGGTGAAAGTTTCTGGGATCTTGATTTTCTTTGCACCAGTGAAGCTATGGATCACCATGGATTTGAAGTTGCTCTGATTGGTTATAGGACTCCCCCAGTATGTCCCTGCCAAACTCTCCTATAAGGAGGATTTGCTTTGATTAGGAGCTATGTCCTCAGGAGAAGAATTCCCAGTCTAGTTACACTGCTCAGTATATTTGGGGCTCAGGTTTGCAGCAAGTTCTGGCCTTTCACATCTTCAGACTCTGGCTCAGGGTTTGAGATGCTACCACAAGTTACCCTAGCAGCAGGAAAACAGATGCAGACAGTGACATTTAAGGCTTCACCCAGGGAACAGGCTGGTTACAAGAGTGCAAGGTCACACTTGTGTATCAGCCAGGCTACACCCAGCTCTCCTAAAGCCAGACAACTGCTGGAAGTCTTGAACAGTTTCCCCTTCAAGCTATGCAGATTTCTTGACTACTTATCTCTTCCCTCTATTGAATTACCTTTCTCTTCCTTTGGCTAGCCTTTAGCTGGGAATGGTGTCTTTTTGCCCCCAAGGCATTGAGGTCATTGCTGATTCCTTGCTCTTGGTCTCTCATTTAAGCAGTTGCTAATCCCAGAGGCCAAGTCCATCTTTCCAGCATCCTCATCAGCCCTGTTTAGATTGTTTTCTCCCCAGTTTGGGGAGAAACTCTGATCTCTCTTGCTTATCTGCTTTCACAGACTCTGTCCTGGCCCTGTGACAGATCTAAGCATCTAAAGGTGAGAAGTCCCTGCTCACCTGATTGGTCATTTGATCCTCTGATTCTTAGATTATTTATTTATTGGCCTTTTCCTGAAGCTTTCCCTGACTTCTTCCAGGCTGAACCCATAACACTCTTGATTGGGATTATAATCCTTTTTTCCTTGTCCCTTTTTAATTCCTTCTTTCACTTATAATATTTATGCATTATTTATCTAGCTCTTACTAGAACATACACAATAAGCTTAACACTCCAACAATTCAACAAAAGTTACATATTATGCAATACTATTTTTAAGTGTGGTTGTGTGTGTGTATGTATGTGTGTATATGCAAATGGATGCATATGTATCTGCAGCAATGCATGTATATGTGTGTATGAGTGTAGAGGTCAGAAGATAACTTTGGGTTGTATTATTAAGAATGTCATCCACGGGGGCTGGAGAGATGGCTCAGAGGTTAAGAGCACTGGTCGATCTTCCAAAGGTCCTGAGTTCAATTCCCAGCAACCACATGGTGGCTCACAACCATCTACATTGAGATCTGGTGCCTGGGCATATATGTAGAGCAAATACTGTATACATAATAAATAAATAAATGTTTTAAAAAAAAAAAAAAAAAAAAAGAATGTCATCCACTAACTATCTTACAACCAATATACCAAGAGGATCAGGAACATAGACTTTGTTACCTATTAAGGGGACAATTTGCCCTAGGAATGCTACCATGTAGGCCCCCAGTGCAAGAGGAAGCTCTTAGCCCTCATATGACTGTTGAGAAGGGCTGATATGCAGGGACACTCCACATCAGAGGAGTGGGAAGGGTGGGAAAGGGAGGAGAGGGTGGAACTGGGAGGGGTGGAATGAGGGCACTGTGATGGAGATGTAACTTGAAGTAATAAACAAACAAGCAAAAGAATGTCATCCACCTCTTTTGAGACAGGGTCTCTCATTGGCCTAGAGCTCATCAGTTATGCTAGATTAGCTGCCAACAAGCTACAGGGACCATCCTGTCTCCGGCTTCCTACTCCTGGGATTAGAAGTGCATGGTACTATGCTTGACTTTTTTTTTTTAAGATTTACATATATATATATACATATACATATATGGTGGGGACTGTGCACATATGTGTGGGTGCCCACAAGGCCAGAAGTATTAGATGTCCTGGAACTGCAGCTATATGAGATTGTGAGCCACTTGGCATGGGTACTGGGAACCAAATTCTGGTCCTCTGGAAGAGCAGACTGTACTCATAACCACTAAGCCACTTCCCCCAACCCTTCCCCTTTTAAGGTAGGGGAGATCAAACTTAGGTCCTGCGTTTGCAAAGCAGGCCCTTAACCCATGGAACTGTTTTCCCCGGTGGCTCTAAGAGTTACTTTCTCTAAAGCTGTTACCCTGAGGAACGCATCTACAGTCACTTCTGGAGCTGCCCTTCAGGGATGAGTACTTTAACTTTCTTTTGTACCTAGTTTGTCACATATCTCATCTTTGCAGGTCAATTTAAAATTTATGTGCAGCAACTCACTATTTACTGTCCTCAGAGAGTAAAGCAGATAATCAGACTGGCAAAGTCGTGGGTCAACAAATGAAAGTTATTGTTACTAGTTTTCTTTAAACACAGGGCACAAGCAGAGATTGCATAGCGATTTTTACTATGCTATTTTTAAATTCAAATTAAATTCTGTTTTATGTGTATGGGAGCTTTGCCTGTGTGTATGTCTGTATGCCATGTGCATGTCTGGTGCCTGTGGAGCCCAGGACTTGAAACTAGATCCCTTGGAACTAGAGTTACAAGCAGTTGTAAACCACCATGTGAGATGTGGGTGCTGGGAATTGAACCCAGGTCCTCTGCAAGAGCAGCAAGTGCTCTTAACCATTGAACCCTCTTTCTAGTCCTTAATTATGCTATTTTTGAAAAGAGCTTCGAGGATCCCAATGTGATTGTTTGCAGAAATAGTAAGTACTTGCTTATCTCTCCTAAGGTAATGTGTGTATGTATGTATTTGTGTGTGTGGCATATGGTATATGTGTGTATGGTGTATTGTGTGTGGAATATGGTATATGGGTGTATGATATATGGTATATGTGTGTATAGTGTATATATGCATGTGTGTGGAGGTCAGAGGACATTAGATATCCCGTTCTTTCATTCTCCACCTTAT
This sequence comes from Lophiomys imhausi, assembly GCA_907164525.1. Taxonomy (NCBI): domain Eukaryota; kingdom Metazoa; phylum Chordata; class Mammalia; order Rodentia; family Muridae; genus Lophiomys; species Lophiomys imhausi. The sequence continues at coordinate 3,875,692 of CAJQZJ010016855.1, read as the reverse complement.
TCCCTTAGGTGGGTGGAATGTCTTTTAACTCCACTCCTATAGCTGTTTCAGGCATGAGTATAGTCAAACCTGGCTTTTAAAGTGAATGTTGGGGATTTGAACTAGGGTCCTTGTGTTTGCACAGCAAGCACTCTCACTCACTGAGCCATCTATCCAGCCGGGATAGTTAGCACTTTTTAAAATGCAGTTTAATGTTCACATCTATTCCCACTTGCTGAGTGGTAATCGGCATTCTAGTTCACCATCTACTATGTGAAAGACGCTGGTGATGAATGCCATGGTCCTTGGCTATAAAGACTTTCCAGTGTAGTTAAGATGGAAGTACAAACAGCCCTGTGTGGCTCACGCAATTCGTTGTAGTTGTTAATTTCATCTATTCTACAAACCCATTTATACCCAGGCCAGCTCACACCCTCTACTCTCTCACTTTGGAAATAGCCACTTTTAGGGTAGTAGCCTTTTCTGTTTTTTTTTTAACTATGTACATAAACATCCATAAGAAATGTTTAGCGTGGTTTTGAAAAATTTTTAATGTAAATTGCATTCTTAGAGTCTCCCTTTGCAATTTGTGTTTTCGTCTTCATTTTGGTTTTAAGGTTGAAGTGTATGAGATGGTATTTTCAATTGTATTGCACTTCACTTATAATTATGCATTACTCATATAGTCTCCAAGGGTGGGGCATTTAGGTAACTCTCAACTATTAATAGGTTACAAAGAGTATTCCCGGCTCTTCTGACCATTTTCTACACCTTTGACTGGCCTTTCATGCGCCTGCTGTCTCCATACCTGTCCTTTGGAAGCCTCCCCTAAATTCTCCTAGACCTGTAGAGTGGATGATTCCCGTATCCCAAGCACCTTGCTACACGAAGTTCACTAAATGAACTAAAGATGGATGGATGAACGAACGAACGAACGAATGTCCAGGGCGTCTCAAGGAATGTCCTCTTATGCGGACTTTGGCGCCTTTGGCTCCTGCCTTCCGTTGACAGCTCCATTTCTGCCCTCTCTCTTTCCTCTAACCAGGCAAGGAATGTGTGTGTGTGGGGCGTGAAGTCTGCCTCTCCCTACAAGTTCAGGATCCCAGAAAACCCCAACGTTTGATGTCGGGAGCTTCAAGCCGTCCCCTTCTGGGAGATCAGCCGGGCGGGCCGGGTACTGTTCGCTCAGATCCCTCCGCGCGCAGTCGGCCGGAGCTTCTTTCTGCGGGAAACCCCTGGGCGCGCGGCGGAGGCGGTGGCGACGGGGGCGGAGCCGGTGGCGACGGGGGCGGAGCCTCGCGGGGGGAGGAGGCCGAGGCGGAAGGACACGCGAACCGCCCAGCCCGGCCGTGCCGCGCCGCACCGCGCAGCCAGAAACTTTCAGCCAAACTTCGGGCGGCGGCCTGGCTGCGCGGAGTGCAGGGGCGGCGCAGCGGGAGCTCCGGGACTTGGCGATCCGCGGGGGCAGGGCAGCGCACGCGAGAGCGGGGCTCCTGGTCGGAACCCGCTCCCCATGCGGATCTGCGCCGGCGGCGGCCTCGAAGATGCCAATGGCTCTGCGTCCTGCCGCGCTGCGGGTGCTGCTGTGGTTCTGGTTGTTCGGCGCGGGCCCCGCGCACGGTGAGTACCGGGCGCGCCTGGGAGACCATCCCTCTGCCTCTGCGCTCCGGGGGCTGCGCCTTCTAAACTGCCTCGCCCGGGCCTCGGGTCTTGGCGTCGCGCAGGGTCTCCGGTTCCGCGTTTGCGGGATCCCGGGCGAGCAGCTCGCGGGCCGAGGTGCGAGTGTGGCCGGGAGGGCAGCAGGGGCTTGCGGAGCGCCGGGCTTTTGACACCCGCATCCGTCCGTCCGTCCCGTGGAGGAGTTGGGCGTGGGACTCAGGTCTTGGAGAGGTGGAGGCATAGTGGGGGAACTGGTGTGGCAGCGTGCTGAGCCACATGATTGAAAATCTCAACTGCTGTTATTCTTTCCGAGGCTCGGAGCTCTGCTGCGGTTCCAGTGTGCGTCCAGCCCCAGGAATGTGGTGTGACGATCCCCAACTCCTCCAACCTGGCAGCAGCTTGTTGCTCTTTTGGCACTGTTGGGGGTGGGGCAGGGGCAGGCGAGGAAAAGCGGAGAGGTTGGTTGATCCAAAGTGCTTGCTTAGAAGGGCTCTTTATGGTTGGATATTACGTGCAGCCTCGCTAACACGGTGGGAGCCAGGAAAGGAAATCGAATCATACTTTTACCCACCCCACCCACATCTTTAGATTTTACGTTTCTTTGGAATGTTGTATGGAAAAAACATGGGCTTTTGGAGCCCAGTTCGGTAATCCTGGATTCAAATCTGCTGTATTAGCTCACCAATAAAATGGGGATGAAATTACCCAGCTAATAGGATTAATTAAAAGAATGTATATTAAGCCCATAGCGCTTAAAAGATGTTCAGAAAAGTACTTTCAGTGCAGAGGCAGCTTGTTTGTCTTTCTGAATGAAATCTGTACTTCCAGTGGGGGTGTATCTTGTACATGCTTGTTGAATTGGAAGGGGGCCACCTTTGCTCAAGAAAAGTTAACTTTTACAAAACAAAACAACAACAACAAAAAAACCAAAAACCCAAAACTAGCACTTTTTTCCCCCCAGAGAATGGATGAGTTTCAGAAAAATACAGTCTTTGTTCATTGAAACAGGCAGCTGACAAGCCAGTCGCAGATGCTTTGAGGAGGAGTCGATTATTTATCACCTGCAAACAGTGCTGGGTTGTTCAGCACCAACCAGATACTTTTTGGGAAGTTCAGATATCTTACATTGCTGGGCCTGCAGGTATTCAGAAGCCAACCAGGAAGATGTGTGACGGTTTCTGAAACTTTTACCAAAAACTCAAGATGGCATTTTTGCCTTGCCCTGTTTCTTTGCGTGAAGCTGTTAACCCTGAGCGTAGATTTGGGGTCAAGAGGTGTAAAATTAGTGTGATTTTTTTTTTTTTTCCCTGAGGATTACACTCCTTGGTCCACCATGACTTGTTTTACTCAGTAAATAAGTTTGTCTTCATGGTCTGTGTCTTTCCCTTTATGAAATAGCGTAACTTTTTTTTTTCCCTTTGAGTATTGCTGGTACTAATAGGGCTGTAAAGTGGTTCGCAAACAGAAGTGTTAACGCTGATGACAGAAATAGGATGACGCTGGGACATGAGCTTTCCTTCCTTGTTGAACTCCAGTGCGTTGAACTGATGTCCCCTCCTTCTCCTCGGGCCATTGTTGTCACTATTATGGTTGGGGGATGTCAAATTGAGTGTTCATCCAGTTGGCTCAAATGATAGGATTTAGGTATTTGGGTTTCAGATAGGTGTTCTTTAGATGCTGAACTATTGTCATGAAAGAGATTAAAGAGCCTCTTGGTGGTGGAATCTTACATCTTCCCAGAGCCCAGCAGAGAAGCTTCCTAATCTGCTATGATGTGCTTTGTCAAGGTAGTAATTATAACTCTCTCCCTCCCTAACTTTTGAGTGTTCCCATGGTTGGCTTGTGGCCAATTGTTAATTTAAACATCACTGGTTCCTGAGGCAAGGAGCTGTCAACCCATCTGTCTGATTGTCTGAAGCTCTATCCAGGACCACCCCTTACTTCTGGTTTTCTTTTTGCTCTGCAGTGAGAGTGACTCCTTGGTTTAATGTCACCTAGACACTTTCTCAGTTGAATCCCTCAGTTGAGACAGCAAGACTTTTTTTCTTTAGGGTGGAGATGAAATTTACCCTGTAACTATTTCCCATTTTTCTTTCTTGGAGGGAGCGGTGAGCGATTGGTTGCAGGATCTCTTGTTATTTTGTTTGAACAATATTTATCAGTGTTTTGTTGGTGTCTCTGTTGTCTCCCTCCTCTGTGGGCGTGTGTCACTCAGAGAAGCAGCCTGGCTCACCTAGGTTGTCCTTGATTTCAGTGCACAGGAGAATGTACGAATGCAGTGGGATATGCTTCGATGCTTGAGAGAAGCCTTACAATACACTTTAAAAATATCACACCCACAGAGATTTTATTTTGACCACAAAATTTGCATTGATCTAGTTCCCACTCTCTGCCATTCCTGGTGACCCTCCTCCCTGCCCCTTCGATTGTGGTAGAACCAAACTACAACAGACCCACTGGAGTGGTTCTTGTATTTAGCACCTGGCATTCTGACACAGCAGGCCTGAGAATCTGTTAAAAAAATAAAAGGCTTATGAAAGATTCTGACGCAGTGACCTGGTGGGGCAACCATTGATTAATTCCACTTTATCTGCCTTCAAGAAGTATATGATATCTTGCCTTTTAGATTTTAATAGTTTCCATATTGAACCTAGCTTTCACCAGCCATTCCAGTGATTAACCATTCTGACTCAAGGAATTTAGAAACTGCTAACACAAAAGCTGTAGACTGTAATTCGTTCCTTCCTGGGCACAACTGCCTCTTTAAAAAGGCTTTATGTGTTTGAGGGCTGTCACACCCTGTCCCCCCTCTCTGACACAGAGTCTTCTTCAAATATCATACACACATATAATTTTTGGATTTTTAAAATAAATTTTCCAGAATTTGTGTGTGTGTGTGTGTGTGTGTGTGTGTGTGTAATTTTAAATATATTTAAAACTCACTAAGGCATGATTTCGATGAGAATGTATTCTTATGCTATATTTACAGTCCAAATGTAATTGTTTTTGATCTATGTCTGGATATCTCAAATTGATCTGTTCCCTCTCCTCCCACACTTTGTGGATTCTCCTGCTCCTTTCTTCTTTTTCTTTCCAAACGACTTGAAACCAAAAAGTTCTCCTACCTTTCGTTCTCCCTCTTCACCAGTCAACTGTATTTGTGGAGTATTTTGGACGGACTGCCAAGCCAGAAGCCAGAAAACCAGAGGTCTCCTCCAGGCCTGTTACTAGTTGGTTTGGTGACCTTGCAGGGGAGTCCCTACTTTTTGGTAGTCCACTTTCTCATGGACTTTGTTACTGACCCAGGGCGGGTCACAGAGCTGTGACTAGATTTTCTCTCTTCAAGGCCGCAGCTCTAGAGGTACCATTCCATGAACACATGAACTTATGTACAGAGAAACATCCTCATGTGTTTATTGTTAGTGTACGCTTGAGGGAAAGATTTGTGACTTTGCATTTATGTGTCTGTTTTAATGCCCACACTTCCACCCCTCTACCTGGCATGGTGCCTTGACATCATCACACTGGTACCCTGTAAAGACTTGCTCATTTGAACAAGTAACTTTCAGTCCCTTTTTTAGTGCAGGCCACTGTGACCCTCCTGGATGACTTCTAAATGGCATTTGCAAGAGTCTTTGGTTACCTTACATCTGGGGGAAAAAAACCAAAATTTTCCCTTTCCTAGATGTTTTAATTAGCCTGCCATTTTGACTGTACGTGAGCGTGGTTTTCTTTTATTTTTTTCTTTTGTGATCATCTCTGCTGTTGAAAGGTCATTTTGAATTTGAAATCTCACTTGGAGGCTACAGCACCCACTCTTACCTCATCCCCTCCTGCTCCCGGAATTGCTGCCACAGGCCAGCACTCACTGTGATTTTGTTCAGATTTACCTTACTATAGAAGTCATTCATTTCATTTAGGGGACAGCTTGGGATCATTTTTGGAATAGTGTATTTTTCTTTGGAGTTAGGTTTGTTTTTATATTTTTGAGCCTTTTCATCTTAAACTTCATATTGTAATCCTGTACCAGACTAATAGCATTATACTTTTAGTGGCATATATATATATATATATATATATATTTTTTTTTTTTTCTGGAATGTCACTACCAAACCAAATCCAACCAAACAACAGTAATGACACCAAATACCCCTCCCCCACGAAGGATAAGACATGATGAATAAATATTTGAGACAGCCACATGTGATTGGTCTCTGACACAGGTCCTACTCCTTGATAGAGGAGGTGTTCTGCTACACATCCCTTTTCTGTCCTACAGGACATTCACCGTGAATGCCCAGTGTACAGAGCCACCTGAGCAGAAAGTCTTGGTTGACTTCTCTGAGGCTTTTGTGGGAGAGCAGCTGGTGAGTCAGGTGTCTCCACACCTTCTCCCTTAAAGACAGAGCATCAGTGGAAAGCCTAGTGTGTCTGCTGACCTAGACTACCTAGTGCCTCTTGAGACAGGGGTGGTTCTGAGCTCTTGGTCCCCCGTGTCAGCCTCTGGAGTGCTGATGTATACAGTGTGTCCCATCACATGGCACCTGGGTTTGTGCTGACCCTTGTTTTAATTTAAGGGGTGGGTCAAGTTTTCTGCTTTGTTATATATGCTTACAGGTCCTTTAAAGCTCTCTGGTACTTCTGTTTATCCCAGGCTATATCTGGTCTCTTTCGACATCCTGGCAAAAGGGCGGCATACTTGTGTCTCCTGTCTAGAGGCAGGGTTGTCATTCTTTGACCTCTATTTCTTCTATGCAATAGGTTTCGCTCCTCTTTTGATTTCTTTTCATTGGCATCATCTCTGGATTTTGTCCCTCAGAGTCTTGTCTTGAACTTTGTGTGGGTGTGACACAGGTGTAAAAGGGGTGGCTGTATACCCTTCACTGAGGTGACACTTGTCCATAAAAGGAGTGGAACTTGTGAAGACCATTATTTTAGTCTGCTGGGATGACTGTTCAGGTGAACTGCCTTAACCCTAAGTGTTCATACCTCCCTTTCCAGAGAGGCCTTCGAGGGAGGAAAGAATTTGTTCAGCAGTTCCCGTGGCTCCCCTATGAAAAGAACATGTTTGCTCTGGGTAGTCTGACTCAGTGGAGTTGTGCCTCGCCTTGTATGTTCAAATTGTCAGATTAAGGCCTGGGAGATGGCTTGGTGTGTAGAGTACCTGGTGCACAAGCAAGAGGACCTGAGCTTGGATCCCCAGCACCCACATACTAAGCAGCTGTGGTGGTGTGCATTTGTAATTCCAGAGCTGGGGGACAGAGGCAGGAAGATCCTGAGGGTTTACTGGCCAGTCAGTCCAACTGAAAGAATGAACTCTAGGATTAGTGAGAGATCCTTTCTCAAAAAGTAAGGTAAATGGGGCTGGAGAGATGGATCAAAGTTTTGCTTGCTGCTCTTCCAAAGGATGCAAGTTCGGTTCCCAGCATGCGTGTCACGTAGCTCAGAACTGCCTGTAACTCCAGTTCCAGGGGGATCTGATGCCCATTTCTGGCTTCTATGGCCACTAACACACACATAACTTATACTCATATAAACGTACACATAAACATAACTATGTTATGATAGCTTGAAAAGGAGGATACCACTCTGCTGTCACCATAAGGCTGATAAAGTTGTCTTCTTGTTTTTTAAAGCCAATGGAATATCACATGCTTTAAGACTGATGTATGTATAATGTGTGTCTTTGAAGTCAGTCTCCCTTCCTCCATCAATGTTACGAAGACCAAGATGCACAGATTTTTGCAGGCAGTACTGTCTTTAGCCTGTGTGATTGATGCTTCCTCGGAGGATGTCTGTTTTGTTAACCTGTGAGTGCATAGTTGGTGGCAGCAATTTCCCTTGAGTGCATCAGCGTGTAGAGAGGGACCCAGGCCCTCAGTGCCTGGCTGGAAGACCAAAGCCACCAGCTCAGCCATCGAATTGACCTGCAGTTCAAGGGAGCCAGAGACATTTGTATAAAATCCTCTGATGACTGGGGCCTCTAAGATTGATGCTGTGTTAAGGACTTGGATGTGTAGTCAGGCTTAATTTGTGTTTCCCTTGGCATCTTGCAGCAAGCAGTGTAGGGAAATTTAGTCTTCAGGTGTGTGGGAATGGTACCCAAGGTGGAAGTTAGGATCCTGCCCCCAGGACTGATACCATCACTGAGATGAGACAGATGGGCACATGATGAGTGGTGTGAAAGCCATCTAGCTAGCTACCTGCACTCTCTGAAAGAGTTTCCTGCTGTCCGGGTGCTAAGATCAGTGGGGTTCCAGGGGCATACACTTCAGGGCCTGCTACTTAACTAGAGAACAGCAGCCTCCGCTCCCCCCACCCCAGGGGGGTGTCCCTGCTTTTCTACACAGTCTGTTATTTTCTTTTCTCTGTTGTAACATAGGAAAAAAAAACTTGATTTGGGGAGAAGACAAAGACCCCCTTGTCTGATGGGGGGGTGTGAATGTAAAATTGGCATACGTTGTGGTGGCTGTTAGTGGGTTTGTGGTGACAGGGCACTGTGTCCTCAGCCCTGCATGGCATGCTTGCTCTGAGACACATTAGGGTGGAAACTGTCTTCCTTGGAAGATCCAGTTCTCAGTGGCCGTGGCTGAAAGAGGTTCTCATCACAGGTGTAGGGAGTGTGTGGTGTGGACACACCCAGAGTAGCTGCTGCAGGTGGCATTGATTAATCACACTGACACAGCCCTCACCCTGTTTTACTTGTCTTAGCAAAACCTCGTTCTTCCAGCTCCTCAAACACTTACGTGGACCAAGACAGATTGAACAAGGTCCTGGTGGTTGTGGGGGTGGCCATTCTACTGTCCTCTGCCTTCTGGGACTATAGGCCAATCACCTTGGCTGAGTGGATGCCTTTTGTCATTCAGCCAGGCAGGGAGGACCTGGGTCCATCTTCCGGGGGACTGAAGCCCAGTTGCCTGGAGGCCTGCCTAGGGGGGTGTCTAGTCTTCAAGCCAGTTCCTTCAATAGGTTGTTGGCAACTGAGTAGAACTCTGGGTTCTTTGAATATATTGGACAACCATCATGCCAGGATGGACTCATTGCCACACAAAGACAGGCAGGGTGTGTGGGGTTGCAGAACCTGTTTGTGGGGTAAGAGCAGCTCTCCCTCTCATAGACCTGTTTATTCATATGAAGAAAGTACGTGTGTTTTGTGAGAGGTAAGGAAAACATGATGAGAATATTTTGATTGGAGTCAGATATTGTCTCCTTAATAATACGTCTTCATTTAACAAATAGCACCCCCTTTAAATACAGCTTTGCTTGCCAGATAAGGTGTTGAACACACAGCTGTGGTTGTATTCTAAAGTATATGGCCTTTTTCAGAGGCAGGTGTATTTTTAAATTGTGTGGTTTGCTTCCTTTTCATTTTTTGTCCTCTTTCCTTCCCTTCCTCTCTGTGAGAAGATCTGGATAGTGTTTAGGTCACAGGCATTTCCAGTCATCTTCCTAACAGGAGAAATCTTGTCTGTTGGCAGACTCACTCAGTGTTCCAGTAAGAATAACCGAATGCTGTCTACTCAGGTGGTGTTGATGGTTAGCTCCTGCAGAGGGGAAGTGGTAAGCTGCTGGGAACCTTGTGTTTCTCTCTGCTCAGATACATTTGCTTGGAAAAATAGCTATTCTCACTGAAGTCCAAGGACATGCTATCTTGCTTATTCATTTTTACATGTTTTTCTTTGCAGTGAACATGGGTGCTCATTCCCTGGCTCTTCTTTAAGTGGGACACATTAAAGATATTTACTTTCTTGCAGCATTTAAGACACTTTCAAATCTTTATGAGGATTTAAAGGAAACAGCCCATATGGTGTGCCCAGCCCAAGTTTTTGTCATTATGTTACTATTTAAAGCAAGCAGCAGCTGAATGTGGTGGTACTTTCCTAATTTTAACGTGCTGGAGGCTGAGGCAGAAGGATTGCTGTGAGGACAGTGCAGCCAGGGCTACATAGGAAGACCCCCTGTCCTCTCAAAATAAGACAGGTAACCACTTATAGTCCTTGCTACACACTTCCCAACCATTAAGGAAAATGGTTGTAACTAAAAACAAACATTGTAACAGTTTCGCTCAGGTAGGTTTACATAGCAACAGAATTATTCCTTATGTTTACACATAATTAACTTGTATTTATACTGTATTGATTTTCCCTGGCACCTTTACAAGATTTTGTGTGTGTATGTGATTTTAAAAGTAGTTACATTTTGAACTCTTTAGGTATGTGTGAGCAATCAGAAAAATACCATCACACCACTGTTAACTCTTTTGGTATTCAGGTATATATTTTGTTATTGTCTTTTTTTTTTCAAACCCTTAGATTTTAAAAGCCACTATACAATTTAAAGTTACTATACTATATACTATACATTTTAAAAGTTATATACATTCACCACACAAGCAGTTTTCTGTTTAGAGTGTTCTCATAAATTTGATTCCAGTGATTAAATAATACTGTAAAGAATAGGCTCATGTGTTTTAACCTCTCTCCTCTGGTTGCAAATTTGGTTGGATCTGACTCCTCCCCTCCCATCCCATGTACAGATAAAAATCATCTACACACAGGAGGAAGCTTTGTTCTTTAGGATTCCAGCAGTTTCTATATCTAAGAGAGTGGTATCTAAAAGTGAGAGAAAAAGTAACATCTCCAATAATCACATCCTCTCTAAGCCAAACTTGTGGTTAACATTTCGATGGTTTACAGTACTTTTCTCATTTTCTCTATTATAAAACTTTAGTTGGAATTTTATCATCTTCTGTACCACTAAAAATAGTATGAACATTTCCCCCTGTATATAAATATCCTTTAAGAATATGACTTCAAACGCTCTGTACTGTACTATCTTAGGGTCTACTGTTCTTTGTTTTCTTGGAAATCCACCCTTAGCTTCCAGGTATCATAAATATTAAGAATGCTGTGAGGACCCTTCTTGTAGGGACTGGCTCAGGGGCTAAAAGCATTGGGGGCTCCTCCCCATCCCCAGCCGCAGTTCAGGGGGCTCCCAGCTATCTGTATCTCTAGTTCCAAGGGCTTCAATACTTTCTGGCCTTTGTGGGCCCAGCATAGACCTGCTGTACACACACACACACACACACACACACACACACACACACACACACACACACGAAGCCACAACCCATACACAGAAAATAAAAAGAAAAATTTAAAAGAAATTTTTTGCTGAAATCCAGAAACTTTTAAGACATGTTGTATTGCTTTTCATGGAGTTTGACCCATATTTTCGTTAGAATATATGCTTGTCGGTGCTCACTGCCAGCACTAGATTTCATTTAAATAAGTCTTTATTACCTGGTAAACGGTGAATCCTACCTCATCTCTTGTTGCCTCTTTTATTAGAGCAGTATAGTTTTTTTAAAAATTATCAGACAACACTTATAATACCTCTTCTATTTATTTGTTTACTCAACTATGCCTTTTACTCATGAATGTTTTTCATATATCTGAACTGAAAAGACTCTTTAAGTATTAGGGTGTTGGTCCTTCATCTGCCTGAGAAATGTGACCTTATGCCTGGCTGCTTACAGTCCTTGTGACACATTTCCTAGCCATAAAAGAAATGGGCTGGGGGTGATGTGGTGCATGCATGAAGCCCTGGGTTCAATGTCTAGCACGGAAGCCAGCCAGCCAAACACAAACCCCTCTCTTCTGTTCCTGACTCAATGCAACACAAAGACCCAAATAAACCAAACAAAAAACGTACACAGTACCAAATTTGGTATAAGTAATTTTCTTTTGATAAGTTAATTGTTTTTCATCTTAGGAATTCTTTTTTTTTTTTTTGGTTTTTCGAGACAGGGTTTCTCTGAATATCTCTGGCTGTCCTGGACTCGCTTTGTAGACCAGGCTGGCCTTGAACTCACAAAGATCCACCTGCCTCTGCCTCCCAAGTGCTGGGATTAAAGGCGTGCGCCACCACCGCTCGGCTCTCATTTTAGGAATTCTAAAGGGCTTGGTCAACCTTTTTTATTTTTATTTTTTGAGATAGGGTCTTACTATGTAGCCCTGGCTGTCCTAGAGCTTAGAGCTCTGCCTTGGCTCTGCTGGAATTAAAGGTGTGTGCCATCATGCCTGGCCTTGGCTAATTTTTAAAATATATATATTAAATAATATTTTCTATAGCTACTTTAAAGTTCATTTTTGGAATTGTTGCTTAGTTCTGATTTTTAAAAATTTACTCTTATTTTATGTGTTTTGACTACATGTGTGTCTGTTGTATTGTTTGGAACTGGCGTTATAGACAGTTATGAGCTGTCATGTGGGTGCTGGGAATTGAATCCGGGTCCTCTGGAAGAGCTGTCAGTGCTCTTAACTGCTCTAGCATTAGTTCTGATTTTTGAGACAATCTTATGCAGCCCAGGCTGGCCTCCAGCTAACTACGGAAGTGGAGGCTAGCGTTGAACTCTGGATCCTCCTGCTTTCGATCTCCCTAGGAGTGGGATTATAGGAGTGAAATACCATTGCCTGGTTTGATCCTCTAAAATTCGGATCTTGCTTTATCATATAACAACATGTTGTTAGTTATATGCATCAAGGAAACATGTATTTACTGTAATACTAGATTTTAAAAAAGACCTTGTAGGCAAATGGTATGTTACTCTACTACTATCCCCTCTTTCCAACTATCCAAAAATTTGGAGCATAGAAGACTCTGAAAGGCACAACTAGCATCGTGCCTTGTTCTTTCTGATCATTTTGACACTTTGACCTAACTGGTAATCCTGGACAGTGGACAGGACAGTCAGTTCAGGCAGACCACAGGATGACTAAGATCCCCTTCCCTATACCCTCACCAAATTGATTAGTTGTGGAATGGAATGGACTGAAGCAACCTGTTGTTCTGGCACCCTGTGGACACCACCTGTTTCTTCCATTTCTCCTTCTAGCCTCCCACTGCCCTGGTGCAGAGCTGTGTACACAGCGGGTAAGCAATCAGTGTTTTTGCTGAAGAATGTTGCAATAAAGAAGAGTAGATTGCTTTTTGCAAGCTTGTGTGCTCTTAAGACACCCCACTGCTTTTGACATGGAGTGCTCTGGCTGGACGGCTCTGTGCTGAAGCCTTGCCGGTCTCAAGAGTTTGGTGCAGAGTAATTTCAGGCTGTATGAATGCTTAAGTATCACTGGAATTTACTGGGCTGGTTGTTTGCCAGCAATTACCATATTTAGCATGAGGAGACCTGGGGAATGAGGACATTTCTGACCAACCAAAGAAGGAAACTCTCTGAAGGACTGCAACTTTTTTCTTTTTCTTTCTCCCCTCCCCCCTCCTTTTTTTTTTTTTTTTTTTTTTTTAATGAGGTGGTTAGGAGAATGCCAGCCAGGCTGGGACTCTAATTTGTGACAACTGGTCTTTGTTTTTATGCCCCTACCACATAATTAATTTATGGATGGCGAAAGAGATTTGATAGTGAAATTCTTTCTCACTCTGAAGACCAGTTCTGTCTTTGGGAGGAAGTAGAGAATTATCACACCCGCCTGAGTCCTCCCTTACTGCCCCAGCCAGCAGGTGAGGCTGTAGACTGACTAGGCTAACTGTGTTCCCACCTTTCTCCTTTAAGATGTGTTCGTTTTCCGCCTAGTCCTGGCCTGAATTTATTTTGGCCCAGCCTTGTCTCCATCCTGTGTTTGGAGCCACCAGCCTTCCCACCGTGGCTTAGCATTACTTTGCCTCAGTTTTTCCATTTAAGACATGAGCTAGTAATGGAATGACCAGCAAATATAATCAACATAAACATTATTTTTATGAAGTAATACAGCCTCCAACATCAGCACAGCCCCATATAGTTCAAAGAACATCTCATAGTAGTTGTTCCTGTAATCCCCCAAAACCTTGTTGGAGCTGACCTCCAAGGTGTCAGGTGGCTTTGACCTTGTGCCTTGTCATTACTTACTAGATGATCAGGGCAGGGCAGGCACGTAAACACACATCTTGTTTGCTTTTCAATGTTCGTTTTTTTAATCTGTTGCGCTTTTCCTATGTAGGCATCACCGCTATAGGGCTGTGCGTGTGTTTCCTAGTTGCACTCCTTGACTGTCCAGTTTGGGTCTTTGACTGTCCAGTTTGGGGCCCAGAATGCTAGTGAGAGTCGGAGTCAGTGAGTGAGGTGTCAGGTGCATTCAGGGCCCCAGCAGGGCCTTTGTAGCAACTGCACTTTATGCATACTTTATAGCTTCCCAGGAAGACAGAGAGGAATGGGGAAACTGAGATGCAAGGTACTGCAATTAGTAATTGGATTAGTTTAGATTCAGAAATAAGTCTGATCCCAACATTCTTCCACATTCAAAGACATTGTGCACACATTTTATGATATGAATAACTAAACATTAAGTCACAGAATCACTATTTTTAAATGAAAGCTTGTTAGGAACACTTTGTGTCTTCTGTTCAGTAAGACTTGGATGGGCGTCAGCTGACAGGTGCAGCTGTGGCCCCAGCCTCCACCACCAGGTAGGACAGGCCAATAGGATTCAGGGAGATTAGCAGGAGTTCCCACTAGGCCCTGAGCTTTCTGCGTGGCTGCTCTTAGAAGCGCCCAGACTCTGGCTGCTGTCCTTGGGATACTCCTGTGTATGTAGAGCCTTTGAGAGGAAGTTGTCAGCTTTGCGGGGAGAAGGTGGAGATACTGATAAATGTGGCTCTCAGCTTTCTAGCTCTTGTCTTTGGACAGGGTTCTTAAGTTCTTTGTGCCTTCATTTTGCTGTCTGTGGAATGAGGATAGTCGTGGTGTGTGACATAGGGGTTTGTTGTGAGTGTTAAATGAGTCTGTTAGATTCACGGGACAGTGTCTGGAACAAAGTGAGCAAGGTAAGTAAGGACTTGGCAGCGGGGTTCTTTAGGTCACAGTGTGGACTGCCTGTTCATTGCCTTGGAATGGAATGCTGCATCTGTCTTCTGGAATCAAGTGTGACTGAGTCACTACAGACCTTGGTGAAGAACTTCTTTAGCTTTGCAGGCCAGGAGCTGTTCCCTGGTTTCTTCTGAGTTAGTAAGTGTTGAGGAGCATTACATTTAAGCCTGTTTCCTTCATGGTGTATAGTTCTAACTTGGAGAAATTTTGTGTACTGCTTGGAAGGTGGTAAATAGCTTTGTTGTTATTTTTTAAACAGACATTGTGGTTATATGTTATGTCCAGTAATACTGTGATTTTTCCAAGGTATAGATCTGAGAATAGTTTTAAGTTCAAACCTCTTTAAAAATTTTTTTCACCTTAATTTTTATGTTTTATTTGAGTGTGTCTCTCTATGTGGGTATTCATGGAGGTCAGAAGAGGATGTTAGATCCCCTTGGAGTTATAGGTGGTTATGAACTACCTGAAGTGCATGTCGGGAACTGAACTCACTCCTTTGGGAAGAGCAGTACATGCTTTTATGCTCTGAGCCATCTCTCCAGCGCCAAGGTTCATGCTTACTCTAGACTTCCTGAGATGTGACCGATGTTCTCATCTGCCATTCAGTGCCACAATGAGGGATATTAATAAGGCTAGAATACTCAATTCATTATCTCTGTTAGACATTGCAAAATAATACAGATATCCCACATCTCTCATCACAGGCTCAGATGCCATTAGATGTTTATCGATCTCAGGTTGGGAGCTACTCACCTATTCCATACCTAGTTTACAGATGGAGAAACTGACACCTACAGCAACAGAGTGACTGCCAAAGGGCCAGAATCCATGCTCCTGGTTCTTGGTCAGGTTTTTTTTTTTTTTTCCTATGTGCTTGCTCCTCAGAAGTGTGCCAGTGTGTTGACTATCTGAGTTTTGAGGGTTAATTTCAGAGCCAACAGCAATAGAAGAGTAGGAAGGGCATATAGGGAAGGCAGAAGTGTAGCCATCTTGAAGCTGTCTCTGAAGTAGAGAACATGTATCCTGGGGACTCCTACTTGTCCCTTTGGACTTCTTTGTCATGTGAGCCTGGTGTGACTGATGTTTTGGTTTTGGATCAGCCAGGACTGGGAAGCTGCTGTCTCAGATGTACTTAACAGTTGTTTCCCACGACAGCTTACTTATCTCAAGTCTTGGCGTCCATGGACAAATGGTTGTCAGGTTTTTTGTTTTGTTTTGTTTTAAAACAAAATTCCAGATTCTACTTTGCAGATTTTGTAAGCTACCTTCTACTTACCACTCCCTTCTGCTCCCTGTATAATTATTTTTAAGACTTTGTTTTTCCATTTGTGGGAGTATGAAAGATTTTCTTTTGTAGTCTTGAGATATTTATAATTATTGCTAAGCACACAGTTGACAGAAAATGTTAACTGTGTTCATGTTAACTCAGATATCCTTAAAACACTTAAAATATGTTTCCTATAATTTAGATTTTTCTTAAAAAAAAAAGCAGTTGAAGCTACTTTTTGAGAAGACTATACTAAGGAGAGGGACATTTGGAAATAACAGAGATATGTATGAATGACACACTCTGGAGAAGCTACAGTGCTTGTGTGGGAAGCTGATCCAAGACATGTGTTCTTGTTAATCAAGTAAACCAAACAGACAGAAACCTCTCTTCTCATGGAGCTTACGTGACTTCCAGTTGCTCCCATGTTCTGAGGGTTTATGAGGTGACAGATGCTTGGGAAGACAGTGCTCATTTCTTTCAGTCCTTGGATAAGGGGTATGATTCTTGGTCACAGAAAGGTCAGGGAATGGCCATGCATGTGACTCGCCTAGCTGGTGAATCAGAGCTGCAACTACCTGACTCGGAAGCTGACTCCAAGGCAGTCTGGTGGGATCCTGTAGTCCTTCTGCTGACATAGCTATGAGTTTAATAATTTGTATATTGAATTGACACTTTGTTCTTCATAGCAATATTTTAACTCTGAATGAATACTTGCATAATATTATGGAAATTATGAAAACTGCCCTCTTCTATGTGGAAGAGTTCTAGTTCCTTCTAAATCCTTTTCTAACTAGGAAGGATATATTTATATTGATAGTAATGACAAAGTGTTGTTTAGTGATCTCTTCTGTGTTATTTCTTGACCCCTCACAAAGAAATTCCTCAGTAGACCAGGAATGAATATGTATAGCTTTTTTCTTTTTTGTAATAAGAAAAAGTTTAGAAAGATTGAAAATGGTAGCCTAGAGTCCTATTTGTGCTCAGAAATGTTTTCTGGCAGGCCTTTTTGTTACAAATAGCTTTCTCTGGATTGTAAAGCTGTATTCTTACTGTGTCCTTCAAAAAGAGATGTGGAAAATGATTGGAATGTGTTAGTCTCTCAACAGTGGACACAGCCTGCTGCTAAAACTACCCAGGTCTAACCTATCCTCACCAGGTACAAAAAGTACCCAGTTCCAACCTGCCCTTCCTAGATAGTAGTTAAAACTACCCAGTTCCAAGCTGTCCTGACCAGGAAGTGTGCAACTGTGTATGGCATTTTACACCTGTCACTCCAGAACAGAATGAAGACAGTTGCCTTTTCCACGAGCTTTTCCCTTATGACCGTCTCCTCTGGTATTGGAAACTGCTTGTCATCTGCACTAATGCCTATGAGTAGGCTGTCTGACACCAGAAAGGAATCCTAGACTGTCCTTTCTGCTTTGCAGTGCAGGCCTCATCCTGGGCCTGCAAACACATGAGTGTTTTCAGATGTACCTGACTTTCTTCCAAAGATTTTCCTGTGTTTACCAGCAGTTGAGCAGTAAGGGGGAGCATGGCGGAGAGTAGCATGATGAAAAGTAGATGCAGTCTGGTTACTTCAGGTTAAAGCACCGAGCACCCATCAGAATAGCTTTTAGATGCTCTTTCTGGTTATCTCTGTAGCTTCGCTGGTGAGTTTTGGAACTGAGACAGACTTGGCTTTGGTTCTTATCACCTGGGACTATCAGACAAGCCATTAAAGTCTTTTAGGCCTCAGTTCCCTCATTTGTATAATGGGAATAATGGTAGTGACTAACCAATACAGTGCTTTTAAAGACTAACAACATTTAATTATGCCTGTGTGACTTTGGGCACAACACAGGTACCCAAGGGTGGAGGTCCCTGATCTTTGAATGTCATTAGTTTTGTGGTAGTTCTGCATTGGGTATTTTCTCCCCTGGGCTTGTTTGTTTCAGTGACTCTTAGTAAACTCTGCTCCATTTATAAAACGGGATTACAGAATACCCAAGATGTTGGCCGAAAGCAGTACTGTTCAGTACTCTGATTTGTAGGCCCATTTCTAATTGTCTTGTTCATGATTTGTAGCTTCTTGTTCCTCTCACTTCAAAAGCTATTGATTCATTCAAAAATGCTGTTCAGGATTTCAGAGCAAAGCTACTTGGTAGGACTATTTCTGTCTTTAACCCCCAAGTCCATGGACATCAGTTTTCAGGTGCTAGAGGCTGCTGTTTTTCAGCATTGGAGGGCTTCTCTAACAGGCATGTGAAGTAGCCTCCACTAAAATTTGTGCCAGAGAAGGGTGGGAGTGGGGGCCTTGGTGCCTGCTCCAGAGCCGAATTCCAGAGTGTGGGTGAAGCGCAGGGGACCAATGGGAAGCTGCGTTCAGAACTGGTTGTTGCTGTCACCTGATGCACTTTTTGTGCCATGTGGGCTGGGGAAGGGGCTTTCCTAACTTAAATCCTGTAGCCATTTATCATTTGTGGCCTAAGATGGGTGAGGATGTTTTTTGTTTGATAGAACTTTACACTGGAAATTTTATTCTTTTGAAATAATTATATTAAATAATGCTTCCCAGTTTATACTCAACCCCTGTCTTATGTGGGCCTCACATCAACTCTGCCAAGGAAGGAAGGCTAATTATACTAGTTTTGCAGATGAGAGTAATGACTCTCAAGTAGCTTCAGGGAATTCTTCTAAATCACGTGGTTGGGATCTAACAAAGCCAGGCCTGGAACCCAGCTTGTTACATGTGTGATGCTGGTCTCCTTACACTGCATGCTTCCTCCATAGCACCCCAATCTGGCTTTTCTTCTGTTTGATTGTCTCTGTTGGTTAGACTTCAAGCATTCTTTCCCCAGAATGCTGTTAGCCTTCCCCAAAGCTGTACTTACTGTCCAAGTGTTGCTCTGGCCACTTGTCCCTATCTAGGGATGTGCCACCCAGGACGAAGCTGGCAGAAAGTGTTTGTCATTGACACAGCTGAAACTACACGTCGGGTGGGCCCATATGCCTGCTTGCTTACCTTCATTTTGTTTTTCTCTCACGCTCTTTCATAGTTGTTCACCATCCATTACTCACATGTCAAGCTTTGGGTCTTTCCATGTGGATCAGAGCAACTTATTTAAAGTTCCTTAAGGTTAAACTGGATGTATTTGCTCCCACCAGCAGTTCCAATGCTCAATGGGCTAAGGCAGGATGGTCGTGGTTAGTTCAAGGCCATCCTGGACTATATAGTAAATTCCAAGTCAGCCTGGGCTACCGAGTGAGACACTGTCTCAAAACCCCAAAATAAAGACCACCGAACTGGCTGAGTAGACAGAGGTGCTTGGGGCCACGCTTGGCAGGCTGACATTATTTGATCTCTGGAACCCACATGGTAGAAGGAAAGAATCAATTTCTGAAAGTTGCCCTCTGACCTCTAAATGTGTGCTACTGCACACGCATCATAGGTACATATATATACACACACACACACACACACACACACACATACACACACACGCACACACACACACATACACACACACACACACACACACACACACACACACACACACACACACACAATCCACCTTTGCCCCCCAAAAGTTACCTAAGGTTTGTGAAGAACAGGAGTCACTCCTTAATGTGACTCTTCCCTTAGTCATTATAACTTTCAATTTAAATAGGACGCTTGCTGCGTATGAATGTGGGTGTATCCACACTGCACTGTCACTTATCACACAACTGCACTTCACGTTTCTTCTTTTCATCAAAACAAGGAAATAGAACATATTTTGTTAGTGGTAATTTTACACATGAAGCCACAAGGAAGTGTGAGTTTAGGTTCTGTGGGAGTACCAAGTGATAGAGTTCAGGGGAGAAAATGCATGCTAGCTAAAAGTTAGCGGCTAGATATTCAGGAAAGAGGGAACCCACACACAGTACTGTGCTTCGGTGTGCAGCTCAGCCCTGAGGTGGTGGTGACGGGGAAGCCCGTGCCTACATGCCTGGTGCATGCATCTTTTATTCAAAGAAACCCTCTTAAAATGCTCTAGTTGTCACATGTACAAGGGGCTAGTTAAGGGTTTGGCACTTTTTAAAAGTTACTACCCACAAAACACCAAAGGACCATCATTTTGACTCCCAAGGCAGTCCAGATGGCCATTTGTACTTGACCTGCGGTCCCTGGAGTGCCCCTGTTAAAGCTGCTGTCGTCCAGCCATACCTGTGGAGCTGTGCTCTGCTCTCTAGGAAGACGGTGAGAGCCGAGACTCTCTTGCTGTGATTCCTAGAACTCTGCTAGCAGGGTTACTCCCGAGGCAAAGAAGGCTCCCTGATATTTCTACAATTCTTTCATAAGAAACTGGGGAACTCTAGATGTGCACAATCCTAGTATTTGGGAAGCCAACACAGGAAGGTTGTTCAAGGCCACCTAGATTATGGAGCAGGGTTCAAGAGGGAGAGAAAGAAGGGTGGGGGGTTGAAAAATTAGTAGCTTTGTTACATTCCACCCAGGGGTACAGCTTGAAACTTGAAAATTTGGATATCTGAATTAAGAAATTAGGTGCCCCTAGTAGGTAGAGGGGGTGTGTGTGTGTATATAGGGAGGAACAATAGACTTTGGAACTTTTTTTTTTTTTTCAGAAAAGATGTTTATCTCTGTGCCTCTTCTCAGTTGGCAAAGAATTGCTATCCAGAGTACTCTTGGGCCTCCTAAAAGATAGATTTAGGGAAGTTGTAGCTCACTTAATAGCCATCTGTGGAGTGACATAGATTGACACATCCGATTACACAAGCCTGATCTCTGAGAACTGGTGCTGTGCAACCCTCTCATCACATCTCCTGGTCTCCATCAACAGTGATAATGGCTCAGCTATTTCTTCAGGGCCACGCAAAAAGACAGTGTAGCTCTATTCCTGACGAGAACAGCCTTCCCCACCCATTTCTCCCCGAACTTCCCTTTAAACATTCTCTTTTGAGAGGTTTTGAAATAATTCATTTTGTTTCTTGTTTTTCTTGTAAAATATTATATATTTAATATAAATATATTATATTTTATTATACTAAAATATATATATATAAATTCTGTTCCTTCCTAACACAGCAGGAAGGGCCCATGTATTATAGGCCCTTTTCTAAAAATGAATTTCTTTGTTATATGTAAGCCTTTGGTGACACCTTGCTGCTTTGTTTGTGTGAAAATACTCACTCTTTTCTAGTTTATGGTTTTGTCACAACTGTTGTTAAGTCACCTGTGGGCACTTTTCTAATGCAGTGCATCTGGGTCACCGTGAGTAGGAGGGAAGGAATCAGTTCACAGGGATAATCTACGTGAGAGAATAATGTGTACTAGTTTGTCACAACTTCCAGGAGTATTGGTACCTCGGATGGAGACCCCGGCCATGTGTTTGCAGATACTGAGGCAGGGACCTGTGAGATCTCAGGCCAACCTGCTTTACAGTTAGGGACCATGTAGAACTGAATTGTTACTTTATTGGCAGAAGTATGGAATCCTCTTGTTTTAAAAAATGTACCTTTTGCTCTAGGAAAGTATGTCAGAATTCACTTCCACAGTGGGAACAGGGTACACTCCACTGCCTTTTCATAAAAGTCATCATATTGTCTCTGAATCATTGTTGTGCTTGGAGTCTGGTGGCACTTTGGGGCTTCAGATTAAGATGGGAAGTATGGTTTCATTGAGCTTCTTCTCCATGGCTTTCTGTGAGAGGTTGTTCTCTGACTTATCAGCACATTGCAACTGTAGCTTTGGGGTTTTAACATTTGGGTGCCTTAGTTTTGGAATATGCTTCTTTGTACAACACAGGTGCTTGGTGAAGTCTCATTGTTTTGACAAATGGCCAAACATAAGGGGGTCTGGTGGAGCAGTGCCTTTATAACTGGGGTGAGAGCGTTATGCAGGCAGTGGCTGTGGGCTTGTTTGCTGTTTGAGAACTACTGTGGATTTGAGGACGCACATTGAAGTATAGTTTCCAGAAGTCCAGGTAAGGACAATGTGAGTCCAGGGTGTATGCTAGATAAAAAACTGACTTAACAAATGTATTTGATATTTTTTTGAAGAGTTTCTTCCTATGCTGAATAATGGAGGAGGCGACTCATGCCTCTTCATAGCCATCCATTTTGTCCATTCATTCATGCATGCATGATTGAATTCACTCAACAAATATTCAAGTGCCCATCAGGTACCTGGGCAGTGTTAGAATTGCTGGGGCTTTTTGAAGAAAATGTTAAAACCTTCGTGTGTGTGTCTGCAGTGAGCACAGGCCAGCATTGACTTGTTCTTGCTGGTTAGTGTTGTGTATAAGTAAGCCTGCTCCTTTCTCTTTTACTTTCTTTTGGAATCCCTGTTGTTAAGTAACAATGGCCTTACTAATCATCCACACAGCTTTATTGATGGTGTGCTCTCCGCTAGACATGGTGTGGCTGATGATGCATTTAATCCTCAGAAAGACCTCAGTGTTTTAATCAGAATTTAGAAGATGATGAACTTTGAAAAGATTGAAACTTAGGACTGGAGAGATGGCTCAGCAGTAAAGAGCACTGGCTGTTCTTCCTGAGGAGAGGACCTGAGTTCAGTTCCTAGCACCCACATGGCAGCTCACAACTGACTGTAAATCCAGTTCTAGGTGATCTGACACCCTCTGCTGGCCTCCTGGGCATTGCTTGCTTGTGGTACATAGGTATGCATGCAGGAAAAACACTGATACACATAAAATAATTTTTTTTTAAAGAAAGAAAAGAAAAAGTGGATAACTCACCCAAGATTATATATGGCTAGTTATTGGCTGTGCTACCCTTGACTGCGGTGTCCCACTCTTTTCTCTCAGCTTCAGCCTGTGTTTTTAGCTTGTGAATTGTGTGCACCTATTGTGTGTGGAGCCAGTTTGGTAGGTATCCAATAGCACAGTGTAGGAAAACAATGGAGCTTGTAGAAGGATCACAGTAAGGATAAGTGCTGTTTGGGGGTATGTACACTCATATGTGGATGTAAAGTGTCATTTTTACCCTATTTTCCTATAAAATATCAGCAAGCTACAGCTTTGTTAGCTGTAGACTCACAGGCTACGAGGATTGGTTTGAACAGATTGTGAAATGTAGGCCTTAGAAAAACTAACTTTTCAAGAGCATGAGAATAGTGGCCACACAACACCGAGACACCTACTTCCTTCACCAAACTGTTCCCTTAGTAGTGCTGGGAATGCCTGGGAATCGAGTCTTACCTTCCACATGATGGGAAATATGTTGCAGAAGCTTTAGGGATGTTGACAGAGCCCGAAAAGGGAAGTTGAACCTCCATTCGCTCTGAGTAGGTGAAAATTCGGTCATGGAGCCCCACTGTTTGCAGATAAAGACAGAACATTTCTCCAGGGAATTCTGGCGTGCATGATGGAATGAACATGATAGCGTTTATGAACAGTGCAGGGTGTACATAATGTTTCTATGTTAACTCATGTAATTGCTAATTATTTTGGCAGTGGCCATAGCTGTTTTGAGTGAGAAGGGCGGCCTACCAGGAAGTTCACTTTTCTGTATGCCTTCTTCAGTCTCTCTTGTTACTGCTGAGTGCAGAGTCATTTTCCTCACAGCCTGGCTTACCCAGCATGCACTGTCTCATTTTTCTTTTTGCTGCATTGTATATCGCTTCATTAAGTTGGGTAGTTTGGGTTCCTGTTACTTTCTCCCTTATGTTAGTTGCTGCTGATCTGGATCAGGAGCAGGGCTGTGGTTTCTTGGCTGGATTGACTTTCCATACAGAGGCTGCCCCAAGTACTGTAGACAAAAGCTCTCACAGCCTGTCCAGAAGCAATGAGGACCCTGAAAATTACTTGGGAATACTTATAAACCCTTCTGGCAAATGCTCTTTAGTGTCTTACAAACAGTCTGTGGATGCTGAGAGGATGCAGTCATGGCCTTGTTGTGGCGGGAAGGAGGGTTTTGTGATGAGTGCTGAGGTACAGCTAGTACACTGGTTAGAATAACACACACTGCCACATGAAGTGAGGAAGGGGGGACCTGGAAGCACAAGGTCTTGGTAGTTGGTGACAGAGCCAAACATGGAACCCAGGTCATCATCTTTATCCCCAAACATTCTGACCAGAGTTGTTTCAACAGAGCACCTGATTACAGGGAAGAATGAGTGGGAGTCTTAGAGGGGCCTCTAACCTCTGGCCCAAGTCTGTGAGAGTGAGAGCAATAGAGATGCCAGGAAGGTGAGCCCAGCTTGCCTCTGTGTTTTCCTGACCTGAGGTATACCCTTAAGGGCCTGCATATCCCACTGTATGGAGTGTGGGGTAAGACAAGTACCTTCAAACTCTGAAACACTATGCCCCAAGAAAAGTATTGTTTTGAGCATAGGCCTCTCTTAAGTAAATAAATATTTATAAACCATACTGATGTACATCCAGTAGCCAGCCTCCACCCCCTCCCCCATGTGTGTACAGTCTTGGTAAAGCTTAATCATGCGCTCTCTGACTGTTCTAACGTTTCCTCCAGCGCCCGGTAGAGGGTCCTGTACATACCCCCCACCCCCCACCCCACTTCTAGGGTACGCGTAGCTCATTTTGCAGACCACTGATCCAGAGTGTAAATGGAAGAGTTTAATGCCAGAGCGATTGGCTCCTCTGTTAAATAGACTATCTTTTACTCCCAGGGTTTCTAATGCCCCTCTGCAAAGTAGCTTTTGTGAATTAGTGTTTTAATTAAAATGCTAAATTTCTGGAGTGGAAAAGATGAGGATAGAGTGTGTATGTGAATTAAATTGAACCTGTTGTTACAAGAGTACTGTTTTTGATTTTGGAAAAGGAAAACTAACTGCTCTCCCTGTAACGGTCTGAGTTGGCGTTTGGTGTGATTAAGTCTTCCCTTTTCATCGTGGTGACTTGCCTGGCTCATAATCCACAGTTAGAGCTTGGTAAACATTTATTAAAAAAAAATCAGCCTACTTGAGAGTAAGCTGGAAGTGACAGAGTAATAAAATGGTGATACATCATCTGTGGACCCTACTGAAGGTTACTAGCGTCATGCAAGAGTTGTGGATTAGTTGTGGGTCTGTTTGCAGGACCAAAGTTGAGCAGGGCAACTTTGAAAAATAGACAGCTAATTGCATTTCAGAGTTTGGAAGCCCAGAATTGGGGATTAGCTGAGGCAATAGGACACTGAACAGATTCAAGAAAAGATGATTTTGGTTATTGAAAGAATCTCCATTTTTGTGATAAAACAGGCATAATACTGGTTGCCATTTGAGATATAAAAAGTGGAATGGAACTAGCTGGCTCCAAGATAGAAGCAGACAGACTCGGGGACATGGGCACTGCACACAGAGACATTTCCAGGCATCTCTTCAACTGTGGACACACCAGTCGTTTTGGTGTTAGAGCTGTTTAAGTTATTAATGTCAGTGGAAAAACGAGTTAAACCGAATGTCCTGCCGATGGTGAGTCAGCAGTCGTTCTAGCTGAGGACAGAACACAAGTGAGGCACTCTCGTCCTGTGGTTTCCTCCAGCTGAGTAAAGACAGTTTTGCAGTTCACACTTGGGGCTTGGATGCGCAATAAGAAGTTGCTTGTTTGCTGTTCTTCTTGATTATAGCCCAGTCCCTCTTGTGCTTTGATATCTTTCAAAACCGTTTTTATTTCCCTTAGATTTTTGTCATTGGATTTCTTGAATTTAGTAGAATATTTATAGAGCGCATTTAAAAACAAACAAACAAACAAAAAAAAAACCCCAAAGGTACTATAAAACTTCCTTTTAATTCATCTACCAATCCAAATCCTAGGGTGCTAACAGTGTCTGATACTCTTGAACATGTCATAGAGATGGGCTGGAGAGATAGTTCCCTGCCTGTGAGTGTGCACTACTCTTTCAGAGGACCAGGTCCTCAGTTGCTTCAGGTCTAAGCAACTACATCTGGCATGACTGCCTGTAACTCCAGCTCCAGGGATCTGCTGCCGTTTTCTGGTCTCTGTGGGCACCAGTACTCATGTGTACAAAAATCCACTCAAGCATATATACACAGAAGAAAACAGTCTTTAAAAAGTGCCATTAAGAAAGCAGAAAAGTAATCTATTTTTAACATCTTTTTATTATTATTATTTTCACTAAATAAACCTTATGTGTACTTACATTTTGCCTGCATGTGTGTGTATGTGTGCACCATGTATGTGCAGTGCAGTGCCCACAGAAGCCAAAAGGGGGGTCGGATCTCCTCAGACTAGAGTTACAGATGATTGTGAGCTGCCATATGGGTACTGGGAAGTGAACCTGTGTCCTGGAAGAACAACCAGTGCTCTGAACTTCCAAGCTGCCTCTCCAGTCCCTTCACATTATTTAGTAAAGTTTTAAAAAGCATCTATTTATTTATTTATTTGTTTGTTTGTTTATTTATTTATTTATTTGTGTGTGTGTGTGTGTGTGTGTGTGGTTGTTTTGTTTGTATGTATGTTTATGCACCACATGCATGCTGTGCCTTTGGAAGCCCAAAAAGGGTATCATTGGAGTTCCAGATGATTGTGAGTCACTACGCGGGTGCTGGGAATCAAACTTGGGTCCTCTGGAAGAGCAGCCAGCACTCTTAACCACTGGAAGATTTCCTCTACCCCTGTTTCATACATTTTTTAAGTAGTGCAGACATGAAACAAGGTGGCAGTTTTGGGACAACGTACCAAAATGTAGTAATGAAACTTATACTTTGTCTTTGGAAGACAAGAGCCTGGGGGTCTGGGGCTTGTGGAAAGAATGAGCTAAGGTTCCTTGGGATCCAGCAGCATTAAGGGCATGTGTCATGGTAGTTTATTTCTTGCTTTGAGAAGGTAGACTAGTATCTTTTCTATCTTTGTTGATTCTTATAACTGGACAGAAGCTGAGCAGATGAAGAAAATACCCAGTCCCCTATGGCATTTTTGGTTTACCACATTAGTCATTACTCGCCTTCTCTAGTAGCAGGCCACACTTTTCCTGTTGAGTGATTCAGTTTTTATTAGCTTTGTTTGCAGATGTGTTTTTTACTTTGGAGCTATTTATATCTAACTGTTTGAGTTATGGATTCTTTGATCCAATGATTGTGACTGTTTACTGTTAATAGGCTCACCATTTGTAAGTGTAAAATCATGTCGTGATGAGGTTTGGTCTGTTGTTCCTGAGGTCTGGTTCCAGTGCTAACTCCTGATTGTTCTCTTTCTTCCTTGATGCTCTTTTGTTATTGAGAAGAAATGGTGTCTAGTTGTAGTTTTATTATTATTTTTTTTTAAAGGAAGAACTCAACAGTTTCAGGCACTATCCTCCCCCTTTTAACTCCATAAAGTAACTGGTTTTGTTTTCTTTCTCAGAGTTGATGTACTTTCCAAAGTGGGCTTCTCTTGTTGTGGAGGAGGGGCTGATGGTGATGAAGGAGTGCTACTTCTTAGTGCGTGGGTGTCAGAGGAAGGTCTGGAGCACAACACTGCAGCCTCTCTTGTTCTGGGAGCTCAGTGCTGCTTCCGCATGCATGTGGTCTTTGGCATAAATACTTTTCATATGCATGGCTAATATGTATGTGACTATTTGATGAGACTGTTGTAATCACAGAGATGCAAGTTTGCTGGGGTTTGTCTTCTTTCTTTCCTTCTTCCTTCTTTCCTTCCTTCCTTTCTTTTTTTGTACCTAATGCAGAATCAGTAGATTAAAAAAAACCAAACAAACAAAAATCAACAAAACAAAACCTCCAAAACTCAAAGCTATCCCCCAAACTGCATTCTGGCCCTGCCTTGAATTCTTCATTTGTATGGCTGTAGGCAAGTCTCTTATATTTTAAATTGTTTCCTCTTTTGCAAAATGGTGCTAATGTCAATTTGTATTTCTTGCAGTGTTGTAGGGATTAAAGGAGATCATTTGGATGAAAATACTTGGTTGGCCTGTGAAGGTGCTTTATTACAACAATGTCTTTAGACAATTGGTCCTGTCCAGTTATCAGTGGTCACGTGTGGACAGTTGTTACCAGCTCTCTGGTTTACTTTTTGGCCACAAATATTTATAGACCTGGGCGGAGGGGTAGAAGTGGAAATCAGCTGAGAGTTCCTGTCCACAAGGGGCTAGGTTGTCAGTCTTAAATACATCCTATAGATGTATTTAAGATTGTCTGTGGCCTGGGTTGTTCCTTGGTGCTCAGTCAACACCAGCTTCGTCTGTGGTTGGAGTGGGTGCCTTTGACCCACTTGGGATGTGGCTAGCTAATTTCTGAAATTCATGTCCTCAGAGTTCCTCCATGGGTCACCATGCTCAAAACCATGATCTTGCCTAAATTATAAATTTAGATCATATTGCAGGGGCAGGCAGGAGCTAGATAATTGGTCTGACCTATATCTATATGTATTTATCATCCACCCACCCATCCACCCACCCACCCACCCATCCACCCATCCACCCATCCATCCATCCATCCATCCATCCATCCATCCATCCATCCATCCATCCATCTATCTCAAACTATAAAACCTAGTGTATTTGAGACTTTCCATGGAGACATATTCGGGCCGATAGCCAAAGTAATCACAGTACACTGATTTTAATATTTTTGGTGTGTTAGGGGAGGGGTAGTTGTTTCCTCTCCAACACTACACCAAAACCCCACCATTGACTCCTTTGTGCACTTCCTGGAACTCAGGCTTACTTGCGCCAGTACTGGTTTTTGCAAAGGTTTTGATCCTGTGATGAGGTGATTGTAGGAAGGCTGCCTGCATTTCCCTGGGCACGGAGTGGCATAACTGGTGAGTCGCTCTGCAAATCCCTCATGGTCAGCAGGTGTCTCACTCCCACGGCTCCGAAGTGGAATGAATTGTTATCCAGGGGAGAATTTTAAGAGTGATAAACAAAAGGGATTAAAATATCTCCTCTGCTCAGATGTCCATGTCCTTTTTAAAAGGCTATAATAAGCTGTCATTTTACAGGTTTTTCCTTGTGCTTGGTGGGAAATTAAGGTCTTGTTTATCGTCCTCTTGGTGGGAGATAGAAAATTACTGGTCTGTCTCTCCATTCGTTGGGGAGTTGAACTTGGCAATTATTTCCCAAGTATTCACCATGTGCCTGTCCTTACAGCTGGGGTGACCTAGGCAGAGCAGAAACGGCTCCTGTTGCCTTACTTCCTTCCACATGCTTCTGGACTGCTTTTAGGCTCCAGATAGGAGGAATGACAGAAAGGAAGATGAAATGGGAGTGGACCACGAATTCACCCCTCTAGATCCTTCGGGGAATTTAAGACCTGTTCATGAGGAGTGGGGGGTGGGGTGGGGCAGCACCTTGTACAGAAGTTACCTTCAGAATGTAATTTAATATTTTAGAGTTTGCATTGTCACTTGTGAGACTTTCTGAGACTACCAGACTGATGGTGTGCACAGAGCCATGTCTTGGCCTCTCTATCCCCGAGGGGAACTTTATCAAGGGTACCATGACCCTTTGGGTTTCTGAGTTGACTTAGAGGACTGGAGTTTGACGAAGGAGCTCCCTGGGCATGAGGATCAGCCGCTGTCATCAGCTCTGTCTGCCTTTCTGTTGCTGATATGAATAAAATTTCTGTGTGAGGAAACAAATAAAATGAATGGAGAAACTGAAAAGTAAGACTGACGACAGAAGTGTAGGGCTGTGTCCCATGTGCCTTCTTCAAGGGTACTACAGAGTGGGTATTTTCC
>CAJQZJ010016855.1:3813442-3834649 GCA_907164525.1 Lophiomys imhausi | reverse complement strand
CTTAATGACTTATGCAGGGGAGTTTCACATAGGTTATAAATGCTGGCTCATATATGACTTAATGACTTATGCAGGGGAGTTTCACATGGGTTATAAATGCTGGCCTGTATATGGTCTGATATAAGAGAGGAGCCTTTGGGGGCACAGTTCTCTGAGTACTGGAGGGACATGAGAGGACACTAAATAAAGTTCACTTTTATTTAGTGGAGAGACAGTTTTGCCAATTGCTAGCCTCAGACTTGAAGCATGACCAGGGAGGCAGGGTTGCCCCCAGCGTCAGAAAGAAACCCTGCACAATGACATGCATGTTGGAAGTGGAGTCAGTCTGGGGCTAGATGTGATGAACACCTTTAGTCCTAGGTCTTGGGAGGCAGAGTAAGGCCGATGTTTGTGGGTTCAGGGTCAGCATGGTGTACCTAGTAAGTTTCAGGCCAGCCAGGGAATCACAGTGAGACCCTGCCTGAAAAAGGCAATCTAATTTCTGCCCCCAAATAACTTGCTGGTTGTTGATTGGATAGATTTGTGGGTAGAGTTCTGGTGGTGTCCATCAGATAATCTTTCAACCCTGATGTGAAGGCAGTTTGGAAAAGGAGATGTAAGAGAGAAAACTGGCAGAGCCATCCTTTTGGGAGACTAGCAAGAAGACTGGAAAAAGAGTGGTTATGTCATAAAGGTGTACATTAGTGTGAGTATGGGGGGGGGGAGAGGGAGAGCAGCTGATCAAGAGAGTCCAAGCAGCAGCACCGAGGCTGAGTACATTGCTTCCAATGCTGCCCTGACCTCTGACCCTGCAGCATCATTTTAAGTAAGACCGATGTGCACTTGATCATCTCAGCATCCCTCCACCACCCCTCCACCCGGGAAGCAAGGTATCCCGGATAGTTCAGTAAATATTTTCACAAAGTAGTAAGTACGTGCTCCAACACTTAGAGGGTTAGGAAAACTACAGCAGGCACGCCGGGCATGTGATCCGCTCTTATTCCTGAGGTTGCTTAGTGGATTAAGGAAGCAGAGTTGAAGCCAAGTTCCTTTTGTAGGGGGTAGGGTGGGAATGGGGGAAAAATGTTTTAGAGTAGAAGGTTATCCCAGAACCCGCTAATGTATTATTGTGCCGCTGATTCAGCTAAAACCTAATGATTGTTTATAGAAATTATAGAAAGCCTTGATAAGAAGGCTTTGACAGAAGCATATAAGTACTTTCAAAGATGGGTTTGTGCACAGCTCAACTGTTTTTAATTTTTTCCCTCACTGTTAGGAGCCCAGGACCCTGTCAGATTGTGACGCCAGGCCAGGGGAACCTGTGCAGTCTTGCATAAAACTCAGTTGCTGCTGCTAAACAGTTGTTGTCACCCTTAGTAAAGTCCTCTTGCTACTGAAAGTTAAGACATTCTATTCTCTCTCTGTCCTGCTGGGAGGTGTAAATATATAATTAAGTTTGGATGTAATTAATCACTTTCGAGTTGTTTGTTCCAGGCTTTCCAGTATAAACCACCTCAAATCCCATTTTGATTAAAAATCACGGGCAGCTCCTGTTTCCTAGGATGCCGGGTGTAGGTGAGGTCATGAGTTACCCATTTGGCAAATGTTTACTGTGAGGACATGTTTACCGAGTTAAAGCCTCCTCTGTAGATTGTAATGTCTGGGTTGCCAGGGGTTATGCTTCCATCTGCTGCTCCTTGTCTTGACTATGGGCTCAATTTTGCCTTTCCTTCACCCTTTGCTTTTAGACAACCGACTGGACACTGTGGATGGTACATTTGTAGTGTTTATCCCATTAGAGTTGTGGTAGTGGGTGCATTCCATTCCTGAGAGATCACTCTGATCCCATTCAGATCTATCTTTGTTAGCTAGATCTGCTTCTGCTTCACCCTTAGTGCTGAGATATAGCCCACATTTCTAAGATGTGACCCTTCAGAGGACCACTGGGAAGAGGGAGAGACTTACCATACCTGGAATGTTTTTATCAAGCCCCTCTACTTTGGCAGGACTTGAATTCTAAGGAGAAACTGCCCATCCAGTTTTTGTAGCCACCCAACTCTCACGTCCTCTTGGGTCTTGTTTTCTGATCTTACTTCTGCAGAGTTGGAAACCATTGAAGGATTTGCACAATTATGTTCATACTCTGAGCTCCGCCTCCTAGGACTCCATCTTTTCTAGGGTTTTGCCTTTCATATTGCGTTTATCTCCATGGCTCCTGATGCCCTTGCTTCACTGTCTGTTAGCAAGATATCTACCACCTGCTTGCTTTTTTCTGCAGTGCTTCCTGAACTGGAGAGCAGCTTGCAGAGGGAAATGGGTTTCTCAGCGTTTGCTTCCTTCCCCTCTCAGTGTCCCTTGTAGTATCTTCTAGTGCCTTTAATATTTCACCCTGAGTGTATAGTTGGTATGAACAAGAAAGTTGCTCTGATATGATTCTTGTGGTTGTTCTTAAGGATGCAAATTGGGTTTGTAAAGCATCCAACATCATCGCCAGGCATGGTTGAGGTGCCTAGCACAGTGTTGTTAAAAGAAAGAAAACTCTCATGGAAGGCCACACAGTTACAGAGGTTCCTGTGGATGGGTGCTTGCTCCTGGAAACCTCTAGTTTGTATCTAAAAATTACATCTTAATGTGCATTGTGATGGATGCACACTGTTATAAAACACAAGCTTGTGTCGCATTTTATTCAAACTTTGTCTGCTAGCTGCAATAAACATTAGCAACTAAGTGTTTTCTTTGCCAGGATTAGGAGTGATGTTGGTGGTCCAGGCATCTGAAATCTATCCAAGAAAACTGGGCCTGTTGCCTTCATTGTCCTCTTAGCACATTTAGGTATCACAGTGGAGATCAGAGGAACTGGACTCCCTCAGACCTCAGCACTCGATGGGGGGTGTGTCACGTGCTTGTGACTCGGTGGTGGTCCAAGAAGGGTGTGTTCCAAAGCTGTGGCTGACTCAGCGTTACTCCCTTTCAGCACCTTCTCCTTAGTGCATTCTCTGCTCTGAGGAGAGCTGAAGATCAGAGCTGTGGAGCAGGACTGTCCACTGGCCAACCACTCGCTTGCTTTCCTGCCAAGCTGGCCCTGCCTGCCTGGTTCCTTCACGTTCAGTGCCTAGTTATTAGAGCATTGTGTATCAATAGGTTCTCTGGAAGGTGATAGCAGACCCAGCCATACTTCTGTAGTCTCTTCATTTTCCCCTACAACCTCTTTTTAGCATCTTTTAAACATTAAATGAAGAGTGCTTGGCTTATTAAAAACCTTTCACAAGATAGTTTTTTTTTCTTTCTTTTTCTTAGAGTGCTGCTTAAGAATGATTAACTCAACAGTTACTTATTGTGTGGATTGAAAGATAGCGCAGCAGTTAAAAGTACTTGCTACTCTTGCAGAAGACCTAGGTTTGATTCCCAGCACTCACATGGTGGCTCACAGCCGTCTGTAGCTCTAGTTAGTCTAGGGGATCCAGCCCTCTCTGGCCTCTGAGGCTGCTGGGCATGCAGGTGGTGCACAGATTTACATAGAGGCAAAACACTCAGCCACATAAAGTAAAAACAAACAAAATCCTAAATAAAAGAGTGACTTACTGCATACCATTGGTACCACCACGTGCACTGTTCAAGTTTGTGATAGTAGGTGCAATTAGTTGATATTGTTATATTACTTTATACTTCTTTGGAAAGCCATCCAGCTGTTGCCAGTTCACTGGGCTGGATGACTTAAAGCAGTTCAGAGTGAGCCCTGCAGGGCTGTTGTGAAGTCAGAGCCCAGCAGTGACCAGCAGAGCTGAGGCTGTAGTGAGGGGAGAGAGGTGCAACCTCAGTAGTGGATTTTGGGCACTGCCTGAAAACCAGTCATCAGGATCAGTGCTACCTTCATGTCATATTTCAAAGCATCAAAGTTAATGCAAAAAATGGAGGAAAACCCCAGCATTCTAAATAAAGAGATTAGCAATACTGATTATTGCCTTTGCCTCAGGCTTCCATATGGCTTAGCCTGGCACTTATGAGTGACTTAAGTCTTGGAAGAGCCCTGCCTGGTAACATGCACAGAACACAGATTTCCATGCTAGATAGACTCAATGTTGAGCTTACTTCCTGCTAGCAGTCAGATCTTTGGCAATGTAGTGACTATAGTGCTAACTGACTCTTGTTCCAGACCAAACTCTGCCATCAGTTAAGCTGTTTGTTTGAAATACATAATGTTAAATTCTTGCCTTATCAGTCAGTGTGTGGATGCTCAGAGAGTTTAAATAGTTTGCCCATGACCTTAAAACTTACAAAAAAAAAGACTCAAGATGAGCTTTGAAAAATGTGCTATCATTTTGTATCTCAGTTTACCTATCAATAAAATGGGACCAAATTAAACAAGACCTCCCAAAAAGAAAATGTGAAACATTTGAAAATACATGACCACTAGAATATGATCAAATATCTTCTTTTATTAATTCAATTCATTCATTCATTCATTTATATGTGTGCCATGGCATGCATGTGGAGGTCAGAGAACAACTTGTTGGAGTCAGTTCTTTCCCATCATGTGGATTCTAGGGCATGAACTCGGGCTGTCAGTCTTGGCAGCAAACACCTTCATCTTCTGAGCCTTCTTGCTGGCCCCTTAGTTCCTGATTTGAAAGTAGAAGCAGTGGTTTTAGGTAGGCCTGAGTATCTCACTTAACCATGTGTTAGTGGCTTACTAGCCACGTGGGACAGCCTCCGCTAGTGCCTTTGCCATTCCGTGGATGAAATGAAAGAAAAAGGCAGTGAAATGAGACATAGAAAATATTGTTTGTGAATATGCTTTTCAGTAGAGAAAATTAAATAAAAAACCCTGAAACCTCCCCATTTCCTGATAGAGCAGTTTTGTGCAGCCATGATGGTTGAAATCCAGTGGCTTCTGAGATGTTGCTGATGGCACAAAATCACTTGTTAAACACAGCACTTGGTGTTTGCATAGTGAATTACCCATGCACATATATGTGTCCTTTGAGGTTTTACCTTGTCTAACAGTGCCGGTCCAAAGTGAGTCTTATTCACACTGCCTTTTCAGACTCTTTCAAGCTGTGTGTGTGTGTGTGTGTGTGTGTGTGTGTGTGTGTGTGTGTGTGTGTGTGTGAAGAGTCTTCTACATGGGAGTCTTGAGCACCAGTCTCATATGAGTGCATGGTAAGAGTGTTCCTGTGCTCTTTCCAAATCTTCTTTAGGATGCAGGCTGGAACCATAAATGTTGTTTGATGGAGAAGTAGAAGGCCATTTGTAGGCTTTGCCTGAATCTCTGCCTGTCTTGGGTAGCTGCCAATAAATTAAATCAATTAATTTTGGCTCACAAAGCTGGCATTAATAGATTGGAGTTTAGCTCAACTTTTTTGAACATAGTCTCCAGGTTAACCGTAATCCTGTGTGAAAGTTGCTCATTGTTCAGTCATAGCTTGTCAGCACCCTCATTTTGTGTAGGAATTCTTTTTTTTTTTTCCCCTACTTCTCTTCCCTGGGAAGCAGAATGAGAAATATTTCTCTTTCTAGAGAAGCTTAATTAAATTCTTCATTTTAGTTTTGCCTATATCTGCCCTTAATCAAAATTGAATGGAAATGTAATTGTGTAGAGGTTTCCAAACTTACTTTGATAAAATAGCATAAATATGTGGGCATGATGGAGCCTTTTCCTCAGTTCTCAGGAGTCAGAGTGGAAGGAATGAGGCTGGGTTTCTCCTCTTCCCCTTCTTACACGCATGCATAACAATGAATGAGTGTGCACGCATGTGCACATGTTTAGGAGAATGTGTTGTTTCCATATTTGTATAACTTGAGTTCTGTTTTACATCCAACCAATGCAAGGTAAATCAACATTTCTCTTCGACTTTCTTACATTTTCTGGATCTTATCTATACACTGTTAGTGACCTTCCTGAAGACGCAGTCATCTGGGTCTAAGGTCCCCCCTACCCCCCGCCCCCAGACAGGAACATTAGGCTTCCCCTTCTGATGCTGTAGCTTCTGTTTAATATGCTTTTCTCAGAAATAGTTCACATGGCCTTTATGAAAAGGACTTTAGGAAAGAGAAGTGAAGGCAAGGACAGTGGTATGGGCGGCAATGAGCACAGAATCGCAACCTTCCATCCCATTTACCCTCCTGTATGAGGAGAAAATTCATGAGACCATAGTCCAGCTTGGGATCTGAGTGGCACCAGAAGCCCACAGTCTTGGTTCCATAGAGGCGGTTCCGCTGCATGATTGTTCTTACTTCTCAGTCACATGGCAACTACAGACTGTTTTATCAAATAGCAACACCCCGTGCTCCCCATAGGATGGCAAGGACTTAGATGTATGCCTCCACACATGCCCTGGGTGTATGGACTGGGGATAAGGAAGCCAGACTCGTCTCAGGCCTTTCTGTGCTGGGTAGTGTGAGGAGACCAAAAAACTCCCAAATGTCTCCATCTTGGTTGCTTTTTTTTCTGTCTCACTTCTAGTTCATGTAATGTCTTACTGAACCAGTGTGTGGGTCAGTCTGGTTTCAGCTAAGTGGTTTGGACAGACACTCCTTTAGCATGTTAGGATGAATGTGGTGATGGAATGCTTAGCATGAGAGGCTGGGGAATGGCCCAGGCACAGGAGAGAGGGCAGCTGGTAGCAATTTCCTTCCTTCCCTTGGACTTTCTGGCTTTGGCGTTGACTCATCATCTTGCCAGACAGAGTAGCCAGGTAGGCTTGTGGCCCTATTATGCAAGAAACTCAGAGCACAAGATTCTCCTAAGCCAAGAAAAAGAGTGGGTTTGGATAGAGGTGGTGATACAAAACAGAGACAGTGACTATGGGTGGTTTCCATTGGCTGCACAGTTCATTCTTTTAGCCCAGAATCCAGGTACCTCATAGTCACGTTTCCTCTGTCCAGTGTCCTCTTGTCGGGGTTCGATTCATTTTAGGGATCTGGAGTAAGTGAGTGTCTGTTTGCCAAGTCTTTGGTTACCCCAAATTAGCTCATGTCCTTTACTGCTTGTTTCCTCTAATTATATAGTACATATCCAGACCCTCAATTATCCAGAATAAACCAGGCTGCCTGCTCCGTTGACAGTGCTTAGGATTTTCTTGCCTAGACCTTGGCAGTGCCTTAGTCATTTAACCTCCTGGCCCTTTAAGATTGTGAAACTCTGGTTCTTGTGTAAGTCAGGCACATCTCCTTGAGGGATTTCTTCACTGAGCAGCTTGCTCTGCCGAAACCTTAGTCATTCTGAGCAGTACCCAAAGAACCTCCTTGACTCTTAATTTTTCTGCAATAGTCCTGTTTGTATATAATATTTGTGGTGTCTGACTCTTGGTCTCATATTGCCAAAATTCATGCTTGTGACTGTCTGGGTCAATCTTTAAAACTGGACAGCACTTGATTACTAATGAAAAGGTGACTCATTTCCTTCCAGGCAAAGGCTGGCACTGAGCATCAGAGTTAGTAAGATGCCTCTACGGCACACCTCAATGATGACATTCACATAGTCCTTCTAAATTGTTGTTGGTGTTTTGTTTTTGGAGACAAGAGTCTCTCTCCATAGCCCTGCTGGTAACTTACTATGTAGACGCAGCTGCCCTTGAACTCACAGAGATCTGCCCGCCTCTGCCTCCTGAGTGCTGGGATTAAAGGCGTGTGCCACCACACCTGGCTCCTCGTAAGTTTTATAGGAGCCAATGACAGCATCGTGAGCAGGAGAGTAAGTGGAAGGCACCTTCATACTGAGTTGAAGGGAATGCCTAAAAATGAGTTCTGTACCTAATGTTGAATGTCGGTGAAGATAAAGGCAGTGTTTTTTTCTCAGACCACTGTCTCTCTTATACACATCAGTCATTTAAATGCCTCGTGTTACTAACCTGTAAGGCCTGAAGTGTCTACCTCATTCTGTGCTGAAGAAAGCAGGCTGCCACACTGGCCTGGGGTTTTGGGGAAGATACTAAGGCCTGGAAAGGTACAGAGGTCCTTTGGGCTCTGGATTTCTTCTTAGTGCTCTTATTATTTGAATACATTGCTAGTTCTCTTTTGTGTGGTCCTTCCCTCCTTATGCTTCCTGTGGGGCCTTAGTTCAAAGTGAGACCTGAGCAACAATTCATTTACATAAGCATGCATGGGCCCATTGAAGGGATAGTTAGGCACCATGAGGCGTGTGACAAAAGGGGGGCATGGGCATGGTTCTTGCCCAAGGAGTCCTTATACCCTTGGGTAGAAGAGCTGAAGGAGTTAAATGTCAGTATTGAATTGAGGTCATCAATACTTTGGAGGAGGTTAAAGGGACCGTACAGCGTGCCTTCCCACTCACTGGGTTTTAGGGTTGAAGAGCCGAAGCATAGTACAGCTGAGGGAGTTACTCTGTATTATGTGACTGACCAGAGTATAGACAGGGATTGAGCTGTTTCTCTTGACCCCATTGGGCAAACTAGATGTCCAACCTGTTCTTTTTCTTCATGGTAACAACCCTTTAAGAACTGATGTGGGTAAACATATGTATTATCATGAAAGCAGAGCTTTAAAACAAACAAAAATTTGGGGGTTTGTGGAGCAGTTTGAAAGAGTAGGCATTTAAAAATTTTAAAGTTCAGTGAATGCGAACAATGTGGAGATGATTTGCAGTTCTTGGTGAGGCGTGAGTCCCTGGAGCTACAGGGCTGTGAACAGAACCGAGGGGAGCCGTACAACTCTAAAGTGACTGCTGGAGATTGTTTGGTCAAGCATCTTACTTTTAGAAAAGGTTTATTTTTATGTTATGTGTCTGAGTGCTTTGGCCTGCATGTATAAATATGCTCCACATTCATTCTTGGGGCTCCGGGGAGACCAGAAGAGGGCATCAGATCCTCTGGAGCCAGAGTTACAGAGGCTGTAAGCCGCCTTGTGGGTTCTGGGAACTGACTTGTGGTCCTCTGCAAGAGCAGCCAGTCCTCATACCACTGAGTCAGCTGTCCAGAACCAAGCATCATATTCTTAATACCAGGAAGACTGAGGATCAGACAGGTAAAGTGAGTTGTTCAAGATTACACGTCCAGCAGCAGAGCCGAGACTGGTCTAGAGGAATGGGCTGTGGGCAACAACCTTTCCAGAAGATCTATGGCTGTCCTGACGCCCTGGGAAGGACATTTTAAAATCATGTGCTAATTATACACTTTAATATTTATTCAGATAGGTAGCA
The DNA here is from genome assembly GCA_907164525.1 of Lophiomys imhausi. NCBI lineage: Eukaryota > Metazoa > Chordata > Mammalia > Rodentia > Muridae > Lophiomys > Lophiomys imhausi. The sequence continues at coordinate 3,825,513 of CAJQZJ010016855.1, read as the reverse complement.
AAGTCCCACTTGTTAGACACACAGTTAAGCACATTTACACTCATGTGTTTGGATGTATGACAGACTTGGATTGTGTGTGCGTATACACACATGTGTGTACTTGTGCATACACACATGCCCTCGAAGTCTCCCTTAGAACCATCTTGGCTGTTTTCTACTGGGCAGTGTTGTCATGGAGCACTGAGGGGAGCACTGGATCATCTGTGGTGGCTCTGCCCTGGCTCAGTCTAGCCAACGAGGCACCTGTGCTGCAGCGATAGTGCAGAGTATGAGCCGTGGCCTGTCACGGTTTCCGGCATAGACTGGCCTTGTTTACTATTGGGGATTGTATCTGGGCTCTGTCTGGAAGCGTAGATTCAGCCTGGGCCACTCCAGCTTGCAGGGTCTAAAATGTCTTCTCACATGCTTTTGCCTTTGGTTTGGGTAAACTTGAGTGATACGTTCAGCATGTCTGTTGGATGTTTAGTTCCTGTAGTATGAAAGGCCACAAACACTGTAAAATCTCATATTTTATTACTCCCAATAATTGATTCCCCCCCACATTAGGGCATGGCCCCATTTTTAAGAGAAGTAGTGGCAGGCAGATGCCACATTAGGGTTAGACACCATAACTATGTTGCAGATGTCCATTGTTTTTATTATCTTAGGTATTCATTCACTTATTTATTTTGGTGTGACGTTCAGTCTGGAGTCTTCACTTGTCAGGTGCTCTACCCCTGAGCTGCACTCCCAGCCTTTGTCCTTGGTTTTATTTATGCAAAGGACATGGCCACCCATAGTGATTCTTCTTAGACCATTGAGCTGTCTTTCTGAAATTAAAAATACTTAATAATAACTACTTTTAAACTAGACTCTTTTGCTGTGGTCTTGGGAGTTAAACCCAGGGCCTTACATACAGGAATCAAGTGCTCTACCAAGTGAGTATTTCTCTCTAACAGAAATGGCCTTGTTAGTAGTAAACAAGAGTTAACCTAAACTGTAAGGGTTTTTGCCTTGATGATGTCAGTGCTGCCCTGCCCTCAGAGCAAGCATCAGCAGACCTTCTTAAAGTGCTAGACAGCACATGCTATAGGCCAGGAGTCAAGCGGACACTTCTGTGTCCCTTCATATATATGCTCATTTAAAATGCCACCAGTGATAGTTCCTTACCTGATGATCCAAACAGAGATTTCTCCTGAGGACAAGTGTGTGCCAACATACCTTAGGGCCTAAGAATCATTGGAAAGCTTCCTGTTTTCCCAGGAGAAGCAGCAGATGCCAGAAGAGCCAGTATGTTTGACGTTTGTTGTTTTAATGTGCGGATGAAGTTCTTGAAACAGAGGAGCTGAAATCACGACACTAAATCATACTTGATCCCTCTGGTGTCGGCGTTTGATTGGTGCCAGGTTTCTAGCTGAGATGGTCTGTGCTGGATTACGGCCAGGGTCTGTACTAAATTAATGAGGGACATAATTCAAAGAAGTGAAAATCACACATTTTTCTCTGGCAAATAATTGTTCTCATTACCATCAAAGTAATAAATGTCAGTTGATGTAAATGCCACAAAAGTTATCCTGTGTGTGGACAAGTTTTGGGGGTGGCTTTTGTGACAGTGATGATTTAATAATCATGCTTGTCCTTAAAAGTGTCTTGAGAGGTGTATGGATAAGCCTGGCCCAACCCCAGAAGCAGAGCTGGTGCTCGCTGGTGTCTGCCTCCAGGCACAGCGATGCAGCTTGAGCCTCTTACACTGGCACTCCAGTACCAGCTGTCTATGAGAGGTGGTGGGTTTGTGTGCAGCAGATATACACGTCTCCCTATGAGACCTGAGTAACTTTATATATATACATATATATATATTATGAAAAAATATATAATATAAAATATATATATTCCATCCCAATAATCTACTTCATATGGGGTTGGATGGCTTTGAATAGTCTTGGGTTTATGAAGGTTAAGGGGTAGGTTCTCTGTGTATCAAGGATCTTAATTAGCTTAAAAATCCTTTAGATAAATAGCTCACCACAGTGGTTCCCAAACTCCCAGTGTAATTGAAGTCTAGAGTTTTTAAGTTGTAAAAATTATGAGGACCCTTGCATCTTTCCCTTTGGCATCTGTTACCAATGTGAGCTCTGAAGCGTTGAATGACTTCCATATGCTGGTCACTGTGTTTGGTACATGGTGTATAGTAGCAAGTAATTCCTGTCTACTAGGGAAGATAACTAATTATAGTAAAGGTTAACGCAGTATGTCGGATTTATGGGAACATAAAGTGGGGCTGTCCCTTCCAAACCTTCTCTTTCCCTTTTTCTCTCATCCTCCCCCTTTCTTCTTCCTCCCCCCCTTCATCTTTTGGGGAGTAGGGACAGGGTCTTATTGCCCGAGCCTGCCAAGTGCAATTATAGGCAGCATGGGCCACCTTGCCCAGCAGGAAATAACATTTAAGCAGAAACTTGGAGGAATGTTAGGGCATGGCTGCGACGAGAGAGTGAAGGTAATGGGGCTGTATGAATGGTGTGTGCACAGATCTGGCACGAGGAATGGTGGGCTGTAGCATGTTTTTTTTTTTGAGCTGGAAGATGTCCAGAGAAAGTATAGTGCATGAAGAAAAGCTGTCTTGAGACAGTTCTTTGAAGAGAATACATCAGGTCAAAGTCTACTAGGAATTCAGGAATCTTCCCAGGACTTGGGAATGGCGCACAATGTTTGAGGCTTACGTAGCACAAGCAAGGTCTGGCTCCAACAGCAGCAATGTAAAAGTCATTCAAATAGACTGTTATGTTAGTCAGAACGGCATCTTGTATACATTCAGATATGGAGCAGATATCTCTTAGTGGTGTAAAGGATACTTTGTCAGAATTACAGACCAACAGCCATCTTCTCTCTCATTTTGTCTGTTACAGTGAAGGGTGATTTTGTAAACTCCTATGACGAGAGTGTGTCTGTCATGTTTTAATCACATGTGAATATTTTTTTTCAGGGTCAAGGATGTATGGTAAAGGACTGATTATGTCCAGGGCAATATAGGAAAAGCCACCTTCTGCTACAGCACTTGTGTGTGTCCCTGCTCCCTCTTTCAGAAGGCTGTTGAAGAGCCTGGACACTCAGCTCAGTTTCAGAGCTCTGATAAATGAGCTTAGACTGTCAGCTGGAAGATAAAGGCACTCACAAAGTTCCTAAGTAAACAAAGCATGGCTTCCCATCGCCTGGGCTCCCTGTTTCAGCCTCTGGCATAGAGTAGCAATGCTGTGAGCAGTTCTGAGGCCATGTCACTTCAGCCTCTTGAGTCTGGATTTATTAGAATCAGTGTGTTTATTGCTTTATTCAGACGACGGGGTGGAAAAACCTGAACGAACACATGTGAACCAAGTGAGGTGGGGCTCAGGAGATAGTCCCCACCCTCTCAGCTCCCCTTGCTGTCCCTCCCCCCCACCATGGGAAACTTTTAATTTGGAAGCATTCAGCTAATGTGGGAATCAAGATTAACATTTTCTGAAATACTTGTACAAGAAAGGCAGAAAATGTGCTGTCCAGGAAGCAGATTTACATAGGAAAAAAAAAAAAAGCCTGCCCTGCAGTATTTGGTAGTCTTTGTATATTAGGTGAGATGTGGTGTGTGTGTGGAGTTGATTATATACTGGTCTTTGTTTCCCTTACATCAAACTAAGAAGGCCCTAGAAAGCATGTTTCACCACAAACAGCCTGTTTGGGGCTCCACTCCAGTACTTCCCACTTCTTACTGAGTAAGGTATACTGTTTCCCTTCCTCCCTCCCTCCTTCCCTCTCTTTTTTTCTTTCCCTTTCTTTGGAAGTAGCAGCAGGGGATGAGTGGAAGTGGGGATGGTGGAAAAAAATGAACATGATTCGGTGACTTCCATTTTCTCCTTTTTACCAGGAAGTTGACTGTAAATCTGTTCTAAAAAAACAAAACACAAAAGGCAAAACAAAGAAAAACAAATCAACACCACCACCAACCAGATAGGCAGCAGAGAGAGCACATCCCAGTTAGCTACCTTTGCACAGAGTCACAGACTTCAGAGGTTGATGGTCTAGGGAGACATGGGGCCGAAGTTCTTGAAATGAGGGACACGTTAAGGTTGCTCAGTGGCCTGGGCCCTTGAGTGCAGCTGAAGCGTTTAGACTGGAGTCCGAATGCTCGGGGCACCTGGATGTCTTCAGCCTGGCTTGGAGATTGAAAGTTAAATAGGAACTTTCACTGGTTGCTGCCAGCGTCGACTGTTAGCGATTATTGTTATCCTCTTTAACAGGGGGACTGGGAACAGGGTAGGGGTGGGTGGTGTTGGTGGCAGGAAACCTGGCTGGCATCATGGTCACCGGAAAGAACAGACTGATTTGGGGCCCTTCAAACTGTAGACCTTTGTTACTGACTGATGCTTAATTTGGTTTGTGGGTTCTGTTAGTCTCCCCCCATTTACCTTAACAACAGTTTCCCCTCCTGAGCTCAGCAGAGGCAGGCTGCCACGGCACAGTGGAGGGCCTAGAGGCCCAGAGAAAGAAGTGGGTTGAAAGCTGAGTTCTGTTTAAGGAATTTTCTGCTGGAAATGAGCCCAGAGGGAGTCCAGAGGAGCTGTAATGAGGAGCAGCTGCACTGTGCACAGCCCACAGGAGACATCCCTCCACTCCACATTCTGTGCAGTGTGTGAAAACTCAGGGTTTTGAAATTGCTGTCCTGTGAAGTACGCCCCTCCCTCTTGTATGTGGTGGGGTTTCACTTTGTTGTTATTTTTAATGACCAAATCCTCACCAAAAATGAAATAAAACTCCTAAAAACAAAAACAAAAAGAGCCTGGGTAGAGTTTGGGCTGCTCCTGCTGCTAGAATATTTGGTAGGGAAAATGGGGTGAGCAAACAGTGGTGTTTAGTTGGAAAAGAGGTTCATTTCCTCCTCAGACTTCAGTCATTTTGAAGCTGACAAACCTGCTCATTGCTTTTTTATTTTCTCTGGGTGGGTGACTATTTACTTGGGAAGTTTTTCTGCCCTGTATTACTGGGGGAACAGCCCAAGCTGCAGCCATTGCAGATGACGATAGATGGGAATGCCATTTGTGCCCCTGCTCCATGTTAAGAAAGCCAGGCCTGTGAGAAGCAAGGTTGGGCAGGCTCTTTGGGGACGGGGGCTGTGAAGGTGTCCTTTTGGATGGAATTTTTCTACTGTTTTCCTCTTTTCCCTGACTTCATCCTATTCTGCCATGCATGTATGAAATGAACAGTAGATGATTTTGTGTCGTTAATGTGGACTCTTGAGGGATAGGTAACAGGCATCACTGTGTGGGCCAGGCAGCAAGCACCTGTGTGTGTCTGCGTTTGCCTGCTGTGCACATCTCAAAAGAACAGAATCGAATCTGTGACTGTTTGGTTCTGGCTTCTTTTACTTAGCATAATATTTCCAAGGCTCATCTATGTTATAGAATATGTCAGGACTCCATTCCTCCATGGCCAAATGATATTTTGTTGCATGGATATGGTAGATTTTCTTTTCTACTCATCAGATGATGGGTATTTGGATTGTTTCTACCTTTAGCTACTATGAATCATGCTGATATGAACATATGAACATTTTTTTATGTGAAGAATGCTGGTATGAACATATGCTTCCAGTTACTGTGGTTGGTGTGTGTGTGTGTGTGTGTGTGTGTGTGTGTGTGTGTGTGTGTGTTAAAATTTTAGAGAAAGACATATCTTACAATGGAAAGACTGAAGACTGTTGAAGCAGCAAGCCGGTAATTTTACTTAACAAATGCATAGCATTTACTGTCGCTGCGGAGTGTTCTTAGTACTGTGATGATGTACAGACCCCATGAATCCGTCTTACAACAGAAAGGGTCACTGCTGTGCCTCAGAGTCCACAGTGCCCAAGTGATAGACCAGATCTTCAGTCCAGATGAGCTGGTTCTGGAGTGCAGGCTTAGTAGTGGGAGGAGCAACCAGTGAACACGTCTTAAAGTTCTGCTGTGTTGCATGTTGTGTGCGAGCAGAGACTGGTTATTACCTCTTAGGGGCATCTTAGAAATGCTTATGCCATTCGATAGAAATTACATTACAGTGCTTTAAAGTTCTGTTATTCAAGGATGTGTGGAGGTGGGAAAACAGCCAGCAACAAGATGTCTGGCCTGGGCTTTAAAGATGATCAGAACTACTGTCAAGAAGGAAACTGTGAACATGACTGATAAGCATTACAGGAATTCAGTTAACAAGACTTGTCAGAGCATGGTGATTATGTGTAACTTAGAGGAATGAAATAAAAGTGACCAAATTATGAATCCTTAGAGTTAAACGTTTCATGGAGAACAGTCTTTACCCAATGTTTCTCTTTAAGCCATTGGGCATATGAAGGTAGATAAATGGCGCAGGAAGCAGATCTGGTGGCGTAGTGTCTTTTGGAGTCTGGTATGTTTAAGTCATTGTAACAATGACAAACACCAAATGCTCATGAAAGAGAGCAGTGCAGCCTGGATTTGAATTGGAAGTGCCCATAGTGGCTGAGGAAAAAGGTAGACTAACTTCACCGAGCCTTGTGAGAGACAGGATCACATGCCACATGGTGCAGGAGGTGGCCAGCTGAGCCTCCATTGGGAATGGGGACTTCCTTACAGTGCAGGTGAACTGTCAGCTCAGCCTGACAAAGCTGCGCTCTCTGACACTTGTGTTGACAAGCTGTTAGTTGCAGGCTGTGTTATGAGGAGTAAGAAGTGGCTGGAAATGGACGAAGACTATCTGCACAGTAAGTCGAAGAAGGTTGTTTGTAAGTGGAGATATGTTTGAGGAAAGGAAGGGAAGTGGAACTTAGTGGAAAAGGCAGGTTAAAAGAGACCTGCATATATTTTAAGGTAAAAGTGAAGACACAGAGTAATGGCAAGCCCCGGACATCTTAGATCAGAAATCACCAATAACTAGGTCTGGTGTCATATAAAGAGGGGATGTGCTTTGCCTATGGGCTTTAGAGGGTTAATTTTGCTCTGTGTCATCCCAGCACTGACTCAGAGGAGAGCTCTGACCTCTCACAGGGACTAAAGACTCCATGTCCTTGCTGGCATTATAGCTTCCCTCTGTTTCTGTTCCTCACTCCCTTTGGTGTGGCGATACAGGGTCCCTTGCTGTTCCTTGAGTGAAGTAGGGGCTGCTTTCGGCCTCAGGGCCTTATGTCCCTCTTCCTTGCACACTTTCCCCTCAGTCACTTGCCTCAGGATTTCTATTTAAAGTTGAAATGCCTTTCTTTCCCCAGCCTATGCCTCTGCCTCCAACTGCTTGGTGCCCATGGAGGTCAGAAGATGGTGTTGGGTCCCTGGAGCAGCTGAGCTACCTTGTGGGTGCTTGGACCGAACCCAGGTCCTCTGCAAGAGCAGCCTGAGCTCTTAACTGCTGAGCTATCTTTCCAGCCCTACATTTCTTTCTGATTTATTTTTTCTTCTGTCTAATGTATCTTTCACTTTTTTGTTTTTGTTATCTGCTAGAATTTATATTCATGAGCACAGAGGTTTTCCTAGCACAGTTCCTCAATGTCAGCTGGGGATTGGCTCCAGGAATCCCACAGAGCCTTTATATAAAGTCACATTGTATTTTTTATTCAACCTTTGCATTCCTCCCACATTAAGCTATTTGCACAGTGCCTTAAATGCTTAATGTAATGTTAGTGCTATGTAAATAGTGTCATGCTGTGTATCTAGGGAATGGCAAACTAGCTGAACATGGCCAGTACAGATGCTGCCCTGCCCCCACCTGGACATTTTTTACCTAGGGTTGGTTGAATCCTCGGATGCTAAACCTATATGTATCCATGACTACTAGAAAAATGCCTGGAACACAGTCAGCATTTGCTGAGTGTCTACCCTAACAGTTAATGAATGAGTTTAATAATCTTTTTTGTAAAAACTAGTAGAATATTCTTCATCATCATTAATGTCATGATTAATAAGCATATTGGATACTATTAATAGACTCCATGTCTTCTCTGCTGAGGAATTGGCAAACTTCTCCAAAGTTCCAGGGACTAAATATTTTTGTGGGCCATGTGGTCTCACTACAAATATTCCACTCTGTTGTGGCAGCCATGACCATCTGCAAATGAGCAAGCATGGCAGAGGTCCAACGTGACTATTTATGGTTGTGGAAAATTGAATTTATATATTTTCCAAGTGCCACAAAATAATAGTTTTTAAGTTTTTCAAGCATCTGCAAATGTAAAAACCATTCATGGTTTATAGGCCATACAGAAATGGGCAACATCAGACCCCTAAGCCACTCCTTGCTCTTTCCCACTGTTGCTGGCTTCTTGAACATGATCTGCTTAGTTGAAACTTATTTTCCATACTTGGTAGGGAACAACGTTTTGGATTAAACCCTAGAAACATAGAATTCAGAAATGCATCTTTGAGGTCCCAAAACTTTCGTGTTGGTCCATTTTTGTTTTCCTGGGAACCTTGTTTTCATTGTATATTTATGATGCTAACATTTAAATGAGTTTGCATTTTCTCAGCTGGTGCCACATGGCAGTGCTGGGGGTGATGGAACAGTTGAGGAGCAGAGCTGGGCAGAGCCCACCCGGGTTTGGAGGCGTGCCGTTATTCTCTGGGTGCATGGTTCCCACCCTGGAGGATCAATAGGCCTGATGCCCCGAGGCCCGTTGCTGTGAGTGGGAGGTGGGATGCAGTTTCTTAGCATCCTCCACAACACGTTTCTTGAATAAGCTGCAAGTGCTTTTAATAATCCTTCTCAGGGTTAATTTTAGCTGTGCCACATTGGTGTTCTCAGTGCCTCTATTTAAGAAAAAAGAAACCCAGCAAAGCTCCACAGTCTATTGTCAAATCAAGCTGTGACTTGGATAAGGCATCATTTTTTTCCTCAGCAAGCACGGAGAGAAAAATGTTTTTCATTTGGTGAACATTTTAATACAATATTTTTTTCACATACTTGAGTTTGCCTGGTTCTCACATAATCCCACAATGTAAGCAACCTTCTTAACTAATGTCAGCGAGGAGAAGCTGTCAGCCCAAGGTTACAGCACCTGCACTCTTAAATTTAACGGACTTATTTTTCATGATGTGTCTGTGTGTATTTGTGTGTGGGTGTGTGCATGTGAGCACAGGAAAGCCAGAGGCGTCAGACTCTCCTGGAGTTGTAGTTACAGGTAATCGTGAGCTGCCTGTTGGTGCTGGGAGCCAAGCTTGGGTCCTTTCCAGGCACAAAGCCATCTGAGCCGTCTCTCCAGCCCCGACACCTGGACTCTGGACAAGACCTCTGTCCTTCTGAAGTGCACTCTCTGTCTTCAGCTGCTCTGTTGGTTTCGTCACCTTGAACTCTGCTCCCTGGCTGTCTGGAGGGTGACCTGCTGATGAAAAAGCTCAAGAGTCCTGTCTTCCCCTCCTCCACCACACTTCCCATGCACAGTTCTGGGAAAGGATAGGAGGCTTTGGCTGATTACATCACCACACTGTCCCTGTTTACCAGCTGTTTTCTCCACCAGTCATTACAGCTACTGCGCAATTCTTCTGAGCATGTTGTCTTAGTTCCCTGATGTCTTCCCTTCCTCATTTTCTCAAAAACCCTGTGGCTAATGAGGTGTCTTGAGTATGCTTGGCAAAAAAACAGGAAGGAATTCAGTATGGCTTCAATGCTTCGGGTCACCAGAGAAGACTTGGCAGGAGCTGGAATTGAGGGTGAAGATTTAGCTTGGTTTAAAGGTGTTTTAGGTAATAGTGGGACAGGCTTCTAGATCACTTTCCGACCTCCAAAAAGTAAAATGAACAAATAGGTCACTCAGGTGTCTGGGGTTGCAGCCAAACAGCAAACTTTATAGTTAGAAGCAAAGTCTTTGTGTTCTTTTCACATAGTCTCAAACAACTTTTCCATTGAAAGTAAGAGTCCCCATCTTTTTGGATGCTGTTTAGAGAACATTGTTTGAAGTGATATGCGTGGTGTGGGCTGGTTGTATGTCTTATGAGTTAAGAGGAATGATTTCTCAATGCTCTAACTTGGAAAATGTGCAAAAAGTTATTTTGAAGCAGGGTCTCATGTAGTCTTGTCTGGCCTTGGTCTCAGGATGCAGCCTAGGATGGCCTTGAACCACTGATTCTCTGCCTTCCCCTCCCAAATTCTGGGATTGAAGATGTGTGTCACCACGCTCAACTAGAGTGATATTCTTGAACTATTTCCCTGCTATACACAGTTGTTTATGTGGATCTTTATTCTATACACTCTTGTACTCCGTGCTTTTCATTTGCTTATACATCAACATTTAAAATGTCTCTTTGGACTCTTGGTGAACCTTCTTTTCCTTCTTCGTCTCAGTCTCAGCTGCCTGAATGTAGCCCAGACAGCCATGTGCAGATCAGAGAGAGAATAACTTACCATTTCTCAGTACTCAGTTGAGAAGAGGCTCATGATGGCAAATATGTGTTAAACTGTAAAGTCTAGAGGGTTGAGCATACTTGTTATCATGAGAATGTCTTTGTCAACTGCCTCGTAGAATGAAAAAGTTGCCACCATGAGGAAAGCAGGTATGCACAGTGCTCCATAGAAAGACCCTTGCAGCCTGTGCTGTGTGGACAGATGCGGTGGGTGTGTTTTACCTCTGAGGAAAGGTCATGCTGACTGGCTGTAGCAGTCCCTGTTGGATCCTGCACAAAGTATTCTGTTACCCGCCAGGACTCACGAGTGCGAGTGCGTGGGGCTATAGTCAGTTCTGTGAGCACATTCTCCTGCAGTCGGGGTTTGCAGGCTTCAGAGGCCTTTAGTTGCACTTGAATATTTTCTTGCATGCACTGCATCATTTTCTGGTCTTAGGACTGACTGACTGACTTTGGTGTTTTTCATGAAATATTTTTTCTTTTTCTTTTTAATGCAGATGTCCTGAGGGTTTCTTGGGAGAATATTGTCAACACCGAGACCCCTGTGAGAAAAACCGCTGTCAGAATGGTGGGACTTGCATGACGAAGGCCATGTTGGGGAAAGCCACCTGCCGATGTGCTCCAGGGTTCACAGGGGAGGACTGCCAGTATTCAACCTCTCACCCCTGCTTTGTGTCCCGCCCCTGTCTGAATGGGGGTACCTGCCACATGCTCAGCCGGGACACCTACGAGTGTACCTGCCAAGTGGGCTTTACAGGTAATGGATTCAACCTGAGCCTTTGCTTCCTTCTCAGCAGCATCCTTTACTGTACACATTTAGATCCAGGGCCTTACCCCTCAGGTGACCAGTCACTTCTCACCGCAGTGATAAGACACTGTGATCAAAGCAACGCAGAGAAGAGTTTATCTTGGCTTATGGTTCCAGAGGAAGGATCCGTAGCAGCTAGGAAGGCATGGCAGCAGGCAGTAGGCCGCCAGATCAGAAAGTTGGCTGATCAGTTTTCAACCACAAAGCATCAGGGTGGAAATGGGTTGAGATGGTAAATGTGCAGCCTGCCCTCAGAGACGTGCCTCCTGCAGTAGGGGCTCTGTCAACTAACATTCAGTAACCTCCCCAGACAGCACTGCCAGCTGGACCAGACATTCAGACACATGAGCCTGTCAGGGACACTTCTCATTCAAACTACCACATCAGGGTCCCCCAACTCCAGGGTAGATTCAGCATTATGAATCAGGTTGGCATATGGGGAAAGGGTCAGAGACATTTAAGAATCTATTGATAGATATGTGTTAGCTACTTTGAGCAAATAAAAGATTAAAAAACATGATTAACAGGACATAAAATATGTGAGGCGCTTTATAAAGTATGGAAAGAAAATAATTCAAGAATAACATTAAAAAACATTCTCCGTGGGCTGGAGAGATGGCTCAGCGGTTAAGAGCACTGGCTGCTCTTCCAGAGGTCATGAGTTCAATTCCCAGCAACCACATGGTGGCTCACAACCATCCATAATGAAATCTGGTGCCCTCTTCTGGCCTGCAGATATACCTGCAGACAGAACACTGTATGCATAATAAATAAATCTTTAAAAAAAAAAAAACATTCTCCGTATTAAGGCATTGAGTGTTTTTTTTTTGCATTCCACTTCTTAAGTTGTAGGATAAGCAGTCAGGATGCCCTCCACCTCTGACAGTCAGGATGTCCTCTACCACTGACAGTCCTTA
>CAJQZJ010016855.1:3772890-3813432 GCA_907164525.1 Lophiomys imhausi | reverse complement strand
CCTCCACCTCTGACAGTCAGGATGTCCTCTACCACTGACAGTCCTTATGTCCTCCACCTCTGACAGTCAGTATGTCCTCCACCTCTGACAGTCAGTATGTCTTCTACCACTGACAGTCAGGATGTCCTCTACCACTGACAGTCAGGATGTCCTCTACTACTGACAGTCAGGATGTCCTCTACCATTGGACTGTTTTAAAGGGCAGAGGAGAGAAAGAAAAAAAGATCACATACCTAGAAGTGCTTGGTTAGACTGTACTCAAGGACTGGCTTTTTTGGTTTCTCGAACTCTTCTCTCCTGAACTTGGTGGAAAAAGAGATTTGTTTGTCATTTTGGCTCCTGCCAGAGACACTAAACCAACAGTTTTATAAGTCTACAAACAAAAATTTTAAAAAGTACTCAGAAAGTTACACTGAATCTGTCTTGTTTAAAGAAAAATGTAGTGTTGACTTGTTTCCATCACCTAAGAGCTCAATGTAGTATCTAACTATATAGTGTGAAAGGTGTATGTTTTATTCATTCAGCAGACATGACTGGGAGCCTGTTGAGGGGATGCAGCCTTGTCGCTGGCATGGTCGAAGGACACAGCACACTGGGGGTGGCCTCAAGGAGGGTTTGATAGAAGTGGTAACTGTTGAGCAGAGTTGTCGGTGCAAGGGAGAGTTCACTGGGTAAATGAAAAGGCAGCCGGCATCCCAGCCATGCCAAGGAGCGGCTCCAACAGTGACTGAGAGGGAGGAGAGCAGGTGGATCTGGACCCTGTGCCACAGCACTGACAGAATCCTGCAGGGCTGGCTTCATGCTGCTAAAGCTCACTCCCGACTGCGCCCTGTCCACTGAGTCTTTGAATCTCACCTGAGGGCCTCAGGGTGCTTCTGGGAAACATGATGTGTCTGAAGATCTTGAGGTGACACTCCTGTGTTCTATAAACTCTAAAGTCTAGGGGTCTCCATGTAAGTACCTGTTGTCACTCGCTGGCTGGGAGAGGGGGCTGCTGAGTGTGGGACTGACTCCCTCATGAGTGGTACTGAGTTCTGTCACCCTTCCTGCAGGGAAGCTGTGCCAGTGGACAGATGCCTGTCTGTCTCAGCCCTGTGCAGACGGAAGCACCTGCACTTCTGTGGCCAGCCAGTTCTCCTGCAGATGTCCTGCTGGTTTCACAGGACAAAAGTGTGAAGCTGACATCAATGAGTGTGACATTCCAGGACGATGCCAACATGGTGGTACCTGCGTCAACCTTCCTGGTTCCTACCAATGCCAGTGCCCCCAGGGCTTCACGGGCCAGCACTGTGACAGCCCCTACGTGCCCTGTGCACCTTCGCCCTGTGTCAATGGAGGCACCTGCCGCCAGACTGGTGACTTCACTTTTGAATGCAACTGCCTTCCAGGTAACGAACTCCCTAGGCTTTTGGGAATGGGGACAGGCCAACCTCAGGATGAAGGTGGAGGGTGCTTGTGGCTCAGATCCTCCTGTAGGAAGTATGCTAAAACAGAGAGAGGGGAAGCGAGAGCTTTGTGTGGGGTGGGTTGCTGGTGAGGGAGGGGTTTTATGGGCTCACTGTGGTCCATAAATAGATCGGGGGGGGGGGTAATTTAACATGTCAAGAGTTTATGATGGTGAGTCCTTAGGAAATTGTTTATTGTCCCTTTTGGAGAAACAATGAAAAGAAATTGGAGAAACAGTTCCAGGAAAGGGCTAGGCAGAACTGGAGTCAGGAACACTGCGCGAACCAGGCACTGGGAAGTGTGTGTGCATGTGCATGTGTGAGTATGTGTGTGTGTTTAGTAAACTGCTTTAAGCCAAAGTGACACCAAGACTGGAGGATCCTCTCTCTTTTATGCTCCTGCCCCCAACAGAATAGCCACCTCTCCTGTGTCCCCTTCTTGATTTGGTGGGGACTAGCCCTTCCCATCCTGACATGAGGCTTTACCCTTCCCACCTTGACATGGGGGTGTGGCCCTTCAAGCTGGAGACTTTTCAAAGAAGCTCTTCTGTTAACCAGTAATGTTTTCTGACAAGTTTTGATTGGCAATGTGGGAGAGATTAATCAAGACACAACACTTTGCCATTCTCTTGGCTGCTCAAGGCCCCTGAGTACACACACAACCCAAGGTTGAACCACAGAGGAGTTGTGTCTGGGGGCCCAGGGCCTGGTGTTCCTTAGAGGGAGAAAGGAGCAAGCCTGCCATTCACTTCACTCCATATAAAAGTGATGAGGAGGCTGAAAACCAAGAATTTTGATTGGGAACAGAGCATAAGCAGCTGGAGCCGATGAATTACTAAGCAACAAAGATCCTGTTTTTATACAAATACCCTTAGTACAAAAACAAAAGAAAGAAGACTGTGTGTGGGGTGTGTGTGTAATGTGCTATATAAGCAAGATTGCCTCAAAAAGAAGTTGTTCAGCCATGCTTCGAGTGGGAATCTTAGATTCTGGTGTTGAAAATATGGCTCACATATAATGGGCTTGTGTGGTTCATCTTTAGGAGGCTAAAGGTCATAGGTCAATCTTTGGTATAGAAGCAAATAGTAATTTATTTATTTGAAACATTTGTGTTTATTTACTTATTTTACATTGAAGAATGTTTGAATACATGTATGTCTGTGTACCACATGTGTGCCAGGTGCCCACAGAGGTCAGAAGAAGGTATTGTATGCCCTGGAGTTACAAGTAGTTGTGAGTCACTGAATCTGAGTCCTTTCAGAGACTAGCAAGTGTTCTTAATCATTAACCCATCTCTCTAGACTTGTAGTTCTCACCCTTCCTAATACTGCAACTCTAATACAGTTCCTTATGTTGTGACCTCCCCAACCATAAAATTATTTCATTGCTACTTCATAGCTGTAATTTTTGTTACTGTTATGAATCATAATGTAAATGTCTGATATATGATAGGCGACCCCCAATGGGGTTGGGACCCACATGTTGAGAACCACTGCTTTTGATTCAGTTTGTTGATTTTATTTGGTAAAACTTAACTGCTGTGCTCCAGATACTGTTCCATGCCCATAATACAGCAAGCAGCACCACACACTGTCAGAACCCTGAGTCAAGCCAGCCACTTAACCAAGACACAAGGAAGTACATTTAATTATACTGTTTTAGTTTCTCTTTCAATAAGAATAGATAACATTATCATTGTAGATACTAAATAAATGTTTGAGAATTGGCTATCACCTACATTATGTTGTAGAAGGAACGACTAAGATATCTTTCTTTGCACTTGAGTTTGTTTTCATTTTAGGAGCTAAACAGAGAAGTAGAAATATAAACAACTTCCTTTGTAAATATTTTAATACCGCACACATTCTAATAGTCTAATGTTGTAATGGCCCTAGTGGGTCATAAGTGAAGTTAGTGTGATTTATGGCTGGGGGTTGTTTGCCATTTTCAGTTTTAAGAAAATTGCTTTTAATATTTACCCAGAACAGGAGGCTGATTTGGCAGCAAGATATTGACAGGAAGTTAGAGAAGTCAATAAAGGAAGTCTTTAGCTGGGAGAGAGTGATTATTCACCCTCATTGTTCTGCATTGTTATCCGCTGGGCATGATAAAGAACCTCAGGGGATTCTGAGTGTCCAGGAAAGGCTCCTCAAATGAGAATAGCGGCTCCTCCTTGAGAAAGGAAATAACCAGGGATTCCGCAGCCAGTGGGCTGCCAGGGCTGGAGTGCTGGAGTGAGGAGGTTTGGCTGTGTTTCATGCTGTGCTTGTCATGTGTGCGCGTGCGAGCATGTGTGTGCACACATCTCTAATACTTTACAGATAGGTATGGTTTTTCGAGTGTTCTTGGGTGAAGTAACTGAGGTCTGGCATGGTAAGTCATTTACTGAGAGTTGCATAGCTGATTCTGCAGAGGGAGGCCCCGAACCCGGGCAGCTGATTTCCAAAGCCAGAGCCCCATGTCCCTGGTGGCCATCACACTGCTCATCTGCTTCCGGGCCTGCTTTGGAGTATTTGATGTCTCTTTGAAAGTTTAGAGCAGTTTGGCTTAAAATTAATTCTCAATAAATTAAAAGTACTTTATGAGGAAAAGAAGAGACTCCCATTATAACCCATTAGTGTTTGTTTCACATTAGCCCAAGCACATGGCGCACAGAGAGGAGAGGGTGGTTCAGTAGACTAGTGCTTGCCTTTTGGCATTGCATGGCCTGGGACAGATGGCTGGCTTGGACATGTGTATAGAAGGAGTGCATGGTGGGTAAGTTACTCACAGCACTGTAGGTAGACATTTCCAGAGCGTGGAAGACTTCATGCTCTCTTCCATCCCAGGAGAGGTATTGGAAGTGTTCTTTCAAGTTTCATTGGGGAATAGTTTACTGAGATTTTCTTTTTCAAAGTTCTTTCTTATTGTAGTTCCTTTCCCACTCTCCCTTCCTTGCCCCTACTCTACACAAGAGATAGAGATGCTCCCTAAAATAATAGTCGCTATCTCTGTGTGACTAGCATCCCCAGTTTAACAGAATCGTCATTTCGTTTGTCACAATGGGGAAACCAAGGCAGCTGGACACAGAGCAGTTTGTCAAGATCTCCTGCATACCCTGCATGCTGCAAGTCTTTGCGCTTCTGATCAGACCCTGACCACTCTATTTAAAATTGTAGCCATCCCCTACAGCCCCTTCATTACTGGCCTTGGCCTACATTTCTGTTTTCTTTTTCTGTGGTGCTTGGATTCTTACTGTGTAATTTGTGCTACGCCATTTACTTCATTGTGCCTATTGTTTATTGTCTTTTGTTTCCAAGCCTGACTGCCACTCCGCTGTTCTGCACTGTGAAGGTCAGGGTCCTTGTTTTGTTGACTGATCATTGTTCCAAACACCTGAGAATAGGGTGCATATGGAGCTGGCCCTCAAACACTTGTGACTGACTCACCCTGAGTGTAGTATTATCTCAGGATGGCGGGTATAACTGATCTCATTTCCTGTCTGGAATCCTGCATCTCAGGTTTGGCTGCTTTTGTCCATGGACACTCTACTACTAGATAAAAATGGTTTTGGAATGTTTTCAGCTCTGACAGTTGGAGAGTAGCACATAAGTTAGTGATTATGTTTGTATGGTTAAGGTGAAGTGTTTTTTTTTTCCCCTGCAAAGATCACTATAGTTACTGTGTTAACTGCAATATTGCAGAACCCTGAGGAAGGGATCCATACTACAGAAGAGATTGAGCTTGTGCGACATGGAAATGCTCACAGTTGGAACGGACAGTCCTCGAAGGACTGCCTTTTCCCTTCTTCCTGCATCTCTCTGTACTGTGGTTTTTTTCAGCATGCCTTATGGTCTCTTCACTGGTGCCAATGAAGCCTCGTCCTTGTGAAGGTACAAGGCCTGTGTGCTGTGCGGGCTGATTATCTGTCATCTCCCTGACCTTAGGTAAACAGCGCACACATTGTATGGCTTCTGTGTCTGCTCTGTTGTCCCAGAGCTTAAGTGCATGCAGCAGTCATTCCCTCTAGCATTTTCACACTCAGGGGCACGGGCTTGTCACTGAGAGCAGGACTCTTGGTGTTCTGATCATACCTGGCAGCTTCACTTTTGTGAGGCTTCTTTTTCTTTTTTTTAAATTAATTTATTTTTGTTTTATGTGCATTGGTGTTTTGACTACACGTGCGTCTGGTCTGTGTGAGGGTGTCATCTCATCTGGAACAAGAGTTACAGACAGTTGTGAGCTGCCATGTGGGTGCTGGAAATTGAACCCGGGTTTTCTGGAAGAGCAGCCAGTGCTCTTTCTTAACCGCTGAGCCATCTCTCCAGCCACTTTGTGAGACTTCTTTCCAGGAAAAAGATGGTGTCTCTTTTGCTTTTGTCCAGCTCCATATCCCCAGCTTTCTGCCGTTCCTGAAGACTCTCAGTCTGGCTTGAGACTTCTCTCCTTGCGCTCTCCACCCTCATACAAAGGGCCTGAAGATGGGAAGACTCCAGCCCTCCTGAGAGAGCTGCTGTCTGTGTGGGAGTTTAAAGACTCTGCGCTGTCCCTCACTGTGGGTGTTGCTCAGCACAGTGGCCTGCAGTTTCATAAAGGCGTGGTCTCAAAATGGGCCTTCTAAGTTTAATTTTCTCCTTTTAGCCTTTTAAGGATGTGAGTTGGCTTTGAGCAGCAGACTCCTTTTAGTGCGGCCATGTGAGCCCTGCTGTGACTGTGACGCCTGTCCACCTACTCCTGTATCTGATCAGCGTGTTCCGCCTCCTACAAACTTGGGACCATATTAGAGAAATGATGGCTGCAATTTATTGTCTTTCCCCCCACTTTTGGATAGACATTTTCTTCCAAGACGTTCATAGGCCTTTTCAGAAAGAGTTCTAGATCTCTAGTTATTTTAATGTGATTAAAATTAAAAAAAAAATCAAAATTAAAAACTGTCTCTGCAACTCTATTTTAAAAGCATTAATCGTTTCTTAAAATGGGGGAGGAATGTGGCTTGAGTTTGCTCAGATGGAGGCACTTTTGACCTAAGATTGTTTTTTCAGGTTATTGAAAGGAAGACTGGGGTCTCATAGAACATGCTGATTAAAACTGGGTAGCGGTCCGGTTCCCTTCTGCCTACTAGCCATGCAGTCCTGGGTTGGTGAGCCCAGCCCAGTGTCCCTCAGCTTCCGCATTTATAATATAAGAGGCTTAAAGGAGATGATCTGTAGCTGATGCTCTAATCCCCTTGATACCAAATAGTATGAGCTCATATGCTTAAGAGCCTTCTCCTAGACTAACAGGTTTATTGAGATATAATTTTATGTGCCATACAGTTTCCTCTTACAAATGTGTTTCTCACTTAGTAGACCTACAGATAGGTGTCGCCATCCCCACAATCAACTTCATGTTTTATGCTCTAGAAGAACCATGTACCAGCTATGGTATACTGCCCATTCTTCTAACTCCCTCCAGCGCTTGGTGGCTGTTAATGGACTTTGCTGCTCTATTTGCCTATTGTGGAGATTTTGTATAGATGGAAACATGTACTATGTGGGCAGTCATAGCTGGTCTCAGGCACTCAAGGTGACTTTGGCAGAATGTGGTAGAATGCATTGACACTCCTTTCCTTTTCTTGCTGGCTAATATTCTTTTGCATAGTCTTGCCACATTGAGTTTCTCAGGCCATTGGCATTTTGACTCCTATGTTCTGTTGTGAATGTTCTTGAGCACGTTTTGTGTTGGTCTACCTTTTCACTTTCTGTGGGTCTCTACCTGGGAGTGGGGTTGCTGACTCATGTGGTAACGCTAGCTTTTCAGGAGAGGCCAGACTCACCCCGCATTGCAAAGCAGCCACGCTGCTCTACACTCCTACTAGCAGCAAACTAGTATTTCAGCTTCCACATCCGTGTTGGCACTTGTCACCGTCTGCCATCTTGATTACAACAGTTCAAATGGATGTGAAGTTAGGCATCTCCTTGTTTTTGATTTGCACTTCCCTGATGGCTTTCACTGGCAAGAAATGATCCTTGTACTTATTGTTTATATGTTTATTTGGGGGAATGTCCACTGAGAGCCTTTATTATTTTGTGGTCAGGTTATTTGTACTTTTTATTAAGCTATATAAGTTCTAAAAAATATCCTGGCTACAAGTCTTACTGTATATATGACTCACAGGTATTCTCTCCCATTCTGGGGGCTGTCCTTTCTCTTTTTTGTTGTTTACATCTTCTGAGAAAATCTGTTTTTCTTTTGCTGTCTGTGCTTTTGGCCATATTTAAGCAAGCTTTGCTTAGGTCAGGTTAGAAAGATCCATTCCTATTCCCCCCAGTATGTTTTATAATTGTAGCATCTTCACCTAAAACAGTAGATCCCAACCTTCCTAATGCTGTGACTCTTTAATACAGTTCCTTGTGTTGTGGTGACCCCCAACCATAAAATTATATTTGTTGCTACTTTATAACTGTAATTGTGTTACTGTTATGAATTGTAACATAAATATCTGATATGCAGGATATGTGATATGTGACCCTTGTGAAAAGGTCTTTTGACCTCCAAAGGAGTTGTGACCCACAGGTTAAGGCCTCTTCTATGTTTTTGAATTAATTTTTATGCATATGTGAGTCCAACACTATGCTTTTAACAAACTGAATTCAAGTTCTCATATCCATTTTCTTCTCCCCTGCTTACCCATTGACAAGGAAGAACTCTCTTGAAACTAACCAGCTACAAAAGCATTATCTTTCCTGCTTCCTATGGTTTTGTTTCTTAATTTGCACACAATTGACAAATTTAGTGAGTTGTAACACTGGCTAGTTCAGTGTCAAGATCCCAGCTGTTGTTCTCCATGGACGTTGCCACTAGCCTGCTACCTTATTCAACAATATTTAGTCTTAGTGTGAGAGACTAAGCCAGGGAGGTGATGACTTTCTTAAGGTCTCTGTGGCTGGGATGAAACACAATCTCCAAAGACAAGCTGTGGAGGGGGACGTTCATTGGACTTATATTTCCACATCACTGTCCATCATCAAAGGAAATCAGGGCAGGAGCCTGAGGACAGGAACCAGAGCAGAGGCTGTGGAGGAAGGCTGCTCCCTGACTTGCTCAGCCTGCTTTCTTATACACCCAGGACTACTTTTGTAAGTGTGGTACCCACAACAGTGGGCTGGGCTCTCACCCATCACATCACTAACAACAACAACAACAATGCCCCACAGACTTGGTTACATGCCAGTCTTATGGAAGCATTGCTCGAGAGTCCTATTCTTAGATAGCTCTGTCTTGTATCAAATTGACAAAAAGTCCAACCGAGACCGTCACCCTCACGAGTTCTAAAACATAAGCAAACCACACAAGTTCTGGTAGTGGTAGACCAGGCCTTGCCCACCATTAAAACCCTAACTTGAATCTTTTTAAAGATTGACTTCAGGGACCTAAGCTCCTATCCAACAGCTTCTGTCTGGTAGCGCTGTAGTCAGGAGCCTCCCTGTATCATCTGTAGGGTGTGTAAGCAGTTCTGCATCTTCTTATGCACTGGTCCATTTGTCAGACTTTCATGTGCTAGACAGAAGTAGGAGTAATTTGATAATTTTTAAAAATCTAAATATGTTTCTGTCTACTTGATTTAAATTCATTTCCATGACTGTCACGTAGTCAGATAGCCAGCCATGGTTCAACACAGCAAACTGGATGTAGAGTCCTTAGTAGCTTGTGGTAAGGAAAGACCAGAACAAGGTGTGATTGAAGTCTATGCCCCATAAGCAGGGGTTCTGCCTATCAGTCTTTGATACCCCAGTATCTACTGTTAACACACCGTGAGTATTTTGAATGAGCAAGCCTAATGGGGAATCCAAATGTCTGGTCACACTGTGCTTCAGAGTGACACTCCCTGGACAGTCTTCTCAGAGCTGAGAAGGCTTCTCTTTGTTAGTTCAGAGGTTTAGTCACACAAGGAAGGAAAGAAGCTGGGTAAAAATGACAGAGAACCACCCACAGGCAGTTAGGGTGGGTTTAGTATTCTAGAGTTGTTTTTCAGAACAGTGGAGCATCTGGAAGACAAAAGCAACGCCAGCCATCAATGCAGCCTTCGCATAAAGAAGAACAGGAAGAGTTTGAAACACTGGCCATTTGAGTCAGTAACAATGCCACCTCTCCCAAAACCTGTCCTATCGTGGAAGACTTTATTTGTGATGTGGCACTTACTAGTCCAGAAAGGCAGGCTGGGCAGGTGGATTCAGCCTCCTCTCTGGCAGACTGAAGCTGCTTCAGCTTATAAACTGTGCACTGAGCAGCTTCAGGTGGGGACACTGTGACTCTGCTCTGCTCTTCATACCTCCTCAAGCTCAGTGTCTCCCCTGTGTCCGCTCACCCACCCAGCTTTGGAATCCTCTGTAGAGAGCTAAATTCTTGTTGCTACAACTCTGTTTTCTCCATATTTCATTTTTGAGTTAGGTAAAATTTAAGTCTCTGTAATATTTTCATTCCTTCTTCAAATCAGCATGTGAGATAACAGGTTCCTTTTCTGTTTCATTTGGTTGATCTTCCTCCACTGTTCCCTCCCATCCCTCACGGCCTGCCTTCCCCTTCTCACTGTCACACTTCTACTCCAGTACTCATCTTTCAACTTTCACGTAAATGTGTAGCTTCTCTCTCTTTTTTCTCCCTCCTTCACTCTCATTCCCTGTTTTCTTCCTCCCTTCCATCCATTCTTTCTCTCCTCCCACCCCCTTTGTAGTACTGGGGTTTGAGACTAAGACCTGTGTATTCTAGACAAGCACTCTTCCATCAAGCTGTATGTGCAGTTCCAAAGACTTAACTTTAATTAATTAATTATTGATTGGTTGATTGATCTGTTCTTTTTAGGAATCTAGACAGGAGTTGGGGAAAATCTAATCTACTGGGTTTTAGATCCAGTTAATGGTTATCCCAATTATACATTTGTCTCTTCTGATTTTATTTCACAGAAATAAATGTGAGGTGACCATTAAGGCATGAGACATAGTGAGTCACTTCCATAATCTTAAGGCCAAGGAATACGGGATTGGGATATTTCTCGTACAGTATGTCTTTGTGGTGCAGCACTGGGGGATGTACTAAAATCACGAAGCAGGTCTAGCCTTTGAAGGTGTCCTGAGAGTGACAGCAGATCCCCGTGGTTTGAGAATTCACATTTTCTTTTGTTGTTCTTCTCTTACCAGGTTTTGAAGGGAGCACCTGTGAACGGAATATCGATGACTGTCCTAACCATAAGTGTCAGAATGGAGGGGTTTGTGTGGATGGAGTCAATACTTACAACTGTCGCTGCCCGCCCCAGTGGACAGGTGGGTGCAGGGGCGAATCCACCATGGCAGAGTACAGCATGTGGCAGAGTAAACTCCTAGCAAAGTGGGTATCCTGTACCTGTTACTACAGACTGCTTAGTGACCAGAGTATGGACGGCACCTGATTGCCACTGTCAGGCTTTCGGTGTGGTGCTCACCCTGGTTCTCCTGTGTCCACTCTAAAGTGTGCTTTTTCACCGGCACCACTGGACAACAGCTCTGTGCTCAGAGCCAGGAGGACAAGTGCTGTGCCGGGTTGGAGAGCAGAACTTAGCACTGGCAGCATATGGTCTGGGCATGGCACATGCTCAGTAGGTATTTAAGAGGAAAAACACCACACTTTAATGCACAACAGACTTTGTATACATTGAGAACCTGGAGTTTATGGTCTGTCCTGGACAGGCATCTGTCCTGTCTCATTGCGAGGTGCAATGGGCAGGAACTCTCAGTGATGTCATTTCTTCCATATCTTCCTCCTTTCTTGTTTCCATCTTTGCACAGAGACTTAAAGCAATTGCTTTTTTCTGCCAGTGACATCAGTAGATCAGTTTCACTTAAATCTGTAGCCTTTTTGAAGTTTCTTGTGTTATCTTCGGTTTTTAACTCAGTTTTGAAAGGCGAGTGATCTCATGCAGGCATTTGACTTTAGAGTCTCTCCATGTTGACCTATTGAACTACTACTGATGTGGAGGCAGGAACTGCAGGAACTGGATAAAATGCTATTTATGTCAGGCATGGTGGTGCACACTTTTAATCCCAGCACTTGGGAGGCAGAAGTAGATAGACCTCTGTAAATTTGAGGCCAGGCTGATCTACATAGCATGTTCCAGGGCATGCAGAACTACATAATGAAACTGTCCTGCCCCTGTCATCATGTGTTTATATATTTGTGTACGTACACTTGTGTGTATGTGTGTGTGTATGTATGTGTGTATACATATATGTGTATATATATGTACACATGGCTACATCTGGAGGTCAGAGGGCACCTCCATGTTGTTTCTTTTTACTCTCTTCCCACTATTTCCACTGTAGTTCCTGGGGATTGAACTCTGGCCATTAGGCCTGTGCAACAGAACCCTTTTTCCTCTGAACTATCTCAGTGGTCTGTACTGAGCCTTTTTTCAGAGAAATTGATTGGTTTACTGTGAAAGGGGGAGTGAGTTAATATGGCCAGAGGAACCTACAGGACTGTCACCTACAAGAAGCAGCTAGGGCTCTTTGGGTCTCTGAATTGCTTTCCTTTATCTGAAGTATATAATTATTTAGAGTACTTCAGTGCTACAGATCATGGATAGAAAAATCTAAAGAGGATTTAAGACTTAGTGGTGTGTTTGTTTTCTGGAAGAGCCTGTAATTCTGCTTCTAATCCCCATTCTTCTCAGTGCTTTCTTTCCCACAGGTCTAGAGTTGGATTTCTGCAGGGTTTCCTCATGACATCCTGGTCCTGGGACTTCATCCCTAATGCTTCCTGTCAGGTTTTCTCCTCTCTTTAGCTTTCACTGTTCCTGCAGTAGATTTTTCAGAAGCCATCTTTTATTCCAGCATGAAAACTACCAGGAAGTTAACTACTTGGGAAATAGTTACTGCCAAGATTGGACTCTGTCTTTCTGAAGTTGTCGTGGTACAGGGTTCGATGAATGCTTGTCAGGCCTTGGCTCTGTTCTAAGGTCCACTTGTTCTGACAGTGGCTTTACCCTGCCGGTGCCAGTGCTCACTAAACAGTGTTATAACTTCATAACTGACTCTTCCCCTGGTACCACACCAGACTGCCCACGCTCACCTCGATTCTGGACCTGTGATGCTAGGGAAGTGTTCTCCGTAAAACAATGTTTTACCCCGGGGTGTCCAGTCAGTGCTTTCTTGCAATGCCAGTCTTCTTTTCGGAGTGCATTTTCCAGGTTACTTTGTACCTGTAGAAAGGGCAGTGTAGGTAATGGAGAAGTTTCCTCAGGCAGTTTTTATTTCTTCTGGTCACTGTCACACAGTGACCTTCAGCCTGTGGCTTGCCTCTTCCTTCACTCGTGCCGATTCTTTGATTTCAGTGACTAGGCTGTGCCCATCCTTAGGTTGAGATCCAAGCTCTTTCTTGGCTGCGTGTAGACCCATGCCTCATTCTGATGGTTTCCAGCCTTCTCCACATACATCCTCCAGCTCTTCTCGTCCAGCAGTTCTGCTCACAGCCCTGTTTGCACAAGCACGTTCCATACCCTGACTTCAGCCAACCCCCCGTCCTCGGGTCACCCCTCTGTTTCTCTCCCTCCCTGACTCAGGTGCTCACCTTCCAGGACGACTTCCTTTCCCTGTCTCCAGGCTGAGCTTGGCCGTGCTCCCCTGTGGCTGCACTTCACTGTGACGTGCTCCACAGCTATGCTGACACCATTAGGAACTTGCTGCTGTGGAGAGACGGAGTTACAGGTGGTTGAGCCATGAGGACAGCAGTTAGCGCCCTAACAGACTGACTGGCTTGTGCCGATGCTGAGAATGCAGAGGTCGTTTCGTGTCCCAGGCACACTATTTTCATTGCTGTTAGAGCTCTGGGTTCATACATATATGACAGGAAGGTGCAGAGCTTCAGCTCGGGAATTAGATATGTTATCATCTTAATGTGCTAATTATAGTGTTTTGTATATTTTCTATTAGGGGTGTAACTTACTGAATATTCTACTTTCTAGATGATGATGCGTATTTAAAAGAATTAAATCATTTGTTCTTAGCAAATAAATAGTGATGGGTTAGTGTCTTAATCTAGGCTTATTAAGTTTCAAATCTGTGGTCTTTTTTTTCCTGTATCAAGTTGGCTCTGTGACATGCCTTTTATTTTTTATCTTTTAGGGATAAAGACCATTAAAGTCCCTTTAGTGGTCAAAAGTTCAATTTCTAATTTCATTATTCTATGATTTCGTGATTTGCTGTTTTGTTTCCCTTCTTGGGAACTTCGCTGGCGAGTCTGAGGTTAGAAGTTCACACCTTGTGAATGGTTCACATCAGTGCACTGCTTCGGCCTGTACTGGACAGCCCGCTACAGCTGAGTTCATGATTCCTTCCATAGCTCCCAGCTGTAGAGATGAAGTATGGGCTACTTGACAGGCATTTGATAGGCAAGGAGGGGTTGTACCGGGCTAGTGGGAGAGGAAATGAGGTCTCTAGCCACCCCAAGAGAGTAGGTTGGATGATATGGAAGAAGCAACTAGGCATGAATCTGAAATATCATGGAGAATTGAGAGTTTGCTCCGAGGTTAGAGAGGAGAGCCTAAGCAGTACAGTTTTGCTCTGTAAATGCGCATGCACAGAACACCACCTTTTGCAGCTCTTGACTTCAAGGTGAACCGAAACATCTCAGCTCTGTTCATGGTAGATTTGCAGTAAGGAAGTTGGTTTCTTTTTCTTCGCCTTTGTTTGTGGCCTGCAAAAATCCACATATGTTATTTTCCCTTGGGGGTCTTGAGAATCAGTGTACAATAGTACGTTCTGTAGCCTTTGTATTTCTTCAGCAACAAAAGTTATGATGAACACTCTGGAGCCATTTGTTATGGTAGCCACTAGTCATGTTTCAGAGAGCATCTGAAATGGGGATTACCCTGAGACTTTAGGTGTGTTGCAGTGGCCACAGAATGCATGATTTTGAGGATGCTCGTATGAACAAGGTAAAATATTCCCATTTGGGAGTGCTTAGAGATTAACTATTACAATTACAATGTTTTCAATATATTGGGTTTAAGAAAATACTCTAAGGCTTCATTTCACTTGTTTTCTTTTTTTTTTAAGTGGCTCTTGGGAGTTCTAGAATCACACCTGCGCCTCTGTCGTCTGTGAGGGAGGTGCTGCTGGAGCTGCAGATGGGTGCACAGGGCTGCACTGCTGTGGTGGGGAGCATCTCGGCCCTCTGGGTACCCCTTCCTGAGCATGTGGTCTTGTTCTGACCTTGCTCTGTGGTAGTTCCTCCCCAGGGATGGGGGACTGTTGTAGCTCAGTCCAGAGCTTTTAACCTGTGATTTTGTCACTAGTGAGCTTTTTCAAAGTCTACAAGCCTCCAGGACTAGCCAGCTATGCTCAGGTATGCTGGAAGTAGGTTGACTTGTTTGCAGGAATCCTTGTGGAGAAAGTGAAAATGCAGATATTCCTTAGGCAGGAAAGTGCAGCTGAGGGTCTGGTTGCAGACTGAGTGCAGTTGCATTTATTATGCAGCCTTTGGCCTTGGGCCATCTTATCAGAGTAGCTCCGCTCTGGCAAATGTCGGTGGAAGGAAAGAGCTTTAAAGGGCCCCTCAAATTTATTAGGGCAGTGTAGATTAATGTTTTGTCTACTTAGATTGTTATTTGAATTTTCTTCTTAAAGGTTCATTTCCTTCAGAATTAAGTTGACTATAAGCTCAGCTCTCACATTCCTCTGTGTGGCTGCTTTTGGTTTTAGGTTCATTCCCAGGGTGGACGTGATTGATTCTCTGGCTCTCATTATTAATCCAGAAATGTAGTTTCAGCTTGGGCTTGGAACACTGCTCTGGGACACAAAGCAGAAGCGAACAATGAAAGTTAGGTAGATTTGAGCCAAATAAAACTGACTGCATCTTCTCTTAGCTCTCCTTCATAAAAAAACAAAACAAAACACACAAAAGCAAAAACACAAAAAAACAAACAAAAAAAAAACGCAGTGGGCTTTGAGAGTTGGTTATGATTCCTCTTGCTCCAGTTTCAAAACAGCATCTGTCCTGAATTTATGAGTGCTTATGCCAGAGGTGGGCCAGGAGCTCCTGGTTGGGAATGGAGTCTGTGTGCTGGTGTTTGGATGCTGAATGAGGTGGCTCTGCTTTGGTCAAGGCTCCGATTGGTGACAAGTTGTCCTGGAAGTGTGTCTGTCCCCCCGAACCCTGGCTCTGTGTGTGTGTGTGTGTGTGTGTGTGTGTGTGTGTGTGTGTGTGTGTGTTTAAGACTATAGGGATGGAATGGGAACTAATCATAATTTGGCCTAAGAGATTCTCTATGAACAGATGGGAAAACATACCTCACATTTCAACTTCTCTGTTGTCCACCAATTGTCAGAACTTGATCATCAGCCTACCTTCTGGAATACTGCCTTCCCACCCCAGTTTTGGTTTCCTGTCAGTTGTATAGATCATCAGGGTCCTCACCTGGAGCAGCCGCACCCTAGAGGCCCTTTTTGAAGCTGATAGGAGGCCCTGGGGGTGGAAGCGACTGTGAAGGCACGGGGTCGCCCAGGGAGGTTCTCCTGCCCCCGTGGCTCCTTATTCATATCTGGTTTGGGCCTCGCTACAGGCCAGCATTGTATTCCAGGTTTTTAAGCTCCTATCGGGCAACAGTGAGAAAGCTCAGTAGGAGACATCTACTGAACAACTCGAATGTCCAGGACACTCTGTGAGAGTCTGTGAGGGGCACAAAGGAAAGGTAATTCCTATCTTGTAAAATTTGTCAAGAAGAAGAAAGAAACTCTATATGCAATCATAGGAAGAGGTAGAAAATATGAATAGAGATTCAGAAAGGTGCAGATTAGAATTAGCACATGCAGTGAGGACTGAGAAAAGCAAACGTGCTTTGACTCTAATAGGACAGTGTGGGGCTGATGACGGGGGGGGGGGGATAAGGTAGAGATGATGTTGACATTTGAAGCAAGGGCCTAGAGCCTCCTCTCTCTCTCTCTCTCTGATGGGGGCAGTGAGTTCCCATGGGAATCTATTAAGTTTATGAGGCAAACTATGTCCAGTTAGAAAAACAAGATTTAGGCCTGAATTGTGACAAGTATTCACATTTAAGAAAATGGAGGAGGAAGTTGGTGCAGAGAAGGAAGCTAAGAAAGGGGGAGGGAAGAAAGATTGGAAGAGAGCTTTGCCTGTGGCACCACTGAGTCACAGGCTGTCCCAGAAGAGGGCTTCACTTGCTCCACTCTGCCGCTTCTGCTGCAGCATCTGTGGTGTTCTGTTTGCTCTTCCTGACTGATAGGATCAGCTTCTTTGGTAGATGGCTAGTCTTACTGAATGTAGCATTCCTAGGACCATTTTAAATAAGCCATAGCTACTGAATGAGTGATAATGAAGAGACTCAAGAATGGCAAGATCACATTCTTCTTAAAAATATATATAATGTATCTTGCATGTGGGTATATGCACATGAGTGCAGATGCCTACAGAGGCCAGGGGTGTCCAGCACTCCTGTTGCTGGAGCAACAGGTGGTTGTGAGCTACCTGATGTGGGTGCTGGGAATTGAACTCAGGTCTTCTGGAAGAGTAATATGTGAGCTTACCAACTGCCATCTCTCCAGCCTTGATCACATATATTCCTCCATGATTGACTCAACATATATTCCTCCATGATTGACTCGTAGTCCATGGTGTGTACATGCCACATGCACATTGTCAGGTGCTAGAAACTTGTCTTGTCTCTGTCTCTTGACTTCTGTGAACAGTGCTTCAGTAAACATGGACATGCAGATGTCTGCACGATAAGCTGTTTTCATTTCCTTGTGTGGGATTACTAGGTCACATGGTAATTTTATTTTTTTCTTTAATTTTTATGTGCATGGGTGCTTTGCTGTAAGTTCGTATATTTGCATGCAGTGCCCATGGAGGCCAAAGGAAGGCACTGGGCACCCTGGAACTGGAGTTACAAATGGTTATGAGCTGCCATGTGGGTGCTGGGAATTGAATTCAGGACCTCTGGAAGAGCAGCCAGTGGTCTTAACTGCTGAGCCATCTCTGTATCCCCTGGTAGTTCTGTTTTTAAACTGTGAGTAGCCTCCATACTAACAGGCATTCCCATCAACAGGGTGCAGGGTTCCTACTTTACACATTCTAGTCAGCAGTTGCTATTTTGTGTCTTTTTAATAGAACAGCTCTTGCATGGGAGAGAGTGTGTCTCCTGGTTCTGATTCCCCTTTCTTGTCCTGCGTGGGTTTTGCATTTGTGATCTGGATTTTAAAAATCCACTCTATAGTATTGTTAGGACTTCTGAGATATTAATGCATCTTCTTAAATAACATCTTGGGCTGTGCGTACAGCTTTGGTGCAACTGGCCAGTTCTATTACAGCCATCTCACCCGTGACTCCTTCATTTTGGCCCAGTTTTTATCCAGTTAAGTAACTGTGAGTTGTGTGACTTTTTCAGGAGAGGCAGTAGAGCACTACAGGGCCATTGGGAGCTCGAAGCTTTTGGTTTAGTTGCCTTCATGTACAATGGCATTTTGTTAGTATAGAATTCCCGGGCACCAATTTATGCTGAGATTTTAGGCATCCCTCCTTTGCTTCTGGTGGTGTGGACTATGGGGAGCACAGTGTCATATCTGTGTTTCTTCTTCCTTGATGGTCAGCATCACCGTCCTCGCCACTTTCTTAAAGTCTTCCTCTTTCCCTCCCACAGAGCTCATTCTTCTCTTGCTGCTTCAATCTGCTCTCCTTCTGCATTACATTTTATGAGAACATCTCAAACTTTCCCTTTGTAACCCTGATTTATAGTTCCTTGTCTTCTGTTCTGTCCTTCGCAGCCTGTGATCCTGAGTTTTATTTGCAGTGCATTCTTGTTTTCATGTGACACACAATTATCTTCATCCTTCTCAGCCCCTTCCACTGTACTGAGTTTTTTTTTTTCATTTCTTTTTAGAACTTAAATTTATCATAGTGTCTTGAGAGCAGAGAACCAATTATTCCGCAGTGTGCTAGTTCCTGGCAATGAATATTCTTACACTGTGCTCTTTATCTAATCATATGTGGTACACAGCCATACTTTATATTGCAGAACCTTTTAATAGCCCTATGTTGGATTTTTCCATATTACTCATTCTGCACAGAGTAACTGCTTGCCTGTAAATAGAAAAAATATGTGCAGTTTGGATCCCCTCATGCTCAACCTCCCTGTGAGGTGAGGGCTCTTCTGTGTCAATTGGCTTAGCAGTGAGAAGCCTAAAGAAGTGGGGAGGGAGCCAGAATGTAGTCCTTCCAGCAGGGGGATTGAAGGTTGGGACTGCCTTCCTCTCCCGTGGAAGCCTCTGTGCCAGGGGTCAGCTTCCTGAGTGCCAGCTCTACCCAGCTCTCCTCAGAGGCTGAGCCCGGCTGTGCTTTGGTGCCACTGCATCCAGAGTTTGCCCAGGTGCACCCCAGACTCTTGTTGCTATAGTAGCCACAGTGGCCTGCAGCTCCTCTGTGCTTCAAATTGCTGTTGACCTGGACGGATGAGGTGGAGTTCAGACCATTCTTCCTATAGCAGGACAAGCTTTCTGAAACACAAATCAGATGTGCTGTTTCTTTGCTTACCCACTTCGGTGGGGCCTCCTTGTTTTGGGATGGAGTTGCTGCATACAACCTGCTCTGGCTGTGTCTCCCCACTGCCCACACACCTTGTAATTCAAACTGCACCAGTTCCTTTTCATTGCCTCAAATGAGCCATGTTCCTTCTTCATTCAAACCCTTGCACTTCACATCCTTCTGCCCGAGATGCTCCCCACTCCTTTCTTCCATCACCGTAGGTTCTTACACAACCTGCTCTGCCCAGTTCCTGCAGGCTTTCACTTCCCAGTTTTGTTCTGTAGCTCTCTGTTCTCCTGAGGTAATAGGTGCCCATGAAAATACTCAACACCCTGTATTATCATCGTTTGTGTGGGCATCACCACTGTTTGCTTGAAAGTCTACGAAGTAGAAAGTGGGGCTGTTTTATTCATGGATAATCCCAGTACAAATAACCCAGACCTGACAGTGTATGGGACTGTGTGTGTGTGTGTGATTTTTGAGGCAGTGAATGAATGGGGACATGGGGATTTTTCTAGTTGTTCCCCTAGATTCTTTGTTGCCTTTTCTACTATGGACTATGCTTGAGAGAGCTTTTGTAAAATGGAGCTCATCTCTTGTGAAGATGATGTTTAGCAGTCAATGGAAAGAACTTACAGAGATGTCCAGTTCCTAGAAAGAATTTAATGTGTGCATTTCTATTGCTGGAGGGCAGTGGTGGAGTTGGAATTAGGAGACTAGACCTTCTCTCCATGGCCTTTATGGCAGCATTCTTAGGAGGACTGCAGGAGCTCTCCTGGAGGGCACTGTCTTAGAAGATGTCTTCAGGGACAGGTGGGCTTTAGTTAAGAAGGAATGTCACCACAACATAGATTTCTCTTGGATATACTGAAGGATTAGGACAAAGGCAAGGGGAACTTGGTGTGACAGTGAGATGTAGTTTAGGAAACAGGGCAGGGGATAGAGATGAACTGGGCAGACTGGTAGGCGTAGACAAGGGCAGAAGGGGCTCTGGGGAATCAGCAAAGTAAGACGCCCTTAGTTGCTGTTGGGAAGGTAAGGGTCTTATTCCATTGAGATTTTGATGATTTAATAAGAGAAGAGAAGTGCAATCACTTATTTAATGGATATTGAACATTCCTGATACTGTTAGCTGGGCATTGTGCCAAGGGGATTCAGCAATGGGGTAGATGGCTACCGTCATTTTTCTATGAGGTTTAAAGTCCTGAAATAAACATAGTGAAAAATAATAATCTGCTTATGTGTAAAAATCTGACCTGTAGTGAATACCTTGCAGGATTAGTAGAGGGTTGAGGAGGTCTATTAATGGGCAACACTAATTTTCTTTAGACAGAAAGGGTCTCTGGGGGAAGATGACATTTTAGATATAGACTGTGAATAAGAGTTACATGGGGAGGGCAGGGTGAGGGGACCACATGTCCTAGTGTTAATGCAAAGGAAGGCGACCACCTTGAGACACAGAGAAGTGGTGGAGCTGGTGGCATTTCGAGGTGAGAGCAGAAAACATGACAAGTGCTATTTTATCCTGAAGAGAAGCCAGCAAAGAATTCAAAGAGGCAGGTGGCACAATCCAGTTTATATGTTAAATCGTTCTGGAAGCTCTCTAGAAAATGATACTGGTCATGATGCAGGAAACAAGATTTTTGAGGAATCCTGAAGGCGACAGTGATGTAGAATTAGCACAGGAATTCTTCAAGAGCTTTGCTCCTATCTCTGTGCAAGTCCCTTCTTGCTCCTCCCCTTAGCCACACCCACTCCCCCAGGGGAACAGGTGCTTGTGCTTCCACAGGGGTACACACGCTCATTCTCTCTTTAGGTGGGCCCTACAGACAAGGGCTCACACAGAGTAGTTCAACCACCTTTAGTCCTCGATGCTGGTATAGCAGTCTGGCTTTTCCTCTGCTCCTTAATTGAGAAATAAATTAGAGTCTGTGTATAGTGTCCGCATACTATACACAGCTTAGGAAATAGTCTCTGTGGCCTGAAGTTCGAAACTCCAGAATTCGAGTTCTTAGTGATCACTGGCTGGAAGGATGTGTAAGAGGTAACATTGTCTTGATTTACCATAGAAGGGAAGGGAAGGGGGTCAGGGACCACCAAACTAAATTTTATGCTTCTTGTATAGGGATTGTTTTCAAAATATGAGTTGACTCCTAACAGGCCTGCTGATGTGAACGAATATTTCCTGTAGCCTGTGCAGTTCACCGATGAATGAGTAGGAAAGCCAGTTCAGAGAGAGCATGGGGTTTAGCAGGCAGCCCTGTTTCCTTGAGTGGCCTCCTTTTCCCTCGTCTTGTCTCTTACACTCCAAGTCAGAGTGATGGTTTCTGTGTGGTTCCTTAAGAAGGGTAATGAATTCTTGGAACCCAGCCTGTTACAGCTGCTAAATGGTGTCTGTGTTCAGTGGGCCATGGCTCATTTGGCCAGAGCGTTAAGACGGCCCAACTCCTGAAAACCAGTGTAGGGTCTCATTTACTAACGGCGGGTTGGTGGTGTCTTCATCTATAGTGCCACTGAGCTCTCTCCCTCTTCCAAGTTTCTCAGTCCTTCCTATCCCTCAATAGTCAGCTCAGATCCCCTTCCCATGTTGGAAGTTGACTTCTGTATCAGTCTCACATCCCTAACCTTTTTAGCACATACTTCCACTTTGAATTTGTGTTTCTAGCTTTTCTATGATGAACTCTGCACAGTTGTGCAGGTTAGCATGCTTCTCTGTCCTACTCTCCTCATCTAGAAAATGAACATAAGTGGACGTGTTGCCGTCTAGAGTCTGTTGTTCCACCAGCTCCAAACGTATCTGGCGTGCATTCTGAAGTGCATGGTAGAACATCCAGTCCCCATCCTCGTGAAGCCTGTAGTCTAACAGGATCAATAGGATAAGTTAAACAGGTGCCAGGGCAGATGGTTTGAATAGCTACAGTGGTGGGTCATCTGGGAGATGGGCATTTGGACATGTGGTTCAGTCACAAGGAAGCTGAGGGTTTGTGAGTAGTTAATCCTGTGAATCAGAAGGTGCAGATAGCATGCGAAGAGCAGAGCCCAGCATAGGAAAAAACTTAGGATTTGAAGACGTGCCAGAAGCTGTTCTTGCTTAGAGAAGATGTCTGAAGGAGAGGGCTAGACTTGTGTGAGTGTATGTATGAGGATACAGTGGCCATTCAGAACATTTTCAGTAGCTTCAGCTGGTGTTAGTGTTTAAAGTATCCACCAGCTGCAGACTGGTGAGTGTGATACCTCAGACCAAATTAAACTGGGCCCCTTGTGGCTGTTTTAGAGAAGACATCTTGCAAAGACAAGCCCTACTCTTTTCTTTCCACCCGAGGGAGGTGGAGAGGCCCGAGCAGCCCATTGCTTTGGTCCCAAGGTTAAGTGGTAGCAGCCTGCAGCATCTCCAATGAAAATTACTATGAGATGATTATTGTCCTCCAAAGACTTGCCTCACTCACTGAATTCTGTGCAGTCTATTCGGGGAGTTCACAGCGTGCTTTGTGTTGACCCAGATGATCTGGTGGCCAAGACTGGTCTGCACTGATGGTTTAGTAGCTCGGTGGGGCAGGGCAGCAGCACAAGTCTGCCTTTCCACTGCACACCTTTACTTGCTAGGTAGCTCATAAGTCCATGTCCTCCCTCTTCCTTCTGCTAAGAATCACTTGTCCTTTGCCCCACCTGTATTCAATGGTGGATAACCTTCAGTGTTATCCCCCAACTGTCCTTTACCTGTTACATCAGTTCCAGACTTCATATTCAAATTTAAAGCTCGAAACTATCTCCAGCCTTTTTAAACCCCAGCAGGAGAGAGCACTGCATTCATTTGCTGTCTTCTGAACCTGTATGTGCCTTCCTTCTGAAGTAAGCATCCTCCCTCCCACACAGGCAAGCACTTTCTTTCTAAGGGGAGTGGGAAAAGCCAAATGACCAGAGAGCATACACCCAGTGCTCCCTCCAGTGCTGAAAAATTTCTCATCCTAATCTCTCATGACCTTTTGCTTTGCTGCGTTCACTGGGGTGCTCCTTATCTCAAACAGCTGTATCTTCTCACTGGACTTTAAGAACTGGGAGCAGGGACCAAGGGACACCAGGGGCTGGAGATGTAGCTGGGTAGTGGTAGAGCATTTGCTCAGCATGTGCGAGGCCCTGGGTTCAATCCCTAGTACTGACAAAAATGGGCCAAGGCTGTGGGAGGGGATCAGGTTTGGTGTTAGCCTGATAGAGGCTTTGGAGAGGGTGTTCACTGAACCTGGGAAGCTTCTTACCCTGCTGAGCCAAGGCTTCTGCTTGGGTTTTCTCCTGCTCAAAGAGGGTGTGGACATGAAGGGCAGTATCCTAGGAGACATTCCTTAGGAAATTTCTGAGTAAGAGATTATAGTAACTATCTCTAATTATAGAGCTTGGTGACAGAATTGTATGAAGGAAGGGGAAAAAAACCTATCAGAAATGAGGCCAGGAGGCTCTTGTTCAAGAACCTTAGAGAAAAGCAATCTGCTTTGGAGCAATTCACTTCTAAGCTGGTGTGGCCTTGGATATCTAGATTTCGTGTCTAACGAGCAGTATTAAATGAATATATAGATGTAGTCTCATTGAAGAAGCAGTAGGCTACCCACCGCTCAAGCTTTTTCTGTTCCAGGCCGTGCTTTGTAGCTGTAAGTTTCTCCTAGTCCAGTAGAATGACTCACAGCCTTGGCCCTCACCTCCTCGCCCTCACACTTGGTCCTTCTCTCCCAGCTCCACGCCTGTGCACTTGGGAAGATGGAACATGTAGAGGTAGTTCCATGTGGCTGGGCTCACACCACAAGCCCGTGTTTGGTGTAGAGCAAGGCAGGCCGGTCCCAGTCCCAGCTCTCCTGTACTTGTTGCCTGACACAGTGACCTCCCTGAGCCTGCTGTCCACTTATGAAGGACATGGTTTCTGTGACAGCTCACAATGTCTGCTTCGTTGTGGACATTCCGGCTGTTACTATCATTTCCCAGGAGTGTCAGGTTTCTTTTCCAAGGAAATATTATTTTACCTACTTTTTTTTTCGTTTTTAGCCAGTCTCGCTTACAACAGTACATATAAAATATCTGTGAAATATTTTTAAACATACAGCGTCTCATACCCAGATTTATCTCAGGGCCTCACTAAAGAATGATGACATGGAACACGCTTGCATTCCACAAGTTAGCGTGGTTCGGGGGCCGCACAGCTGTCTGAGTTAGTGTAAGTGTGATAGGCTAGACTCAGCAATTACACAGTTTACAACAGCTCTTTACCTACTTCTTGGTCGTGTGTTTATTTCCCAGCCCCGCCTGAATCCTAATAACACAGCTGTCATTCTTTGAAGTAGTATTTTTGCTGGAAGCACAAGGGAGCAAATGTTTTGTAATGAATGATATCATCTGTCCTGGGATGGGTGTTAGCCACTCTAATATCTCTCCCCTTCACTCTTCCTTTCTTAGTCTCTCCTTTTCTTGCCTTCTCCTTCCCTTCATTCTGTACGCCTTCCATGTTTACTCCTTTCCCTCCCTCCTCTTACCTCTTCCCTTTTCTCGCTTCCTTCATCATTTCCTCCTTCCCTTTCTTTCTTAGTCATTCATTCAGTCCTTTTCTATTTTCTTACTACCTCATTCATTCACTCCATTCATTCATTCATTCATTTCTTCTCTCCTTCACCCATTGGCTCCCTTCCTCCTCCTATTCACAATTAGTCTGTCTTGATACTTAGGTTACAATTGGTAGACCTCGTCTCAAGTCAGGAGACCTGCTGCACAGAGAGCCTGCACAGAACTATGTGCTGCTAAGTAAGTTCACAGTCAGCTGACTCAGGAATGACAGGAGCCAACAGTTTGAGTTCCAGGATGGTTTTCTGTTTTATTCTGCACTTTTGGCTCACCCTTATCACTTTTCCTGCACACCGGCATCTTCTTATTCTGTCCTATGGCATGGTGTTTATATAGTGATATATAACTTGGATCAGATGCTCACCCTACATCCAGCAGTCTGGCCAGATTGTGTGTAGTTCTAAGTACTCTCTCAGAGCCCCTGCAAACGAAGTGGGGGGGGAGCGACCCCAAATATCTACCCCCATCCTGTCAGGCAACGAAGTGGCCTATGCTGAAAAGACACAAAAAGCCCCAACAAGAGGTAGCAGGAGAGAAGTATGTAAGTAAGCAACTGTGGTGGTTGTGTTGGCTCTATAGTAGTAGTAGTGGGGATGAAGGCTAAACTGGGCTGAAGAGTAAATGGTTAGTTAGGTTGGGTCAGACTCACTTAGCACATGCATGAGTGATGATGCCACAGCTGGGCACAGCATGGACATTCTATAGTTCTATGACTTGGGAGATATTCTGGAGACTGTGAGTTGCTTTAGTATTTTTTATACAATTCTTTTTTAAAATAATTTGTTTTTATTTTATGTACATTGGTGTTTTGACTCCATGTATGTCTATGTGAGGCATCAGATCTCCTGGAACAGGAATTATAGACTGTTGTGAGCTGCCATGTGGGTACTGGGAGTTGAGCTCAGCCAGTTCTCTTAATCACTAAGCCATCACTCCAGCCTGCTTTAATATTTTTTAAATTCAAACATTCTGTGCTTGCTTTTTTTTCATAAAGAGATTTCTAATCAGAATGCCCCTTTTAGTTCATTATTGAGGGTTTTGTTTGTTTGTTTATTTATTTACAAAGGAGGAATGAATGCCATTTTTTGGTTTGGTTTCAGAATTTGTTATGGTTTAGAGAATTCACATAATCTAATTTTGATATGCTTTGAAGTGAAACTAGTTTTAAAAGAGCTCCAGCAAAACCAAATCATTAGTTAGTTTCATCATCCAGGTGGCCTGGGACTAAACGACTTTTGTAGATCACGAGCTCCTTGTTGGAAGAATTACCAGCCACACCCTTGTTTTGTGCCCAGCAGCCTGCCCAGCAGTTCCATCCTACAGTGCCTGGGGCTCCTGTGTAGGAGCACACGCCCATCACCTGCCCTGACAGACAGCATGGCGGGCCTGCTCATCTCCTGGTGCCCAGGCTGGACTGTTCCCCTCAGCCTGAGACACTTTGCTCCACTCTTACTTTCCTTGGCTTTTCCTTTCACATCTACATTTTACTGGAGCTTTTTGTTTTAAATCTTTTCCCTGTATCCTTGCTCATCCTAACTTTAAAATAAATTATGGTCTCTATTTTGAGATAGTTATGACTTTACATACAGTTGTGAGAACTAGCGAGGGACACCCAGAAACCTTTACCAGCTCTCTTATGGTAGTGACATCATGTGAGATTACTGCACAGCATCACAGCCAGGGGAGTGACAGCAACACTGTACAGGCAAAGGACAAGAGCCCTTATGCTTTGGTGTGGGTCTCCTTCTTAGCTTCTCATTATGTCCCTTCTTTATATTTTACACTTTGCTCTTCTTGCTTTTTTCACTGTTAATTGCTTGCCTTCCTTCCTTTTTTCCCCCTTTTTATGTGTATGAGTACTTTGATTGCACGTATGTCTGCGCACCACATGTAAGCTCTCAGAAGCCGGAAAAGGGCATTGGATCCTCTAGAACTGGAGTTACAAACCGTTGTGGGTGTTGGGAATCAAACCCTGTTCTTTTGGAAGAGCATCCAGTGCTCTTAATTGCTGAGCCATTTCTCCAGCCCTGCTTTTTTGTATCTTGGTCTAAGAATTTTTTTAAGTCAAGGGACCTAAAGAGTTTGCTTTTCACTTGGCTAACTGGATAATTTTCATGTTGTCAGGGCTTCTAGAAAGGCCATTTCTATTCTGTTAGGAGTCACTTGGATAACTCAAGGTCACCTTAAAATTCATAAGAGATGCTGAATGTATGGAGAGAAAATGGGAACTGTCCAGGCAGTCATTGGTATGTTCTTTCTTAGTTTTGGAAGCTGCAGGCCCTGCACTTCCTATATAAGCAAATATATTTATCCCTCTCAGGTCTCTGAGGTGGTTGAAGAATAGACAGCTAGAGTCTCATAGTTAAATTTTGAATTGTTTAGGAATCAAGAGGGTGTTATAGATCTAAGAAGATACTCTTAAAAGTGTGTTGCAAGATAGTATGAATGTTGAGTCACATATAGACCTTTAAACTCATGGAGTTGGTTAGATAGTAGAATGTTAAAGTCAGGGGCCAAATATGTATAAACTGGACATTGGGAAGGTATACTGGGCCATTTAACTCTCATAAATGTGGCATATTTATATCTATTGTTTTGTATAATACTTACTGTTATAAGAGAAGGAACCATCTGTTGGACTGAAAGGGGAAACTTCTGGGGGGAAGAGGGTGGAAGGGCGGGATAGGAAGGGGGAATAGGGAGGGGTTTGTTACTGAGATGTAACTTGAAGAAAAAAAAATAAAGTATTTAAAAAAATTCATAAGAGAACACTGACTTGTGGGTACCACTTGCATCAGGCAGGTCAGTCAGGGACTGTTATGGCACAGATAATTTATGACCGAAGGGCCTCACCCAGCATCTTCCCCCAAAAGGACAGTTCTGCACAGAAGATGTGGACGAGTGCCTGCTGCAGCCCAACGCCTGTCAGAACGGAGGCACCTGCACCAACCGCAATGGAGGCTACGGCTGCGTGTGTGTGAACGGCTGGAGCGGGGATGACTGCAGTGAGAACATTGATGACTGTGCCTTTGCCTCCTGCACTGCAGGGTCCACCTGCATCGACCGCGTGGCCTCCTTTTCCTGCTTGTGTCCAGAGGGAAAGGCAGGTAAGGCCAACCTAATGACCGACCGGGCTGGAGAGTGAGCAGGTGGAGGAGGCTGTGAGCGGTCAGATCTGGCCTTCACTTCCCTGTGGCATCTGTGTTCCCTTAGTTGCAGTCTGAGGGGAGATCACACAGGACCATTCTGGAATGCAGTCTGGTAGTGAAGAGTCTTCCTTAGACTTTCAGCTCCAGTAGAACTCGTCGAGACCTGGCCTGAGAAGCACCTCTGAAATCCAGACAAGATGACTAATCTGTGGATTCATGAGTTATTTTAAGAAGAAATACCCATTTATTCAAAAGAGTGTGTTTCCTCCTCCTCTAAGAGTCTCTTAGGAAGAACTCTCCAGACTGCAGTGTTAACCTTGTTTTCTAGACAGCCTCTAGTTTTAGGAATAGCAGAGCACTGTGGAGACAAACGCATTGGAACAAGCAAACCTGTGGCCCAGCAGTTTTGAAGCATTCTGATGTTTCTGCCTTTTCCCTAAGTCACACCTCTAGCTTTGTGGATGAAACCTTGGCCATTTGCAGACTAGAAAATCCAGTTCCCAGCAGAACTCAGCAGAGCAGGAAGACTAGTGTATCACCTCCTCCCTCCTCTACTCACGCCTGGGCACTTAGCAGATGCCCTTCCCCTCCCCTCCAGGAATGCTGATGTGATGATTCTCTAGCTGCTGGAGAATAGACAAATGATGTTCAGTTCAGAGGCTAGTAAGAAGGCAGTGAGCCTGTGGTCATTAGGTAACGTGACATGCCAGATAAAACACAGGAAGCATGGAGTATTTAACACATACGAGCATGAATGTTTATCAGAAATTCAGACTTAACTGGACGTCTGCTATTTTTGTTTGCTAATGCTGGTCCTCTCCACAGGATATTTCCATTTTCCTGTGTTCCTCCTCTAATGCTTTGGTCTAAACACACTCTGCCCTGGAGGAGAGCTCTAGCAGAGAGAACCAGTCTGAGCCCAGGTTGTCAGCAGCAGCTGAGGGCTGTCGCATGTCCCTAGTGCAAGACCGGATGAAGGGAATGTTGCCTCCAGATCATGATGTTAAGTTCTCCTACTTTTGATGAACAAAAAGCTTTTCTCTAACAGAGGTGTGTGTGTGTGTGTGTGTGTGTGTGTGTGTGTGTGTGTTTGTGTGTGTGTGTTCTCTATGCTCCATCCGGAGACAGGTCTCCTGTGCCATTTGGATGATGCCTGCATCAGCAACCCTTGCCATAAGGGGGCACTGTGTGACACCAACCCCCTAAACGGGCAGTACATCTGCACCTGCCCGCAGGGCTACAAGGGGGCTGACTGCACTGAAGACGTGGATGAGTGTGCCATGGGTAAGTACCTGGCCTCTTCTCTTGGCGTGGAAGTTGGGTCGGCTCAGCAAGTGTCTCAGTGGGAGTGTACTGTACTTTAGGAGCTGTTACACCCAAGCCTTGATTTTCTTTTTCCTGTTCCATGCACATATTTTACAATCAGCCTTTCCTGTATATGCCATTCTGGGAATTAAATCCTATGGCAAGTGTAGACTTGACGCTTCTGGGCTGGGATGATGGCTCAGCTGTTAATTATGTCCTATGTTTGCAGAGGATCCAAGTTCAATTCCCAGCATCCACATCAGGCAGCTCACAGTTGCCTGCAACTCCAGCTCCAGGGAATATGACTTCATATTCTTACTTTAGACTCACATACATGCACATAACTAAAAATAAATAAAATTAATATAAAGTCCTATCTCAGTACGAGGTTTAAAAAAAAAATTGGAGATCACTCTAGTCACTTCTTTTTCTAAATTAATGAATAAACCTGAAAGCAGAGTGATCTTGTTTAAGTGTGGCCCTTGGGTTACATGTAGCTTTCAGACTGCCCTCTGTTACCCACATTTGTGGAAACTCTGGCAAGTGCTTGTCCTGGTAACTGTTGTCCTGTGTTACAGCCAACAGTAACCCCTGTGAGCATGCAGGCAAGTGCGTGAACACAGATGGTGCCTTCCACTGTGAGTGTCTGAAGGGCTACGCAGGGCCTCGCTGTGAGATGGACATCAACGAGTGTCATTCAGACCCTTGTCAGAATGATGCCACTTGCCTGGACAAGATCGGAGGCTTCACCTGTCTATGTATGCCAGGTAAATATAGGCCGGCCAGCTGTGCCGACGAGGACTTCGTATTCTGTGCACTATGCCAGCATGTGATTCCCTGTGCTGCTTCAGCAGAGGTGAGTCAGGACTCACCTCCAAGCCCTTTAATCGCAGAGTAAGAGACTACTGGTGTAGTTAGAACAGCAGACCAAATCAAATAAGACCACCATGTCAAACTCCAGCTTCACACAGTGGAAAGTCTCAGAAGCAGTTTTTCACTAGTATCCTCTACACACTGAGTTTCCTATTGCTCTGATAGATTACATATACCTTTCCATTTCACTTGGAGAATTAGACTTTAACCACACCTATGCAGGTAATTGCTGCTTACCCAGAACAAGACATTAGCTTAGTTGTGCCCTGGGGCTTTTCGTCAGGGTGCATCCTTGACCCCTCAGTGGACAAAGACAGGTTGACATAATAGCAGAGGTCAGCTGTTCTGTTAATAAGG
Source organism: Lophiomys imhausi (assembly GCA_907164525.1). Taxonomy (NCBI): domain Eukaryota; kingdom Metazoa; phylum Chordata; class Mammalia; order Rodentia; family Muridae; genus Lophiomys; species Lophiomys imhausi. Next base: position 3,783,179 of record CAJQZJ010016855.1, on the reverse strand, counting down.
GATGCCAGCACTGTAGCTTTGGGAAGGAGCCCCTCATACTTCTGACCTGCACCCCAAGAGCACTATGTCAGCTGGTCTTTAGGAAGAGAGTGGGGGGGGGCAGTTCCAGAAATTAGAGATTGGCCACAGAAATTAGAGAATTTAGTTTACATGCTCTCTTGCTGATGTCCTGGGGGTAACCCTTGCATTGGTCACTTTTCTTGTCACTGTGGTGAAGTGCCTGACAGAGCCAATTAAAGGCTCACAGGCAAGTCAGTCTGTCACGGCAGAGGAAGACATGGGGCAGGGTGTGTGGCAGCAGCTCCTCATGTTTTGGTGGATTGGGAAGCAAGATTACAGGACCAGAAGCTAAGCTAACTCTTGTCTTAAAGCCCCATTGCTAGTGTACCAGCTAGGCCCCATCTCCCAAGGGTTCACCACCTCCCTCAGCCACACCAGCTGGGGACCAGGTGTTCAAACACATGAGCGAGGGATATTTACATCCATATCATAACATTCTTGCCCCTTTTTCACATTGGCAAAAATGTCTTATGGTATCTGTTTTGTTGGCTGCCGGGACTATTTTTTATCATAACAAGGTCCCTTTGTCTTTGAAGAAGTGCTCCTGCTTGGCGGGGTTGTGGCTGTGTCTGCACGTTGGTGCTGTCTTGACCAGAGTGCCCCTTTAGTTGTGTCTGAGCCGCATGTGTGGTCCATCTGTGCAGGTTTCAAAGGTGTGCATTGTGAGCTGGAGGTGAACGAGTGCCAGAGCAACCCGTGTGTAAACAACGGGCAGTGTGTGGACAAAGTCAACCGCTTCCAGTGTCTGTGTCCCCCTGGTAAGTGCCTGCCACCTGCCCCTGTGTTCTTCTAAGACACCGAGCCAGCTGACCACAGGAAGGGGAGACAGGGAATGTGTGTGGGCTGTGCATAAGGAAGTCATTAAAGTCAGTACTTGGGGAGAGACTTTGTGTATGCCGAGATGGAGAACTGTTTTAGCCAGTTTGTCTTCCAAGTCTTTTGTGACCTGAAGTCCCAGTCTGTTCTTGAACGGCCCCTGACCTCCCTGTCTGTGCGTAGATTTCAAAGTGCTCTCACCTCACAGAAGCGGAGGATTTTATTTTTTCCTTGTGACTCATATACCTAAATCCCAAGACATTTAATCCCATTAAGTCCAGGCCGGCAGCATACATCAGCTTTTTTCCAAGTTCCTCTGCCTCTGCTGATGTTGAAGGCATGCCAGGCAACTGCTGTGGACAGTGGCGTTTCTACTTCATCTTCAGAGCGAAGATCCTTTCATTCTGGGGATACAGTCACTAGCTGGAGACTCCATCTTCCCATGGTGCCTCAGCTCCTCTTGCTTCCTTGGAGATGATCTCTAAGCTCCACAGAAGGAGGCTTGGAACCCCAGTGCCTCTGACCTCTCAGCTTTGCCTAGGTGATCCAGTCACCTGCCAGGCAGAGCCATCTGCTTGGTGACCCATTGGTACATGCTCTGCCAATGATTCAACCCACTGTTTCAGTAAAGGAAGATGGGTTAGTCTTTGATTTGTGTTATCTTGGTCTCTTCAAGGTTTCACAGGGCCAGTGTGCCAGATCGACATTGACGATTGCTCCAGTACTCCCTGTCTGAATGGGGCCAAATGCATGGACCATCCAAACGGCTATGAGTGCCAGTGTGCCACAGGTAAGCACTTGCGCACTCCCCATTCCGTGGGAGGTCCCTCTGCGGCGGGGTGACGGTATTCCACCAGTTGCTCAGTGGTAGCGCAAAGAGGGAGCTCCACACTCTCTAACAACCAGGGGCTGAGTCACGCTGGACAGATTGTTTGCTGCAGACTTCCTGACGCTCTTACAGTACCCAGCAGCAGTCCCCAGCTCGTTTTCACCACACAGTGCTTCTGCCCACATGTTCAGCTGGTGTCTGCGTGTTTATGGCAAGGATTTGGGCAGCAGCGAGCTTCTAGCTTGGGAGAGGAAAATTCTAGAGGAGAGCTGTTTCTCACTGAAGCTCTCTGCAGGGCCTGCCCCTTGTCTTCCGAGCCAGGCTTTTATGCAGTGCAGAGGCCTTCTGCATCGAAGACGCAGGTGTCTTTGAGAGTTTGCTGTGACTGACAACAGAGAGCTCTATCTGGGAAGGTTCAAACCACCTTATAATTTGAGTCTATGTTCCAAGAAGATTTGGTCAAGCAGATACACATGTCTGGGTTTTGGGCCATATTTCTCACTTGGGAGTGGGTTTCGTGAAGCCAGATAACCATGTCACATACGCTGTGTGGAAGTACAGGTCCTCAATGTGGAGAAGGTCTTGAAATTTTAAAAAAGGGAACTTCCTTTTTTTTTTTTTTTTTTTTGGTTTTTTGAGACAGGGTTTCTCTGTGTAGCCCTGGCTGTCCTGGACTCACTTTGTAGACCAGGCTGGCCTCGAACTCACAAAGATCCACCTGCCTCTGCCTCCCAAGTGCTGGGATTAAAGGCGTGCGCCACCACCGCCCGGCTCTTCCTTTTTTTTTGATGTTTGAGACAGGAATCATGAGGAGAGGCTGGAGAAATGGCTCAGTGGTTGAAAGCATTGGCCGCTCCTGCAAAGACCTGAGTATAGTTCCCAGCACACACATGGCAGCTTCCAACCATCTATAGTAACAGTTTCAGGAGTACTGACACCTTCTTCTGGCCTCTGGATATCAGATACACACATGCATGCACACATACAGACAGGCAGACACTCAAATAAATAAAGTCATGAGTAGAGTCACAACATGAGTTAGAAAACAGGTTCTTAATGTATAAGCATTGTGCCTGGGATTTCTCTCAGATCTCAAGAGAGCAAACTTAGTCCCCCAGTGGTGCAGAGCTAATGTCTGCTGTAGGTGTAGCTGAGCTGCCTTTTCTTCTTAGGAACCATTGCCTTTGGTTGGAGATGGTCCAGGCCTTGTCTTCCCAGCCCACTTCTGTGGAGCTTGACTTCACAGAAGGGAGGTTAAGCCCATGATCCTCATGTTTAAAAGGACAGAAGGGCTGGTCAGGTGGTTAGTGGGTAAAGGTACTTGCCCCACAAGCCTGTAAATGTGAATTTGACTCCCAGACCCCATGGAGCAAGGAGGGAACTGACTGCCAAAAATTGTCCCCTGACTTCCACATAAGTGTTGTGGTAGGTACACACCCACACCACCCAATTGAAAATTGTAAATTAAAAGTAAACTTAAAAAAATAAAAGGGAGGAGCGACCTCCCAGAGCCTGTTGCAAAGATCTGGGACTGGATCTCCTTACAGCTCACTCACCAGACCTCTCACTTATCTCATTGCCTTTCAGGTGATCATCAGTGGGTCATTCATTTGATTTAATGAGGATTTATTTAGAAACTAGTAGCATAGCACTCTCGCAGGGGCTCTGAGATTCCATCTCTGTCCTCCAGAGTCAGAAATGGAAGACAGAATACATGAAACCATAGCTGATGCCTGTGTGTTGGGTTGGAGGAAAGATATTCAGACACAAGCATGCAAGGAGGAAGTATAGAATATTTCCCCCTGACACACCACAGGAAACAGTGGGGCTGGGAGGACAGCAGTGGACCCAAGGCCCAGACACAGGGACATTACCTTTCTGCAAAATCCATCAAGAGCACAGGTCCCCAAGCTTGAATTCTAAAGCAAGCAGGCAGTTCCCATTGCTCAAGGCCAGCTGTGAAAATTGCTCCAGGCGTGGGACATGGAGGGTAACTGGACAAACTGCCTTTGGATGTAGATGCTGCATGTTTCGTGGTTTTGAAGACTCCTCAGTAAGATTCCTTCTGCAGGTTTCACTGGAGTATTGTGTGAGGAGAACATCGACAACTGTGACCCAGATCCTTGCCACCATGGCCAGTGCCAGGATGGGATTGATTCCTATACGTGCATCTGCAACCCCGGGTACATGGGGGCCATCTGCAGTGATCAAATTGATGAATGTTACAGCAGCCCTTGCTTGAATGATGGGCGCTGCATTGACCTGGTGAATGGCTACCAGTGCAACTGCCAACCGGGTACATCAGGTAGGACAGTCCCTCCCTCCCTCCCTGCCCCCTCCCTTTCTCCCAGGTCTGTTCTCTGGCATCATCAGTCTAAAGTGACATCTTTTCGTCTGGCCCTGTGTCTGGTGGGTCCTCAGGCAAAAGTTAAGAGAAAGAAGCACTCTGCCTCACACCTTGGTAGTTGCAAAGCAGAATGCCAAGGTGCTAGCTCTGTTTCCCGGGCTCCTCGCTGGCTACGTGAACCTGGAGGGAGGCTAACTGCTAAATGAGGTCTGCTCTCTCATGTCAGGAGTTTTGGGGTCATTTTGTTGGGCAGCAGCATTTCACAGGTTTCCCTGGATTCCCTTTTACCTGTTAGACGAATGATCTTGGACACAGCTATAGATAGTAGACAGAGAAATACTGTGCTGGTGATCAAAGGAAAGTGTATGAGTGGAAGATTAACCAGTGTGAGCCTTTTTGAGCAGAGGACCTGCCAGTACACAGGGTGATTTGTTGGGGACTCATCCTGGACTTGAGGAAGTTGGCCTATGGAGGGTGCAGAGGTAGGGGAGTGGGTAGCTGCCCTGATTTTATTGTGTTCCTTCAAATCCACTTCTTCAAACTTGTCAAAGGTCCTGGTCTTCATCCAGGGCCTCACACATGCCAAGTTTGAAAACAAAGTCCTTTTTGAGTTGCTCAAGCATACGAAAAACATCCCATGCCTTCACAGCTGAGAATGTGGGCCCCCTCCCCACATTTAGATAACTCCCTCAAAGGGCTGAATAGAGCTTTGTGAAGCCTTCCAAAAGCAATTTGCTTCCGGGCTGGTCCCCAGACATGAGAAATTGCAGTACGAAAGAAATGGGAGAGATTTACAAGCAGTTGAATAGGTGCCTTTAGAATGGAGGGGCTGTTTCAGGCTTGCCGTCTCCCCTATTGTAACAGACATTTCTGGAAACTGGCAAGTGCTGGGTTGGCAAGAACTTATTTTCCTCTGGGATTATATCCGTGTCCCAGAGCAGATCAGGTAGACTTTCCTTCAGGGGGAAAGAGGCAAGAAGTTAATATTCATGGTCGGCAGCAGGCAGCATGTAGAGGAAGGCCAGAGCCATTGCTGCAGCTGTTTGAAGAATTAGAGCAAAGAGCTGCAGGCAGCATGCAGAGTTGCTGGTCTGTATCCAGTGGAAAGGATTTGGCATGTACTGGGGACCTGGCTGGCAAGTCCACATTGTGGATAGACTCACCATCGAGTAAGAATTTCTGACTCAGGTATTAGGCGGTCTCTTAGCAGTTTGATGTTGGGAAGGGATCGTCATGGCTTGCTAACCACTCCTGTGGTTTTTACTGTCGGGATGCTTAAAGGGAGACAGACTCAGAGTCACTTTCAGGACCTTCTCTCATGCGTCCTTTGATGATGCTAAACTGTTGAAGTAATTAATTAGTTCCTTTGGGTTTCAAGTAAACCAAAATGGCTTGATCTAGCATAAGGACTTATTATGGAAGAAGAAAACAGAAAAACAGACAATTCAGAAACGGCTTAGAAGCCTCTTATGGGCTGTAAGAAACAATAGAATCACAGATGTTGGGGAGAGGACAGTGCAAGCAGGGCAGCTGCAAGACCTGAGGTCTCAAAAGGCAGGTCTGTCAGTGTGGACGTTTGTGGCCCAGTTTGATCGGGTGTTATTTCCAGCTCAAGTGAACCATGACCCCAGAGACTAGAGCTGCACTGGCGTGTTGGGGCTTCATGGGGCTGCCTTCATGGATTGAGGACTGAAGGCTAGAAGGCCCACTCTTGTGTACAGGAATGTGGAAACTTGTGTCTCATTTATGGTTAGTGAGGTTAGCCTCATCAACATTGGAAGACTGCATGGCATTCTGGAAGAGCACAGAGGTGGCAATTATTAATAAATATTTGATTTTCTTTTAGATAGTATAGTTTGTGAGTGAATCTACATGGTGACTTTGGTCTACCTGTTTATATTCTTACTATAAGTTTCTATTTTTATACTTTTTATACCACAAGGTATTCTATGGTACCCACGAAGCTTTCTTAAATCCACTATAACTAATGAGATATGAGTGCTACTTTATATTCCTGTTACGTAACCATGGCAACAATAATAATTGATGTGTCACTGCTGTTTAGTTATTCATATCTACCAAGCTCATATTAACATGGTCAAACCCTCACTCATCTGGGGCAGAGGCTGGGAGCTAAGAGTACAAGATGCATCTGGAACTTTATCTCAACACTCACAGTAACTAAACCATCAAACTTAAGGTGATAGATAAAGGTTCCGAAGTTTGATGTCAAAGCTCAAAATTTATTTTTGGTGCAAAATACTGTCAGCTATTTTAGTAAAAGTTGAAAAGTTTATTTCCTTTACTTAATGTTTGCTAAATATCCGATACTAATTAGGCTTGGTTTGTGTGTTAGTTTTGTTTGTGTTTAGCTAAAATGAGATTCTGTGTAGAATGCCGCTGTCTCAGCTCACAGTTCTAGCGTAGCTGCCCCTCTTGGCAATGATGCTTTTTCAGTCTGAGGGCCGAGCATTATCAAGTTATGAAGTGACAGATGTCAACATCTTCACCAAAGCCATTCTTAAGTGAGGCAGGCACATGTTTGTTTTCCTGTAGGTGTGTAAATATGAGGATGGAGTTGGGCTCTACTGCCTGGATCCTGGCTAAGATGCTGACAGTTTTGCCTGTATTGCCTCTGTGCTATTACCATGACAACAGAGTATGAGTAATCCACTCCTTTTGGCTGCTCAGTCCTGGATTCTGTGGATTGTACTTGGCGAAGCACTGCTTTGTTCTGTTAGGACTGCCTGGATTCCCTTCAGACTTCTCACTGCGTATCACCCCAGGCGGAAGTGCAGGCATTCCTGTGGTGATACGGAATTGTTTCTCCGGGTCTCTTTACAGGCCTTAATTGTGAAATTAATTTTGATGACTGTGCCAGCAACCCTTGTGTACACGGAGCCTGTGTGGATGGCATCAATCGGTACAGTTGTGCCTGCTCTCCAGGATTCACAGGTAAGGCTCCTTGCATTTGGAGGGCTTTAGCCCCGTACAGTTGGGAAAGGAGGCCCTAAGTGAAAATCACTTTTTCACCTGTTTCCTGTCTCTTGTTGTCTCTGGAAGGTTTGCACTCTGCTTCTGTACTTTTCTGAGCCAGTTTTCGATTTCCAGACCTTTCCTAAGTGGAAACACAGCATTTCAGGCCACGTGTTTCTTGCTACTTGAGAGTTCCTAGCGGACTGTAACTTTCCGTCACTGTGCTTGAGTTAATGCCTCCAAAGCCACCTTTGTTTCCCTCCAGGAAGTGGCCAGTACCTTCTGTAAAGCTGTGCCCAAGGACCGTGCATGAAAGCCCTGACTGCTTATCCTGGGATCTTGCTTCTTTGGGGAGCCTGTTTGAGGAGGGCATAATTTGAGGAGAGCAATCTAATTTGGCTAGAGTGAGCAAGATTTTTTTTTTTTTTTGCCCATGAAAAGGAAGTAAATTGAAATACTGCATCGTAACCCTTCCTTAGGTATGAACCACTGGAGAATTTGCACTTGTGCCCATAGGTGAAGCGAAGTCCATTTCTCTCTCTTTTTTCCCCTTTGTTAATATTAACTTTGTCATTGACTTTTCTGGTAAAATTGTTGTAGAGGCTACAGAGGAAGCCTCGGTGCTCACTGACACTCAAGTACAGTGAAGGTCCCATCACGAGGATATACTACTGTGTGTTCTGTACATTACTGCACACATGCGGGCATATATGATACTACCCTTCAGTAACTGCCATATGCTTATGGCATATGTACCCCAGGTGAGCAGCATACTTCACAGCTTTTGGCAGAGCCTAAGGATAGTCAGAGCCAGGTGAAGAGAATGCTTCCTGTTCACTAGCTGGGCACTCAGTTTCTCTCTGCCAGTGGTATGACTGTGCCACTTGGCAGGAACATTTGCGGCTTCAGTGGATGCAGTTTTTCCTGGTCACTGAGAAGCTAGTGTGGAAGGTTTCATGCCCCCACCCACTGAGGTAGCCCAGTGAACTTGGGCATCCTGAAAGCTCTTCCAGATTAAGTGGGAACTAACTGAATTCACAGATCTGTTGAAGTGCAGTGTAGCTAAAAGTGGAACAGGAAGAGAATGCCTAATTTGTATGAACGACTTATTCTGAGCTATAAACCAAGTTGTTTGCCCCATCTCATTTAGTTGCCACAGCTGCTACTGTTCCCATGGTATTGAGGGGAGGCCAGAGAGTGGAGAGGCCGGAGAGGCAGGGGTGATGTTCCCAGTGCCCTGCAGCCAGAGGTCTGCCCCGAGCATCTGACCCCAGAGCCCAGGCCCTTTCTCATTTCGTGGCCAAGTGGGAGCCTGTTGTGGTTTCCTTTGGGATTTATATAAGGTTTCTCACTGGACTTCGTTTTTTAAATGTCAGTGAATCATATTCTCTCTGTTTTTAATGTTCAGCAAATCAACAGGGTCAAAGAGGGAACACATAGGCTAAAAATATTCTAAAATAAACATAAGGTGTAGCATGAAACTTACATAACCAAGAAATGGAATGTTCTGGTTACTGGGTGGTGCCCTCTTCTTGGGAACTGTTTTCTGGTTCAAGAGCTTATTTTGTAAATCTGTTGCTGGAAATATCCAAGATTCATGAGCCATAACTGTGAGGTATTTGGGGTTTTTTCCTTCTATTTTATTTTAATGATTTCCCCTACCATTTTCACAAGAGTTTTAGAAGGTCCAAGGGAGGCCTTTGTCTCTTCTCTCTTGAAGGCTGTTCTCTATCCTCCCTGGAGCTCTTGGTGCTCTGATTAGATGGGAGAATGTCAGGCATCATGTGATCCTATAAACTCCTTTTCGTTTTCCAAAGCCCCTCGTGGTGTTTGGATTACAGGCCTGGTGGCAGACTCCTGTAATCCTGGCTGTTCTGGAAGCTCATACAGGGTGGTCACGAGTCCAAGGCCTGCCTGGACCATAGACTGAATTCAAGGCAGCTGAGCACTTAGGACGACCTTGTTTCAAAATGAAAAAACAAACAAACAAACAAAAACAGGGCGAAAAGATACAGGGCGGTAGTTGAGTGCTTGGCTAGCATCTGTGAGGCCATGGGTTCAATTCCAAGTACCAAAAACCAACCAACCAAACAAACAACACCCCCCAAAATAAAACAAACCAAAAATCGGAAACAAACAAAAAGCCCCAACCGCCCCTAGATCCACTATTTTCTTAAATTCTTCTAAATATCCACTAAAGGAGTTGTTCTGTCCTCAGTTAATGAGTGTGGCTTCAGGGATGGAGTTTGTTAAGCTGGTGAGCTATAGAGAGTGCACACACTCCTCCCAGGTGCAGGGACCCTCTTTCTCATCCTTCAGCAGTAGTTAGCACCGAAGAAATTCTCAGTACACATTGGCAAATGAATAGAGCACTTCTGCTATCCAGCCTAGACCCAGGAGTTCATACTGCAGCATGCCGTCATCCATTATACAGCAATTAATTTGGTGTATACAGTAAGAAGCACACAATAAATTCTCATGTTCATCATTGCTGTCCCCCACAAGATGCATAACTGGCACTAGCCATTTCTGACACTCAGTGGACATTGCATGGCCACAGAACACCACAGCAGCAGCTGCATAGGTAGGGACTTGTGCCAACTCACGTCAAAATGCTTACAGCTTATTCTGGAAGTGCTTTAAAGGCAAATGAGGGACTGAGAATGTAGCTCAGTGGTAGAGTGCTTGCAGATCCCAAGTTTTATCCTCAGCAACACCAAAAAAGGAAGAAAGGAAGGAAGGAAAGAAAAGAAAATGTAGGTTTAAAAGAGTGAGGTGCCTCATGCTGAACACTTGGTAGACTGAGGCAAGACATACACAGGAAATGGCAACTGTCCTAGACTGTGGGTCATTACCACAGAAGCCACTGAGTGGTGTTCAGAGTGCAAGGGAGGCCAGCACACTGCTAATGCCTTACTTTAAAGGGTGTGTCTCGTTTGTAACTTCCTGAACTAAACAAATATAGTGTTACTCTTTCTTAAATTAATTTAAGAAAACACTTTCAAACCTGATTCAGGACATTATGTTTTTTGAAGTTGATAAATTCCTTCACAACAGTTGCTAGATTTCATTCACAACACTATAGGGAAAATTTTTTAATTTCAAAATTTAAATCTCAACTAGTGGAAATGTAATAAGACATTTTTGTGCTTAGTCCATTGAAACCGAACTTTTAAATTATTTTTTAACTCTTATTTATTTATTACTAAATTCTCTTATAACAAACACCAGCAATTTCTTAACTATTAAACCTATAAATTC
>CAJQZJ010016855.1:3730644-3768142 GCA_907164525.1 Lophiomys imhausi | reverse complement strand
TATTACTATGATGAGGCACCCTGAACAAACACTTCTGATGTCTACTTAGTTAGGGTCATTATTACTATGATGAGGCACCCTGACCAAACGCAAGCTGGGGAGGAAAGGGTTTATTTCGCTTGTACCTCCACATCACTATTTATGATGGACGGAAGGCAGGACAGGAACTGAAAGTGGGCAGAAACCTAGAGGCAGGAGCTGTTGCAGAGGCCATGGATGGGTTTACTGGCTTGCTCTCCATGGCTTTCTGAGCCTGCCTTCTTATAGAACCGAGGACCTCAAGCCCAGAGGTGGCACCACCAATCATTAATTTAAAAACTGCTTTATAGGCTTGTCCACAGATCTTATGGGCATTTTCTTTATGACACTCCCAGTTCTCAGATGACTTTAGCGTGTGTCAAGGTGGTATAATGTCCAGCACAATATATTTCACATTCTTGAGAGAAAATTCCAAATATTTCAGAGAAACGATACTTACGTGGCACCAGACAGACTTAGGAGTCTTTATTTCAGACATTAAGGTTCTGATATATTGTGTTACATTTTCCAAGAAGCTTGTAGATTCAAAAGGACTTTCTTTTTTTTTTTTTAATCTCATTTTCACTTACTTATCAATGATCAAATGGAAAAATGAGAATAAAAAATGAAAAGTTGTTTGTTCAGGGAGCTGCAGACCTCCCTACTCCCTTTTCCTACAGTGCTCTGGCTTCTCCATTTTTAAGGGTCTGTGCTGGGCCATATTGATGGTGCACAGGTGGTCTGTATTTGGGTACTGCCTCAGTCCTTCTTACTTTCTGACCAGAAACTTCACGTTAAAGGTCCCATGTTTAGATAGAGCAACAAGTGTTTCAGCCTTATTGAATTCTCAGTCCATCATGGAGAATCCACTTATGTGGAGGAGTGTTAGGACTTCAGACACTCCCTTCATAGTTTTGAGCAACCATCGACTGACTGAGTATCAGAGACTCAGAACTAAAATGAGTGATCAGGTGCTCCCGTGACCCAAAGAGATGAGTGTCGTTTCTACAACATCTAATTTTCACCAATCACTAGGAGAGCTGGTCAGTAATTGAGATAATGAGAGGCTGACAGTTCCAATGTGTACACGCTTCCCCTTCTCTGCCGACAGGCTACAACTGCCAGGTGAATATTGATGAATGTGCCTCAAACCCGTGTCTGAACCAAGGGACTTGCTTTGATGACATTAGCGGCTACACTTGCCACTGTGTGCTGCCTTACACAGGTGGGTACTGCAGGTGCCAGCGGACCCAGGGGAGATGCCTGCCCTGTGCTGGGTTCCAGTGACTCAGGTCAGTGACCCTGCTGTGAGCACTCAGGGTCTGGTGTTGCTCATGGCCTCCCAGGATACATCTTGAGCTTTTTAGAAACATGGAGACAAGGAAACAACTTACTTTTTTTTTTCTTAATGCTTTTTGGTGTTATGGGTTTTTGCTTGTTTTTATGGTGCTAAGGATTGATCCCAGGGCTTATGTCTGCTAGGCAAGGGCCCTACAAGTGACCCACACGCCCAGCCCTGTATTTTAGTGTTTGGTTTTTTTAAAGTTGTATATGGCTGGATCCTGGTGCCTAGTTGGCCCACAAGTTTCCATCCCTTTGATACTGTGACACGATATAATGGAGAAAATTCATGGTGGTGTGTTTTTTCTTTCTGAATATAACATTTTAGAATGACTGTTAAAGTTGATTTTGTTGTAACTTGACTCCAGAAACAACTAAACGGTCCTGTGAGATACCTCAGTGAGTAAAGAAAGGCCCTTGCCACTGACCATGACGGTTGGAGGGTTGAGTCTGCAGTCCGGCTTCTGAAAACAAATGTGATTCTAAACTGTGCTTAGATCCTCCTTTTAACAAACTCATTTTATTTCTTTAATCTTTCTCTTAAGTTTGTATTCAATGTACTAAGGGAGGAGGCGTTGATGCCAGATGTCAGGATCCCATTGATATGAGTAGAGGTCACCTGGCAACAGCTGCTTCCCTGTGAGAGATTGAGCTGAGTCTCCCCTGTAGACATGAGAAGCAGACTTACTGGATTGACTGATTCAGGCTTCGAGATCTGTACTGCCGGTCCCAGCCTTAACTGCAGAGGCTGCGGGGTCCCTCAGTGCTGTCAAGGCTGTGTTTCCCCACTTAATCCACAGAAATCCTCCCTAAAGACATGCTATCCTAATTTTCTTATTATTTATGAAGGAGGTTCACAGAGATAAATGAGCTGCCTGAGGTCACCAGGTTAGCTGCATTAGGCCAATATTGAAAGGAGCAGGTGTCTCTTAGATCCTAGTGGTTCTCAACCTGTGGGCCATGTGCATATCAGGTATCTTGCATGTCAGATACTGACATTACGATTCATAACAGTAGCAAAATTACAGTTATAAAGTAGCAACGAAAATAATTTTATGGTTGGGGTTCAACACAATATGTGGAACTATATTAAAGGGTCATAGTATTAGGAAGGTTGAAAATCACTGAGCTAGAGCCAAGCCTTGGCTGCTGCTACAGCCTGAGATTCTGAGTACGTCTGGGTTTACAGCCTCAGGACGCTGCCTTTTCCTTGGTTGTTTCTTTACCATAGACCGTCATTTGCTTTCCAGGCAAGAACTGTCAAACAGTGCTGGCTCCCTGTTCCCCAAACCCTTGTGAGAATTCTGCTGTTTGTAAGGAGGCACCCAATTTTGAGAGCTTCACCTGCTTGTGTGCTCCTGGCTGGCAAGGTAATGACCATGGCTATGTTCTGCACTTTAATAAGGCAATGTGGCCCCAGATGACATGTGTGCTGACATGGGAGGCTGTGGGCTGCTGAAGCCTGTGACTCCTGGAGCTGCTGGTGGGAAGGGCTCATAACATCTTCCCAGATTTCATCTTTGCAGTCCTCAAGTAGCAGAGATATTCCAACCCTAGAGTTCCAAGCTATGAATTGCATTTCGGAAGAATTTCTCAGAGGCATAGAGACCTTTCTGGGACCTCCCGTATCAGACCAACCAGGCGTCTGCTGGGAAGCTGCATCCGGCCCACCCTAAGCTCATGCTGCACTGAGAATCACACCTACCTTAGCTTAGACCTTGCCTCGATTTCTTTCTGTGAGAATCATCTTCCAAAGACAGACTGCTCATTGTCCTTTGTTTCTAGGTCAGCGCTGCACGGTTGACATTGATGAGTGTGTCTCCAAGCCGTGTTTGAACCATGGGCTCTGCCATAACACTCAGGGCAGCTACATGTGTGAGTGTCCTCCCGGCTTCAGCGGGATGGACTGCGAGGAGGACATCGATGATTGCCGTGCCAGTGAGTGCATCTGCCCCTGAGCGCCCCAGATGTTCAGCGCAGGCCATGCCTCTCACACTGCCACCAGTGTGCCACACTGCACTGCTTTAAATCTTCGTTTTGAAGCTACTGTCTTTAGAAATCAAAGTAACAGAATCTGTTTTGAGCATTTCTCTGCACCATTTTAAACTGACAAAGTAGGACAGTGTTGTGGCAGCTTTGTGAGGACACACACCTTTGAAGGGCAGGGAACATACAAAAAACTACTAGTATTTTAACTGTACAATTCATCCAATTTTGGCAAAATGATAACCAAAAGCATCAACCATGGTGAGTGCACTTACTCTTCTAAAAGTCCCTCTGTAGCTTTACCTTCCCTTCTATTTACTTGTCCCACACCACCGCGGACCCACTTCTGCCACTATAGATAAATTAATACCTTTAACTGCTTTATATAGATGCAGCTATATAAATACTCTTGTCAGAATAATATTTCAGATTGGTTCCTGTTGTTACACCAACAGTTTCTTCTGTTTATTGATGAATGGCTTCACTCTGGCTACGTACGTTGAGTATGCTCAGTCTTCAGTGCCGAGCATCAGAAGTCCAGGTCCAGGCCTTTTGATCTTAGAATATTTACATCTTGCTAGGAGTCTTAGCTAGGGTCACCCTCATAGATTCCTGGGAGTTCCCCTTGTCCTAGGTGTCTAGCTCATCTCAGAGATGCCCCCCAACCCCAAGTCCAGTTGTCTCTTCCAGTTCTCTCTCCCTCCAAGTCTTTTAGTCTTAACTTTTTAATTATTTTTGTTTGGTTTGAATTGAGCTTTGGTAAAATGTGTTTCAAAAGTTCCATCTAGCCGAGCGGTGGTGGCGCACGCCTTTAATCCCAGCACTTGGGAGGCAGAGGCAGGCGGATCTTTGTGAGTTCGAGGCCAGCCTGGTCTACAAAGCGAGTCCAGGACAGCCAGAGATATTCAGAGAAACCCTGTCTCGAAAAACCAAAAAAAAAAAAAAGTTCCATCTATCTTACTTAGGTTTCAAGTACTCTGATAAACACTGCCACCCAAAAGCAACTTGGGGAGGGAAGGGTTTACTTCATCTTACTACTTATAGTCCATCACTAATGGAAGTCAGGACCAAAGGAACCGAAGCAGAGGCATTGGAGGAGTGCTGCTTACTGGCTTGTTCCTCATGGCTTGCTCAGCCTGATTTATTATAGAACCCAGGACCACAGTGAACTGGGTCCTCCTGCATAATAAGTCTTATTTTACTCTTAATACCTATAAGATGTGTAATAATTTTCCCTCTTGTATCTGGCACTGATCGTTTCTTCCTTTTCTCCTGGAGAAGAGTCTCTGTCTGGGTAGAACTCACTTTCTCACTGTTGTAGATCAGGCTGACCTGGAACTCACTGCGTGGCGGCCGGCCTCAAGCTTCCCAGCAGGTTTAAAGTGCTGGGGTCACATTATGAGCCACCAAGCCTGCCTCCTTTCTTCTCGAACATATCTTGGGGTGTGTTAAATGACCCTCTGAAAAGCATGGCCCACTTGACCCTTCAGTTCATTGCTTAAGTTTTCATTTCACATTTGTGATGATTTCTGCAATTATAGCTTAATGTCCTGCATGCCAACAGCCTTATCATGGTTTTCTTGTTCTGAATTCTGTGCCATTAAATTGTGCAAGACCTTGGCGTGATTATAACTCAGAATCTGTTGGCATTCTGCAAATGGACATGTTGTAAGATTAAGTACATGTTCTTAAAAATAATTTTAAAACACTTTGGGTCCTGAGGCTACCTAAAAGTAAAAAAAAAAAAGAGAGAGAGAGAGAGAATAAAGTGAGAAACACAGGAAGATGATTGATTCATACAATGTTCTTGAAACAGACTGCATATACCACAAACCCATTTTGAAAATACTGGCTAATAATCCTGATGGTGTATGTGTTAAACCACATAATTGATTTACATATATGTAGAGGACCAATGCAAATTTTATGACTATTAATTTTGTAAAATAGTGTTAATATAGATTACATTGATCTTCACTGTCAAACATATAAGAAGTCTCAGGCAAGTGTTAGCTGATTCATTTTTCATAATAGGGTGTCATGGCAAAATAAGTGTAGAGAGGTTGAACTGGAAGTTGGAATTGTGCTTCTTAAGGGCATGGCTTGTCCTGGGTCGTTTGCCTTCACAGTGATGCTCTTCTGAGATCCACTTCTTTTGTCCTGGCTCAGACCCTTGCCAGAACGGGGGCTCCTGTAGGGACGGAGTGAATACCTTCTCTTGCCTGTGCCTTCCCGGTTTCATTGGGGATAAGTGCCAGACGGACATGAATGAGTGTCTGAGTGAACCCTGTAAGAACGGGGGGACCTGCTCCGACTATGTCAACAGTTACACCTGCAAGTGTCCCGCGGGATTCCATGGAGTGCACTGTGAAAACAACATTGACGAGTGCACTGACAGGTGAGCAGGGTGTGCTTAGGCGATGGCTTCTACAGAAGGGGAGGATGGGGAGGGACCTCCACAGCCCAGTGGGAAGGGGATGACTGGGAGGAGCCTCCACAGCACAGTGCTAGGATTGCTTACAGGGAAGGGGAGGATGAGGAGGAACCTCCACAGCACAGTGCTAGGATTGCTTACAGGGAAGGGGAGGATGAGGAGGAAACTCCACAGTACAGTGCTGGGATTTTAGGGCAAGGATGAGCCCTTCACTTGAGACCCATCCCACAATCCTCTCATTGCTCCGTTTTTGAAAGACATGTAATTAAAGGTCAAAGGTCAGAGGTTGAAAGGCTTAGTGGAATAGACCCTCACTTATTTCTCACCATGGAGCAGAAGAGCTGTCAATGCTGTTCTGTTCTCCCTCAGTCTCTTTGTTCCAGTTTCAAGTTGACCTTAAAATTTCTCTTTGTACATCTGTTACCACTGTCTAAATAGTTTTTGGAAGGTTTGTTTGATTTCTTTTAAAATTTTAGCAATGTGTTTATTCTGTTTCAGAAATAAATCTAGAATGAAAAGCTATTTAGGACTTTTAATGTAAAGCCAATTGATTTAATGATAAAATACACTGTGTGGAAAACCATAGGACTGGATAAAACCTGGAAAATATCACTCTCTTTAGGATTCTAGGCAGCTCTGCCGTTTAAATGCTCCTAAGACAGATGGTGGAAAGGAAGTTAATACTGTAACCTCTGACCCTCGGTCTAGCTTAGAAGACTATAAAGCTTTCAGGGCCTAGGCACCGGGTCTCGGAGGTGTCTGTCCCAGAACATCCTATATTTCAGAAGCCAAACTTGAAAGCAGGAATTCACGGCCACAGGTCACACAGCTGATGTCACCTCCCATTTGCTCCTCAGCTCCTGTTTCAATGGTGGCACATGTGTTGATGGAATCAACTCATTCTCTTGTTTGTGTCCTGTGGGTTTCACTGGTCCCTTCTGCCTCCATGACATCAACGAGTGCCACTCTAACCCGTGCCTCAATGAGGGAACATGTGTTGATGGCCTGGGTACCTACCGCTGCACTTGTCCCTTGGGATACACCGGCAAAAACTGTCAGGTAATCAGGTTCCCGGCTCCCCACAGTAGCCAAGGACTCTTGTCTAGTTTCTAGGCAGGATGAATGATTTGAAAAGAGAGAACTGTGCATCTGTGCAGCTCAAGATGAATCTGAGCTACCTATTTGATAGCTAGATGATTCCAGACTGGTGACATCAGCAATGTGATATGGGCTAACAAGCTTATGGTTGTTTAAAGAGGCTTACCAAGAGGAAAATATAGCCAATAGTGAGCACATACGTAGAAGTATAGAAAGAAAGGTGTGTTAGCTTTCATTGCTGTTACAGATACCTGAGAAAAACAACTTAATAGGAAGTTTGTTTGGGCTTGTGGCTTTAGAGATTTCAGGCTTCTCTGGCTGCTTTTGTTTATGGACCTGAGACAAGGGTGAGTGTCATAGTCTCAGGAGCTGATGTAGGAAGCTTTCATCTCATGGTGGCCTTGAAGCAGAATGGGATTAGAAGAGGAGGAGGGGACGGGAGGGGTGGGAAATGGTAAGGGAAGGGAGGGAGAGTAGGTAGGAAGGCAGGCAGAGGAAGCCAAGAACACGGTGTACCTCCCCCAAACATGTACTAGTCACTAGTACACTTTGCCAGCTTCGCATTTCCTCTAGTTTTCAGAATCTTTCAAAAATAATACCACATTGAGAACCAAACCCTCAATACACAAGCCTCTGGTGCCATTTCCTATGCAGACACAGGACAGAACAATCAAAATAAAATCAGTAAATGCCAGGTACAACTACAGGGCAGTGCTTTGCAATGTTATAACATTGCCAAAACCAAACTATGTATTTTAAAAACTTAAATATAGGAATATAAATTTATATATAATCTTAGGATGAAAAGAGTCCTCATAGGAAACTAGTCTACCTTTCAATTGATGAGGGACCTGACCCCAGAAAGGATAGTTTCTTACCTTTCCAAGGTTATGAGGACATACATGTTGCTCTATGCCCTCAGCATCTATACAGTTTTACATCTTCTATAAAAATAACAGAACTCAGAGAGCTCATGAGTATGTGACTAATTACAGAGTGCATTTGGTGACATTGGATTCTGAAGCAGCCACCTCTGAATCAAACAGGTTGGTGCTGTGCTCAAGAGAGCATTCTCTGCCAGGAAGCTGGTTCCTCTAATAGTGTAGTGGCCAGAGCTGATCTGGTCCCCCTCCCACTCTCTACTGACCATCTCAGCCAACAGTCTGTGTCGGGAATGCAACTTCCCCCTCTGCCTCATGTTTTTCATAAGACTGGTTTTGAAAATACGGTTTTGGACAGTTTAGGCTTGTGAAATTGCATCATTTTATCCATCTTACCCATAGGCAGGGCTGGTCAAGATTCTTGTGGTCCTACAGGGTTGACACAGGAAGTGTGAGCCCAGGCAGCCGCTGCAGCCTTGCAGGGAGGCCATATAAACTTGCATTATTATATCTGATGCTCTGAGAATAGCAACTTTCTGAGCCTCTATGGTTGTTAGGCTTCTGGAGTAAGGGCTTTTAAAATGACACCAGCCATACAAATGAGACTATAAAAATGACCAAGTGTGTCTAGGATAGTGAGTGGGCCCAGTTTAAGACTTGGGTGAAGGCATCCCTCTCTTTTTAAAACCAGCCCCCCCCCCTTTTCACATCTCGTAACATACTGTAACTTAGTGACTTCATTTCTGGTATCTGGATTTTGATGCATGTACACCCTTGCCTCTGCTTCAGACCTTGGTGAACCTCTGCAGCCGGTCTCCGTGTAAAAACAAAGGAACTTGTGTTCAGGAAAAGGCAAGGCCCCACTGCCTCTGTCCACCCGGATGGGATGGGGCATACTGTGATGTGCTTAACGTGTCCTGTAAGGCGGCAGCCTTACAGAAAGGTGAGCTCCTCCCCTAAGATCAGGTACTGACCTAGTGCTGGCCTCTTAGGACAGATAGAACCGAAGGGACATGCTCTGGAGAAATGCTAGAGGAACATTTAGAGATCTCAAAGGGAAAGGTGATTGAAATGCAATTAAGACAGATTCCACTTTCAGAACATGTTTATTTTTATTTTTTTTAATAATTTATTTTTTATTTCTTCAAGTTACATTTTTATTTTTTTTAATAATTTATTTTTTATTTCTTCAAGTTACATCTCAATCACAATCCCCTCACTACTCCCCCCTCCAGTCCCACCATTCCACACTCCTCCCCCTCAACCCCCCCATCCTCTTCTCTTCCTTTTTTTTTAGTTTAAGGTATTTCTATTCCCCCCCAACAGCTCTCCCTTGCAGTTCAAAAAACGGTTCTTTTTCTTATAACTATAAATACAATACAAAACAACAGAAATAAATAGGCCACAATTATGTGAGTATATGGCTTAGTATACATTCCCAATGTCCAGTCCATATGTATTTGGCACCTGACTTTAACATTCTACTATCTAACCATCTCCATGAGTTTAAAATTCTGTATCTAACTCAGCTTTCATACTAACTTGCCTCACAATTTTAAAAATATCTTCTTAGATCCAGAACACCCTCTTGATTCCTAAACAACTCAAAATTTAACTATGAGACTCTAGCTATCTATCTATTCTTCAACCACCTCACAGACCTGAGAGGGATAAATATATCTGATTATATAGGAAGTGCAGGGCCCACAGCTTCCAAAGCTAAGAAATGACATACCTGTGGCTGCCTGGACAGTTCCCATTTTCTCTCCATACATTACAGCATCGATCTTCAGTCATTTGGCCCCGTTTCTCTGACAGACATTGATTGTAGAGCAGGGATTATGAAGGACTTGCCTACCCTGTCTTGGCAGAGCTAGGCTGTCGACTTACCTGCTTCCAAGTTTTGTCCTTTTTGGACAGCAGTCTGTCTACAGTTGAAGCAAGGGGTTTTTCTTGTCAAGAGAAAGGCTTTCCACCAATTCAATCATCTCCCACTGGAGAACATGTTTATTTTTTAATACAAATCAATTGCTGAGGGTTGGGAAGAACTATGGGAGAATGGAGAAAACCCCAGCTAACAGTCGCTAACTGGGGCTCCCTTGCTGTTGGTTTGAACCTGGTATGTGTCATGCTCGTCTCTGATGCTTCTTTCCTCACGTGGTGTCCCAGGAGTACCTGTTGAACACTTGTGCCAGCACTCAGGTGTCTGTATCAACGCTGGCAACACCCACCACTGCCAGTGCCCCCTGGGCTACACGGGGAGCTACTGTGAGGAGCAGCTTGACGAGTGTGCATCCAATCCATGCCAGCATGGTGCCACCTGCAGTGACTTCATCGGAGGATACAGATGTGAGGTGAGAAGATGAGCGGAGGCCAGAGGGCTCCCAAGAGATTGTGCTGTTGTTAAAAACCCTAGGTACTGAGTTCAGCCACTTGTGTCTTACAGATTATAATTTTTTACCCATCCTTGTCGTAGTGTTTACTAGCCACTGTTCCTATTTTCAGCTGTGCTTCCTTCCACATAGCTCTGGCAAGATGTTTTCCTAGAGGTCTGGACCATATCCCTCCTTAATGGGCTTGCTCACCATGTTGGCATCCTGCAGGCTTACCTAGTACAGTAGTCCCTGATGCTTCCTGAAGAGCAGCGCAGCTCATCATTCAGTTAATAATTCTCTCAAACAAGAAAACCCTGGCCTCACCTGTTGTGCCTTAGCACCATGCTCAGTGTTATTGTGTCCTTTGTCAGTGTCTGGGACGATAGAAGTCAGAGCCAGGTGTTAGCAAAATACCAGAGTGGGAACTTGAAGCCCAGTAGACCACCAAGCAACAACAAGGCAAGACCCCTCTGCTTCCTGCCTTGTTTATCTCGCAGCAGGCTGGCATCTGTCAGTTCAAAAGCCTGCCAGTGCTGAACGTAAACTTTTCCACATCTGACTTTTTTTTAAAGCATAGCCCAAATGAGCAGAATTATAGCCATTTAGTACTGCCTGCCTAGCACAGCCTGCAAAATGGCACACAGTGTATCATAGGTAAGGTCAACTCTGGAGTTCAGGGAGCCAGTGCTGCCCCGGGGAGCCAACTCACCATGTAGTCAAAGAAAAGGTTGCGTGCAAAGTCAGCACGCAAAGGAACTTCTCCATAGTTGTCTTTTTCCTTATAAACTCTTGTCTATTCCAGCCATCATCCACTGCCTTTCAGCCTCATCTTTTTTGGTCCCTGCTTTCTGTCACACAAACCTGTAATGGGTGCAGTATCTTCACTACTGCCCACGCTTGCTGTCTGAGTCTTAGGCTGCTCATCATGTGTAGAGGGACGCACAGTGTGCGGATGAATGTGATGACCACACAGGGACACACAGTTGCTTAGTGGAACGGAAAGCAAAGCCACGGTAGCACTCACCTCTCCCCTGGTCCTGCAGTCTGTTCCCAGTGTGACTCTGTTCTCCATATCCTTTTCTCCTGGCAGTGTGTTCCAGGGTATCAGGGTGTCAACTGTGAGTATGAAGTGGACGAGTGCCAGAATCAACCGTGTCAGAATGGAGGCACCTGCATCGACCTTGTGAACCACTTCAAGTGTTCGTGTCCACCAGGCACTCGGGGTACGCAGTCTGCATTACTCTTCCCACCAAGGCCGTTCCCTCAGTTATACATTTATTCTTAGTACTGGAGCAATTTAAAAACTGAGACAATTTTAAAAACACAAAAAACAAACTAGCTTCATTGTAGCTACTTAACTCTTTGTCCTTGCTCACTCTGACTCCTGCCAGTTCATGTTTTCGTCTCTGTTTGGTTGTTTCTTAGGTTATGTTCCAGGAAGCAGAATGCACATAGCATTGTAACAAAATTAGCTTGGCTGGCAGGGTGCTGGTGCTTTAAGTGAAATCAACTAATATACTCTTTTAAAAAACGAATCCAAATTAGCCTGCTTTTTAATTTTTTTTTAAACTAACCAGATCTTGTCTCCATAAAGTGAAAGAATGAAATGAAATGAAAATGTTTGGCCGCTGTCCTACGGAGGCTGCTGCGGGGAGGCTGTGCTCCTGCACGGGCAGTAAAGCCCATGGCTTGCACCCCTAGGCTGTGGATGGTAAATCCATTACCGGTCTGCTCCGGGTGTTGCCACGTCCTTCAAAGCATTCCTAGAAAGAGCACTGCTTGTAAGAAGATGCATGGTTATGGAGGTGCCTTGTTGCCTGAGAACAAGATGGGAGAGACCATCGACAGCAGCACCAAGCAGAAGAGACTTTCAGAGAAGGCGTTGTGTTATCTTAGACTTTTGTGTCGATGGATTTGGATGACGTTTCTTCCTAGAGATCAAATTTGATGAAGTTAAGACAGAAGAATAATCCATTAATGGGTAGTTAGTGCAGAATGAGGCTAAAGGGAAGGGAGACCTGAGGATGAGCCTGTAACTGTTTTAAAATTTATTACATGGAAAGGAGGGTTGTTTCCTAGTTTAGAAATTGGAAATTCCATGGTTGAAAGAGTCAGAGTCATTTCCAGGTCATTACTGATTAATTCCTTTCTATGCATCCATCCATCCATCCATCCATCTTTGGAGACAGTATTTTTGAGTAGAAAAACTAGATGATAAGGTAGAACCAAACTGATTCTCTGTCTTCTCCTTTGGGAGGTTCATATCCATATTCCCTTGTTTACCCTCCCCTTGTCTCCACCCCCCATCTCTTTGTCTCCCTCTTTCTCCTTCTCCCCCTTTCCCTCTCTCCTTCCTCCCTCCCTCTCACCCTCTCCCTGTCTACATCTCCCTCTCCTCTCCATGCCCTCCCCATCTGCCCCTCTCCTCTTTCCATCTAACTCCTATTCCTCTTCCCTCCTTCCCTCAGTCCCTCTCCTTCTCCCCATCTCTCCTTCTGCTCTTTCCCTCCCCCTTTTGTCCCCTCTCACTCTTCTCCTCTCTTGCCTCTTCTCTCTCTCTCATCCCTCCTCTTTCTTTCTCCCTCTTCCCCTCCTTTTCTCCTGTTCCCAGAATCCCTGGTAGCCCCAGCCTCAAGTTCACTTTAGGCGTGCACTACCATGCCTGGTAGTTAATGCCTTTAAATAATGGTATTGGTTAGGACAAGCTACAATTTTGGTGGTAGCTAATTACATATATCAAATCTCAGATAACACAATAGTGGTTTTGTTGGGGGATTTTTTTGCTTGCTGTTTTGGCACTCGGACTCTGACAGGTGTTGGGTTGCTGTCTTTCTCTGTGTTTTTGGTCTGTAGCCTCCAAGGCTGCTGTAGGAACAGTAGAGATGATGTACAGGGTTTTGCAGAGATTTGCACTCAATCTGGAAGTGACACATATCATGTCCCTAGAGGTGTGTGTCAGAACCACTCACTAGTGTTCTTCCATGGCTCATGGAGGCTGTGAACCTAGAAGAGAGCATGGGTTTGTACTGTACCACAGATTTTGAAGTTAGACACATCCAGTCCTAGAGTGGAACATCTCCTAAGACAATGAGATTGTTGTCTTTTCTAAAAATCCCCCCCTCTCCCCCCTCGCTCTCTTTTCATTCCCCCTCTTCTTCCTTCTCCTTCTTATTTTCTTTCTTTTCCTTTTTTGTTTTTGTTTGTTTGTTTGTTTGTTTAAGGAAGATTTTCTCTGTGTATCCCTGGCTGTTCTGTAGACCAGGCTTGCCTCAAAGATCCACCTGCTTCTGTCTCCTGAGTGCTGGGATTAAAGGCATGTGCCACACTGCTCAGCTTCTGATTGTTTCTGAGCCAATTCTTTAAATGTGTCATTTCACTGACTTTTTTTTTTTTTTTTTTTGGTTTTTTGAGACAGGGTTTCTCTGTGTATCCTTGGCTGTCCTGGACTCACTTTGTAGACTAGACTGGCCTCGAACTCACAAAGATCCGCCTGCCTCTGCCTCCCAAGTGCTGGGATTAAAGGCGTGAGCCACCACCGCCCGGCCTTCACTGACTTTTTACTGCTGTGGTCTTTACTGAGAAGTTAGCTGCTAAACTTACTGATGGTCTCTCACGATACCTAGCTTTCCTTTGTGATTTTTCCAAGATTACCTTTTAATGGTCTATTATAGAGTGTGGATCTCTTTCAGTGTGTCCTGTTGAACGTCTGTTGGATTAAACCTTGTGTACTGGTACTTTCCAGGTACCTGAAACAGTGTATTTGTTCTGCCTTTCCCTACCTGGCCATCTGTGACTGCTCTGGGGGACTGGAGCTCCTTTACACTGTAATGACAGTCACTGTAGTGCTTGTCCTTAGCACTACACTGGGAAACACCTCCTGTTCCCCAGTGCTCAGGCTAACTGGAACTCTTCTGCCATCCCTAATGTTTGTGTCCGGCTCAGATGAGGTCACTGTCACTTGATAAGCTGCTCACCCCGAGCATTCCATCCACACGATGGGGAAGCTTTAGACTATTTTACTTGTGGTGCCAAATGTCAAATAGCCTATGAGACTGGAAGCACATACTGGCTTTGCTTGCTTCCACTTTCTGGTTTCCAGTTTACTCTGAATAGATCAGTTAATATGTGCATGTAGTCAGGGATAAATATGCCCACATATGCACGGAAAAACTTGCATTGAAAGATGCACTGTTGCTGTATTCATCGGCCCCAACGCTGCAGTCTCCTTCCTCCACACAGCAGTCAGCACTTTTGGTTCCTTGTGTGTCTCTACAGGTTTAAAAAAGTTATCCTTTTAAAGCGGTTTATGTGTATAGGAGCCAAATACAAAGATGGTTTTTATTTCCTCCACTTTTAACTCTGAAGATGTATCAGAGACATTGCTCTTCTCTTGGCCTTTTTACTTATTTGGAATATGTTCATATCAAAATAGGGAACTTCCTCAGTATTTTTTCATAGCTTCAGAATTCCCCTTTATGACAACATTATGTTTTGTGCTCAACCAGGATCCTCTAGTGATAGACACTGTACTTTTTTGGACACATATAAGTGCATTTTACAGAATACATTTTCAGAAATAGAGTCTGCTCGGGCTGTTACACTGAGTTGTCATTTAAGTTGTTGTAACGGCTGCATCCTTTCAATGGCCTGCCTTCCTCTGTGGGCAACTCAACATCTATCATATTTAAAAGTTATTGCTTTCCCTCTGAGATTTGCCCCTACCCTCTTTCCCTTTCACATTATACTGTTGATTCTTATTATTTTGGAGAAATTGTTTATCTTTGGAATATGATGCATATATCTTCCCAGTATACTGAAGTCTTAATCTTTCAGATGTCTCTGTGGTGATTTTTTTCATGCAGATTATATTCTATTCACGTTGAATTTATTATCTTTTCTATGGCTGCTTGCATTTGAGTGGTAGTTGGTATTATCTTCCACACTTCAAGATTTCTAGAGGCATTCTCGTCTCTTTTCATTCTGTGCTAGAATCCTGAGGTCCCTTTCCTGTGTGACTGTGGAATGAGTGATGTTTTCTGCAGTGATTTGAGGTGGAGCTTTTGTCAAATTCTAAGCTCCTGTGTGCATTTGGATGCCGTAATGGGCTTCCTTGGTGGTGGTGTTCTCCTGTTCATTAGTTCATGAGAAACTTTCATCTGGGAAAGAATATTCTTGCTTTTCTGGCTATGATTTGTTTTTTTCTATATAATTTTAGAATCAGTTTGTCATTAAAAATATTGCTGATTTCTCTTTGAAATCATATTACAATTATGAATTCATATAGTAAATACATATTTATCATATGGAGTTGCAGAATCAGATAACATAAGCTTTTCCATCTATTCAAGTCTTCTCTTTCTGTCCCTTAGAACACTTGCATGTGGGGCAAAATATCTTGTTAAGATGGCGCTTGGCCAATTTGCCTTTTGAAATTGCTAGTGACAATGAGGGGGATCTTGTGTTTCTTTCCCTTTTTATATCTTGCTTCTCTTGGAGTATACCAAAATGCAAGTGGTGAGGATAGAGAAGTATTTTTTAACCTTTTCAAATTATTTTGTGAAGTAGTCATTGATCTTATTGTTTCTGAAATGGTTTACAGCTATTTTAACTAGATGGCTTATACCTTCAGTACATGTTTTGCCAAAAATAATCTTCAAATTCTTAGCAAGATATTTCCAGTCTGTTGGGTTTTTTTTTTTAAATAAAAAACATTAGTGCACTTATCTTCTTTTAAAGAAAAAAGTCAATGTTTATAAAACATAAAATACTATTGCTCAAAATCTAATTGTAACATAGTCTATGTAGTAACTACAGTATGTTCTTTTTTTTAACTGTTCTCATATTTTGATTGGAGTTGAACAATGATTTAAAAATCACAGCGTTTCCTAAGCTTCAGCTCCTGTGCCCTTTCTGAGATGGGACAGTCATCCCTACTGACCTGGACCAAGTGGAAGACACGTGGGGTCTCAGTGTTCTCCGCCTTCTCGTGTTGCTCACCAGGAAGGGGGCAGTTGACAGGGACTAGGAGTATTTTTTGCCTTGCCCAATTTAAAAGATCCCACCATGGATTGAGGAATGTAATTTAGTTAACCTTAAAAACCACAAAGGCAATTGTGCTTTGCTAAAGGTGGTCACGAGATGTTTCATAATTCTGTGTCTCTCTTCTCTCCCTCAGGCCTGCTTTGTGAAGAGAACATTGATGACTGTGCTGGGGGCCCCCACTGCCTCAATGGGGGCCAGTGCGTGGACCGGATCGGAGGCTACAGTTGCCGCTGTCTGCCTGGCTTTGCTGGGGAGCGGTGTGAAGGGGACATCAATGAATGCCTGTCTAACCCATGCAGCTCGGAGGGCAGCCTGGACTGCATTCAGCTCACCAATGACTACCTGTGTGTCTGCCGTAGCGCCTTCACTGGTGAGAACCTCTTGGCCCTTGCTATTCTGATGTATAGGAGGCTTGAGTGATCTATATGGGGATGGCTGGCCTCCTACAGAAAGCCAAGGCCAGCTTAGGTCAAGGACACAGGACCCAGTTTTCCTTAAGTCTGTATGCCATGGGCATGATAACTAGGCTTGTCTTTACCTTTGCTTTTTCTGAGAGACTCTTTTGTGGCATATGGATTATACCATGATATGACAAGATTATAAAAAAATAATATATTGGGGTAGCGGGGAAAATTACCAGTTTTCAATTGAGATAAATTAAACAGGACATGAAACATGCCATCTTCATCATATTAAACCTACTGTGCAGCAGCATTGAACACACCCACACATTTCCACCAAAATCACACCTACTATAGACATCACTGTACATCCTCAAACTCTTATGTGAAAATGCAGCATGCTGATTTTCAAGAGCCGCCTGCACCTTTTGACAGTGATGACGACTTACCTTCCAGTTTCTACGCCTGTCATCTTTCTAACTCTGGGACCCAGAGAAGCTTGGGGCCTGTTAGGACCTGGGAGGAACAGGTCCAAAAGGCAACTGATGAGAATGAAAGGGAAGCTGCAGTAGGCACCATTGTCTTGCATAGATAAGGCTTGGCTGTGTGTCTAGTCTTCATAGAAGGCATGATGATGGCCAAGCACCATATCTGAACAAGGACTCTCTCAGGTGTTTAGTCACTTCTGGAGAAGGGCAGCTTGGTGACTTTTGGAAGCTAAAGTTGTTGCCAGTACATAGATGTGCCATGGTCATGGACGGACTTGGATATCTGCCTTGAGCTTTCTGGAACTAGCTTGGATTTCTAATGCTGGGCATGTTCTCATATGCTGAAGTCTAATAACACTAGTCCTTTAACTAACGGTAATTTGCAGTGTGGGTGCTGGTCCCACATACTGAGCCTTCCAGCCTTCATGCCTTCCCTCATCTTTTCTTCCTCTCTTCTTCTTTTCAACCTGAGATACATGCTATACCTAAAAAGCTTGGAATTCTACAAAGAATGGGAGGGATTTCACAATATGGGACTTGCCTGGATGTAATAATACTAAAAAGAAACTGTTCATTTTGGCTATTATGGCTGTTAGGGTGGTATGGGCTCCTATTTCATTCATTGCCTCTGAGGATGCTGGTTTCTCAAGCACTGACCAGTACTTAAAAAAGAAAAGGGCAGTGGGGTGGAAGACAGAGAGATGTGGGACACCTGAGTGAGCATCCCACAGGCGGGAAGAGATGAGGCAGGTCAGTTCTAAGCCTACAGGACCGCGAGAGGACGCTTAGTGCAAAGGGGCCATCTCTGCTCATGTCCACACTGAGCTGTGTTGTTGTGAAATGTCCCCACTGATGATCAGCCAGGAGCTCCTGATCCCTCTGCCCGTGTACTGTTTTACCTTAGTGTCTGCCTCTGCGATCTGAGAAGTCAAACATTTCAAATTCTTCTTTCTCAACTTGGAATGGCAAAAGTATTATTTTAAGTTTTTTGATGTTATTTTTGTTTTCGATTTTTTTTTTTTAATTTCCAAATGACCACAGGGAAGATGGGGCCCTTTTCCTGCTATTTGCCAAGAGACCCCAACTGAGCCCTACATTTCCTCCATGACTCCAGCTATCTGTTCAGTTTCTGGGGGTGCGGCAGCTGCAGATGGGCTCTGGCTTAGAGCTGGGTCTAAAGGAGAGGCGCTCTGGGCAAACCCTGGCGCATTTTTAAGCAGTTCAGTCACACCACACTGACTGAGTAAAGGCAAAGTAACCAAGAACTCTCTAAGCCATCAGTCTCTAGTTAGGTGTGTGCCTTGACCTAATGCAGCTGCTTCTGTGAAGTGTCCTTGAACAAAATGCTGCTAGCAGTGTTGCTCGGCTTAACAAATTCGAGCATGTGCTAAAGCTGAGGTGTAACCTCCCTTTGTCTGGGGGGTGGTTTAGTTTCTGTTTTTACTGGAATTCATGTCACTTTTCTGTCTGTCCCTTTGGAGGGGCCATGGTCTGTCTAGGGTAGATAGTCCATAAGTCCAAGTGCTTATTGCCTTGGCAGGACAGTCCAGGGACTGGTCTGAGCAGAGATGGGCCCTTTGCGCTGAGGGCCACTGAGCGTCCTTTCGCGGTCCTGTAGGCTCAGAACTGACCTGCCCAGTTTTGCTGTATCTAAGTCTGGTTCCCATGCCTGTAGGGTAGTGTTTAGTGTCTCCAAGTTAACACTCCCACTTTTTAAAATTGCTGTTAATTTTTTCTCCTTAGGCCATCACTGTGAAACCTTTCTGGATGTGTGTCCCCAGAAGCCTTGCCTGAACGGAGGGACTTGTGCTGTGGCTAGCAACATGCCTGATGGCTTCATTTGCCGTTGCCCCCCAGTAAGTGGCCTGCTACTGATGTAAGAGATGTACCCTCTTCCATATGCTCTGTGGAGCTGATATTGAGCCCACATTTTTACACCCCTAGAGGGAGGGTGCTAGGGTTAGTGCCTTGAAGGTGGTCTGGGTCTTCCCTGTGTTCAGTTGTTCTGGCACGCTCAGCAACTAAGCTTCCCAGTCTTGCGCTGCTGCAACCTCCCTGCCCGCGCTGGGGTAAGCACGGTGCTGCCCCTGCTTTTCAGCACTGACCCTGTGAGTAAGTGCTTCTCCAACTAGCTGGAAGCTCCCTTACATAGAGAGCACTGTGTGCCTACAGGGCACCCGTCTAGTGCTGGCCTTAAAGTGACAGCCACATTCGTCCCATGGGGCATCAGCTGGTTTAAAGAGGTTATTTCTAGAACACGGGTGCCTATGAAGCACATGTCCAGTCTTTATCTCCCTAGGAGTGTAAGGGAGAGTGGGGCGAGCCCTTAAGCCTGTCTTCCCTCCTCATTTCTTTACCACTTCTTACAGGGGTTCTCCGGGGCAAGGTGCCAGAGCAGCTGTGGACAAGTGAAGTGTCGGAGAGGGGAGCAGTGCGTGCACACTGCCTCGGGCCCCCGCTGCTTCTGCCCTAACCCGAAGGACTGCGAGTCGGGCTGTGCCAGTAATCCCTGCCAGCACGGAGGGACCTGCCACCCTCAGCGGCAGGCTCCTTACTATTCTTGCCGTTGCTCGCCACCATTCTGGGGCAGCCACTGTGAACTCCTCAGAGCCCCGACCAGCGCCCCTCCCGCTGCCTGTCTGAGTCAGTACTGCGCTGACAAGGCTCGGGACGGCATCTGCGACGAGGCCTGTAACAGCCATGCCTGCCAGTGGGATGGGGGTGACTGCTCCCTCACTGTGGAGGACCCCTGGGCCAACTGCACCTCCTCGCTTCGCTGCTGGGAGTACATCAACAATCAGTGTGACGAGCTGTGTAACACTGCAGAGTGCTTGTTTGACAACTTCGAATGCCAGAGGAATAGCAAAACCTGCAAGTAAGAGCCCCAGGCCTTCAGAAGCCAAGGGGTCTGTCACTAACACACTCAGTCTGGTGTTCCTGCTCCTAACCACCCCAGTGCTTCGGCCCAAGCCACCTCTGCCTTGCAGATGGTGCCAGCCATGTCCCATCACACGCTGCCCTGTTTTCCCGTGCTGACAGAGGGCCGGGATTTCCCACTGCATAACCATCCCCTCTCTCTGCCTCTTTCTGCCTTCTCACCTGCTGCTCTTGCGACCTCCTGGGGGAAATAACCTTGGAAGTGGCGTTGCCACTCTCAGGCAGCCTCCAGCCTAGCCTGCTGCAGGATGGATGGAAAGGTCTGTACCACTCTCTCTTTGCTTATTCCTTTCCGTAAGACTAGTTTTCCCATTTGTTTAGGAAGCATGAGCTTAGACATGAGCTCAGGCCTCTTAGCTCTCCTGGTCATCAGGTTTGCAGATGTGGTCTCTATGGTAACGTCTCTGTTAATCATCGCACTTTACCCCAATTGATTCTCAAGCTTTGCGAGGCATAGATAGTGTTAGTGGTCCTTTCTGGAAGGTTAAAGAAACATACACAGAACGTGCACAGCTGTTTGAGATGCCTATTTTTATCAATAGATGACAAGTTCTACACTAAGTGGTACAAATAACAAAAGGGTGGGGTGAGCGAAGAAAGAATGTAGAGAGCCAGATATGCCTCAAGAACCTTTGGAGTTCTGATGCGTTTGCCTGACATTTTAGTGGTAGTTGTGTGTATGGAAGACACTGTGTGTGTATGTCTGTGTGTGTGTGCGCATTTGTTTTGAGGCAGGGTCACATGCATTGCAGGCTGACCTTACGCTCCTGAGTCTTGAACTCCCGATTTTCCTACTTCTACCTTTCCAAGTGGTGGAATTACAGGCATTCACCACCACACCCAGATTTTTCTTGGCATTTCAAAGAGGACAGATGAGTTAGATCTCATATCCTGTATGAACATCTCCTTGCCCCTTAACCTTCTGTAATTGTCTTACTCCCAAAAGAGAAAGAAACAGACCATTTTGGCACACTTGTCTGAATAGCACTTAGACAGTTCAGGGTCTGGAGCAAGCTTGGGCACCTTCTACTTCTAGCATCCATTGTGCCTTACTGAGTCAGTGAAGGAGAAGGAAGCCTGAGACAATGACTTTGGCTTCAGATTTGCATTCTTATAAAAAAATTTCGGCTTCATAGTATTATTGGCTGAGTGGGACCTGCTAAACCCATGCAGGATGATGACTACAATGTTATTCCTCATTCAGGAGGCACAGGGTAACGTTGACTGACAGCTATATAGCCGGTGATGTTGGGCGTACATCATGATTGATTCATGGGAAGGTTCTCTAGATATTGGGGTCCCGATAACGAGCCAAAAGAGATGGACAGGAAAGTCTACAGTCTTTTCAAATGTAAAACTAAGTGGATCCCCAGTGTGATCTGAGCCCTTTTTCCTATTCTCTCTCTCCCTCTCTCTCATGTCTAGGTATGACAAATACTGCGCAGATCACTTCAAGGACAACCACTGTGACCAGGGATGCAACAACGAGGAGTGTGGCTGGGATGGGCTGGACTGTGCCTCGGACCAGCCTGAGAACCTGGCAGAAGGCACCCTGGTCATCGTGGTGCTCCTGCCCCCTGAGCAGCTGCTGCAGGATTCTCGCAGCTTCTTGAGGGACCTGGGCACCCTGCTCCACACCAACTTACGCATTAAACGAGACTCCCAGGGCGCCCTCATGGTTTACCCCTACTATGGGGAGAAGTCGCCTACCATGAAGAAGCAGAGGGTGGCACGTAGATCTCTTCCTGATGAGCCAGAGCAGGAGACGATAGGGTAAGTTTGAGTTTCTGGACTTAGAAACATCCAAAGGACCTGTGCTTCCAAGTGAATTCATAAAACTGAACAGTTTGATCCACAGTACAAATACTTAGCCCATCAAAATGAAAAACTTAAATAGAATGCCTCTCCATTAAGACAAACATCCTAACCACTTATATGTAAGGGTAAAGATCTGCCTTGGTTGAGGGGTCCTAAAAGATAAGCTAGAGCAAGAAAGGGGCAGGTGTCAGAAGGGACTTCTCAAATCTGGGACTCATAATCTCTCTTTAGAGTTGCCTCAGAGCCTTTATTCATGATGTGTCTTTTGAAATAATTGTTGCCTCCTCTTCAGGACCCTTTGTTCACATGCTTGACAAGAACAGTAGTCCTCAGCTCTTCTGTCTTTCATGTCCAGCTCTTTGTTGATAGTCTATGATTTTTAGCCCTTCTGCTTGCTGAGATATGAGTGTAGACACATAGGAGAGTGAGGCCTACACTTAGTGAAGACTAAATACTGCTGAGCAGGTGTGGCTGGGGGACCCCCTGAACCCATAAGAAGGGAGCTCTGCAAACTCACCTCCACAGTGTCACCCAGACTACGGATGTGAGCCCTCCTGGGTGGGAATCCATGTTCAGCATCCGAAGCATCATCCTCCTTTCTCGGTTCTTTCTTCCAGAGGTGGAAACTGTGATGCTGAAGGAGGGATGAGTGGGCCGTGTGAGCCTTTCTGACTGAGCCTGCCATACCTGACCCTTCCTTTCTTGTCCCCATTGCCCCTCTAAGCTCTAAGGTGTTTCTGGAAATTGACAACCGACAGTGTGTTCAAGAGTCAGACCAGTGCTTCAAAACCACAGATGCTGCCGCTGCTCTCCTAGCTTCTCACGCCATCCAAGGGACCTTGTCCTACCCTCTGGTGTCTGTTGTCAGTGAGTAGCACTGGTGTCAAAGGGGAAAGGTTGGGAAAGAACCTCCTGGGGCTCACCCATGCTGATAGTAAGAGGTTGGTGTTTCTACAACACTGTCCCTATCCAAACTTTCAGGTGAATCTGAGGTACCAAGAGGCGCCCAGCTTCTCTATCTACTTGCGGTGGCCGTTGTCATTATCCTATTCATCATCCTGCTGGGAGTGATCATGGCAAAACGAAAGCGCAAGCATGGCTTCCTCTGGCTGCCTGAGGGTTTCACCCTTCGCCGAGACTCCAGCAATCACAAGCGCCGTGAACCTGTGGGACAGGATGCTGTGGGACTGAAGTAAGAGGCTTTGACCATAAGCCACTATTTACAGGGAGAGGCAGAGGTCAACAGAAGGGCATATTACTGAATCACAATTTCAGATTCTAAACTCTACCTTTATACACCCTGAGCACAACTCCCGATGGCTTGTCCAGGTCTCTGAGCATGGCCGCCTCTGTTCTGTGTGGCAGTGGTGCTCAGCGTCCAAGTTGGAAGACACTCGTCTTTTAGTTCGTGAGAAGAGAAAGGATGAGTGCTCAGAAATGCTCAAAAATTGAATAATGGCCGTCGGGGCTGGTGAGGTGGCTCAGTCGGTGACAGTGCTCACTGCTAAGCCTGATGGCCTGAGTTTGATCCCCAGTGTCACATGTTGGAAAGACAGACCTGACTTCCTTGTGTTGTATTCTGAGTGTGTGATGTAATTAAAGGGGCTGGAGAAACACCTCAGTGGTCACGAACATGAGCTGAGCTGGGCTCAGATCCCAGCACCCACATGGGATGACTTACAACCCCTGGAACTCCAGCCGGAGGGGTCTGACACCTTTGGCTTCTGTAAACACCTGAACTCATATCCTCAGATACACACATATGCAGACATGCAATTTTTAAAAATATTAAGGTAATTGTTAAAAAGTGCTGCGCATCCTGTCCTGTTGGGAGGACAGCATGGGAATATGATGGTATTTTCAGCACGAAATGCTGAAAGCTACTGTATTTGTTCAGCCATAACCTCCACTTTGATTTCTCCCCTGAATAATCCTCAGAAACCTCTCGGTGCAAGTGTCAGAGGCTAACTTGATTGGTTCTGGGACAAGTGAGCATTGGGTTGATGATGAAGGACCCCAGCCAAAGAAAGCTAAGGTAAGCTCTCCTAGGCAAAGCCATACTGAAGCCATACTGCTAGCCATCATGTAACTGCATTCTAAGGTCATATCCTTCCCAGATAGTGGCTTTCCTAGATCTTTGTGGGTAGCAGGGACCTTTAGAGAGTTGAGTCTTGGTTGCCCCATGTTTGTTCTTCAAGAAACCTTTTAAGTAGTGAATCAGGTCTGCTCCTGGCTCCACTGTCAAGCTTGTGTGTGTTGAGTGAGGACTAGTGGGGTGAGTCCTCGTGGTTCCTTTTATGGCTGCATCTAAGAGATGGAATTACACGGTAAAGAAAACCAAGACCATTAACTTCTGGGGAGGTCACTGAATGTGATGGTTAAGAATATTGCTGGAGGCTGAGGCAGGGGACTCTCAAGTTTGAGGCCAGCCTGAAATACCTCTCAAACCAAACAAAATAAGCAAATGAAAACACATTACTCTAGTGACCCTGAAAACGTATATAGGTAACATTATAGAAACTGAGCAGGTTATAGTTAGGGATAAATATGCATTTAACAACAGTTAATGAAAAAAGAGGCCTACATTGGAAAGAGCAAGGAGGGGTGTATGGGAGGTTTTAGAGAGAGGAAAGACAAGGGAGAAATGGTGTGATTGTAATCTCAAAAAAATGAGACATCTAGAACCATTGCTCTAGTCAGTCAGAACTTAAATTCAAGACCAAAGCCTGCTACCTTATGGCAGTTATTTAAAACCTCTTTGTATTTAATATTCCTTGTCTATAAAATAATAACAACGACAGCAATAACAATAATAATAATGATAATAGCAACTCTCTCCTCTCTAAGTTGTTTTGAGGAATCAATACAGCAGTTGCTAGAATGCCACTTGCCTATTTCCTATTACAGACAAAAAATTCAGCAAAGAGCAGATGCTTTTAAGTTCCTGTGGCTGTTTCTCCTTATGCCCTCCCCCCCCGCCAGGACTTGCTCTCAGCTTAGTACTGTGTGGTGTCCAGGCAGGAAACTTTGAATGAAGTTTATTCCCCCTTCTCAAGAACCTTCCAGTTGAAAGAAAAACAAAGAATTGTGTGCTTTCTGTCACACGCAGAATCTATATCTAACTGGGAGAGATAGATAGGGCAGAAGCAGTATACACAAAGGGGGGCTGTGTGGAGGGAGGAGAGGAAGGGGTATGGGGTGAGCATATCAGCAAGGTACAATGATATTTTTGTAAAAAACCAATATCTTGCACACTAAATTTAATTTCTTAAAAAAAAAAAAAGATAAGTTACGGTCTACTGGTGATACAGTGCCATGTAACACATACCACATGGTCAGCCGAGTAAAGAGAAACAGAGCTTTTTAAGGCCAAAAAGAATTAAAATGGGAACTGCCCAGGCAGCCACTGGTATGTCATTTCTTAGTTTTGGAACCTGCAGGCCCTGTACTTCCTATAAAATCAGATATATTTATCCCTCTCAGGTCTCTGAGGTTGAAGAATAGATAGCTAGAGTCTCATAATTAAATTTTGAGTTGTTTAGGAGTCAAGAGAGTGTTATAGATCTAGGATGATGCTTTTAAAATTGTGTTGTAAGTTAGTATGAATGTTGAGTTAGATATAGAACTTTAAACTCATAGAGATGGTTAGATAGTAGAAAGTTAAAGTCAGGTACCAAATACATATGGACTGGACATTGGGAATGTACGCTAAGCCATATAACCCTCATAACTGTGGCCTAATTGCCTCTGTTTTGTATTGTATCTGTTATTATAAGAGAAAGAGCCATTTGTTGGACTAAAAAGGGAAACTGTAGGGGGAAATAAGATATACCTTAAACTTAAAAAAAAAAAAGGGAAGAGAATGGGGGGTTGAAGGTGGAAGGGTGGGACTGGAGGGGGGAGTAGAGAGGGGAATGTGATTGAGATGTAACTTGAAGAAATAAAAAATAAATAAAAGAAATGGAATTACAAGAAGCAGTACATCTTTAGTTTGGTCAGATGCACTGCCAAAATGCTTTTACATTTTTATTTTATCATCTTGGAGAACTATGACACTACTTTACTGTGTACTTGGGCAGTTAGGTGTTGTTAACATCTACCATCTAATGTAATTTTCACTAGACAGGGTGGCACACACCTGTAGTCCCAGGTTGAGACAGGATGATCAAAAGCTCAAGGCTTGCTCTGGCATACAGAGTGAGTACAAGTCCAGTTTAGGCAGTTGAAATCTAATCTCAAAAAGTAGAGAGAAGGCTATGTCTCAGTTGTAGAGTGCTTCCCTTGAATGTGAGGATCTAGATTCATTTCCCAGTACCAAAAAACAGCACACAGAGATACACACCAAAAGCCACTCTGTCTTTGTGTGTGTGCACGCACATGTGTGTGGTTTTCATCATGCTCTGCTGAAATATAGCACATCTCAGTCCATGTCAATCGCTCCCTTTTCAGTTTTGAGTCTGACTTGTATGAATAGATACTTGGTGCGAAAAAAAAAAAAAAAAAAAAAAAAAAAAAGAATTAAAATCTGATTTCATTAGAAGAACAAGTAGGAGTCGGTGAGACAGTGATGGAGGAGACCATCGTAGGCAGCAGACAGAAACCCAGAAATGAGAATATAACGCTTTGAGGATCTACAGGTAGTGTGTTAGGGCTAGAGGCTGGAGTCTGGGATGGACTGCAGGAGAATTGTGCAGATGTACAGAGATGAATGGGAGCCACACGGTGGGTAGCAATATGGACAACAGGACAGGAAGAGGGGACCAGAGAGGGGTTAGAAGATGGCGGGAGACTCTGCTGCCCCTGAGCCCAGCAGCAGCTCCTGGGGGGCTCAAGATAATGAGGGAAAACTCCCGTTCCTATCCAGGCTGAGGATGAGGCTTTGCTGGCAGAGGGTGACCCCATCGATCGACGCCCCTGGACACAGCAGCACCTGGAAGCTGCAGACATCCGCCGAACTCCATCCCTGGCACTCACTCCTCCTCAGGCAGAGCAGGAGGTGGATGTGCTGGATGTGAATGTCCGAGGCCCAGGTCAGTACTGTGTAGAAATAATTAACTAAAATTTTTAACAGTTTTTATATTACTGTTAATTGATTGGCAGCTGTTAACCCTTAACCCGCTATTATAAATGAGCACACAGACACCACATGGATTTTAACAAGGTTTGGCCTGGATTGAACAATCTTAGCCCATCTAAGCTAGCTCATAATTCTATTCCCCAAATATGTCCCCATACATACATACGTCCCTTTGGATTGCTATTCTCCACGCTATGCCCATGTTCCAGGCCACATGGAATGATCTTCTTCAATCTGCCTCCTCATGTGTCTCCCTTCCTGCTCTAGCTGCTTGTCTTGGAGGCTTCTTCTACTTCTACTCGAGGCTTCTTCCTTCCAGCGTTCTCAAACACGGCTGTCTGCTTTCATGTCTCCCAGTAGAATGAGCAAATCACCCATGTAAAACACAGGATTCCTGTTTTAATCTCAGAAAGTTCCACCTTCCTATACTCCTTCTGCCCAGCTAATTGGCCATAAGCAACTTTTATTAGCCAATTAAGAGAATGCCTCAGAAGGGGTGGTAACCAGATCTCAGCATTGAAATCAGCCTATCAGAAGCAATGTTATTAGACCTTCCCCAACAGTACTGGGCCTTACCCTCTTCAGTTCTGTGTGGTTGTTCAGCATTTCTCCACCTAGTCAGGTGCCCCTGCCAATTCCAGAGACACTAAATGAACTTGAGGAAACGGATGTTTGAGAAATATAGTCATGCAGAAATTATGAACTTGGAGAGTTTGAAATTGATTGTTCAGTGAGTAAAAGTGTTTGCCATGAAAGCCTGGCCACCTGAGTTCTAGCCTCAGAATCTATGTAAAAGTGGCGTGAAGTTGTCCCCTGGCATCTACATGCATGTTATAACACACATTCACACACGCAACATACCACACAGTGATTTGTGTGCTAAGGCACGTGTACATGCGCACACATCATACACATACAATAAGATAAATAAATCTTTAGGTATTTTTAAATTATGGGATAGAGAGAGGACTCGTGGTTAAGAGCACTTGTTACTCTTACAGAGGACCTGGATTCAGTTCCAAGTACCCATATGGTGACTTCCACCCATCTGCAACTTCAGTTCCAGAGGATCTAATACCATTTTCTGACCTGCATGGGGTCTATATGCACACGGTCCAGAAATACATGTAGACAAAACACTCATACATATTAAGTAAATCCTTAAAATGGTTTTCAATTAAAAATGCATATTTTGCATTCCTTCATATACAGCATTCTGAGAACAAGCAACTAATAAGTGAGTTAGTTTAGAAGGACAGAAAAATAGTATCTGTCTTAGTCACTGCTGTGAAGAGATACTGTGAACAAGAGAGAGGGAGAGACAGACAGAGACAAGACACTGAGAGACAGAGGGAGACAGAGACTGGGCCTAGCATGGGGTTTTGAAATCTTAAAGCCTGCCCATAATGATATACTTCCTCCAACAAGGGCACTCCTCCTAGTCCTTCTCAAATAGTGCTCCCTGGTAACTAAACATTCAAATATATGAGTCTGTGGGGGCTGTTCTTATTCAGACCAGCAGAATATTCCACAGCAGAGCATGGAGAACTACTGTAGTTCCTGTCTTATGCATAGAGGTTTATTTATATCATCTATTTAAGATGTTGTCTAGTTTGAGATATCATCATCTTACTTAAATCGGAACAGAAACGCTTGTCAGCTTAAGGAAGAGCCCCCAGATCAGAAGGCAGCTGCTTTCCCATACTCTTCACACATCTGGCATTGCCATGTAAAACCTGTCACAGTTACTACAAGCACAGGGAGTTCACTTCCCTTAGCATGATGGCGCTCAGCAGAACTGTTCCCGTAATGGGCTAGTTTGAATGTGTTTGGAACATTCCCTTCCTACAGATGGGTGCACCCCGCTGATGCTGGCTTCTCTCCGAGGCGGCAGCTCAGATCTGAGTGATGAAGACGAGGATGCAGAGGACTCCTCCGCCAACATCATCACAGATTTGGTCTACCAAGGTGCCAGCCTTCAGGCACAGACAGACCGGACTGGTGAGATGGCCCTGCATCTTGCAGCCCGCTATTCAAGAGCTGATGCTGCCAAGCGCCTCCTGGATGCAGGTGCAGATGCCAATGCCCAGGACAACATGGGCCGCTGCCCTCTTCACGCTGCAGTCGCAGCAGATGCCCAAGGAGTCTTCCAGGTAAAGACCCTAAGAGTTTTTTTTTGTTTTTGTTTTTTTGATATAAAGAATGAAGTGGCTCAGTGGGTAAAGGCATTTCTGTGGTAAAACACCATGTCCAAGGCAACTTATAACAAGAGTTTATGGAACTCACACCTCCAGAGGATTAGCATCCATCACAGTGAATGAAGGCATGGTGACAGGAGCAGCAGAGAGCTCACATCTTGAACCACAAGTAGGAGGTGGACACAAGTCTTTTTCAAACCTCCAAGTACACCCCTGTAACATACTCCCTCCAGCAAAATCGTGCTGTCTAATCATTGCCAAATGACCACCAACTGGGATCTAAGTAACCAAATGCCTGAGACTTACAGGGGACATCTCATTCAAACCACTACAAGGTGTTTGCCACCAATCCTGACAACCTGAGTTCAGTCTCTGGAATCCACATAGTGAAAAGATAGAACTGATGAACTGATTCCTGCAGGTTGTTGTCTGATATCCATGTGTGTAACATTGCACAAACACGCCTGCCCATAACCAAATGAAATAACTTTTATAGGCCTGTAATGTTTTAGCCTTACTAAAAACACTTACTATCTAATTGAATTAATTCACAAGGCTTTGAGAAACTAGTTGTGCGTGACAGAAAAGGGTGGAAATCCAGCTGACCTACTTTGATTAGCCAGAGAGTGATTCAGTCAGCAACAGGGTACTGAATCTTATTCAGCAGTAGTTTGATGTGCGAAGATGCCTTGCAAATGCACAGGTCAGGTGAGAGCCGTAACTGGTCCAAATCCTTTGATTAGTGTTAACTCTCTCTATATAGCCCTGCCTGTCTTTGGCCTACAGACGCTGACATGAGTTAGCAGTGTATTTTTTGATACATATATATATATATATTAACTTGATGATGAAATTGGAAACATTCTAGATGACCTCAATCTGTACACAGGATTGAAGCTGTGATACGCGCCCTCCCCTCCCCCCACACTTTTCCTTCTTTAGAAAGCAGAAAGAACATCATCCTAAGGAGCCAGCGTGTCCTGGTCATCCATAGTGCTTCATCCAGTTTATTCAGCAAATATGTAATGATTAGCCATTATAGCTCCTAGGGCATGGAGCTAATGCTGCCACCCAGGGACGCCTTGGCTTGAATGCTCTCCTGTCAGTCTTCTTCTTCCGCTAAGGGACACTTTTTTCTGCTTCCCTTCCAGATTCTGATCCGCAACCGAGTGACTGACCTGGATGCCAGAATGAACGACGGCACTACACCCCTGATTCTGGCTGCCCGTCTGGCTGTGGAAGGGATGGTGGCAGAGCTGATCAATTGCCAAGCAGATGTGAATGCAGTGGATGACCATGGTACGGACAAGTACTGGGGTTTGGATTCTTGTCTGCAAAGCATGTCTCTGAGCAAAGGAATTGTTACATGCCCTGAGAAAACTTTCCCAGTTCTGAAATTGGAGAGGCCCTTCCTCTCCTGCCCATCATCCTGCAGCACACTTCCTTCAGTGTGTTGGACTCAGAGAACTGAGGCAGTAGGAGTCCTGGAGTAAGACAAGAAGGGTTTTTTGTTGTCATTGCTTTTGTGGTTTTGTTTGTTTGTTGGTTTTTGTTTGTGTGAGGGTTCTTGGACCTCAAAATTTTTCTTGAAAAGTTTACCTGTGTATGTTCCTAGCCCTAACCACTCTTAATATGGGAGTGGATTCATTAGGAGGGTTATGAGATAGCCTAAGTGTGCATTTGTGTATACTAAAATGTTTACTGTCTTCAGTTTGTGAAGGTTGTGCATGTGGAGGACATGAATATCACACACTTGGGATCCTCTTATCTAGAGGCTCCCAACCTGTTCTAAAATATTCTGAGAACGCAAGGAAAGGAAAATACAAGTATGCTTTCTTTTAGGCTCCCTTGGCCACTGACTTACGGAGAGTTCAAGGTTTCCTTAAAAAAGCGCAGTGTTTTCCTTAGTGCCCTTCTGCTCTTCTGTGGACTTATAAAGTGTTTCCTCTTCAGGAAAATCTGCCCTCCACTGGGCAGCTGCCGTCAATAATGTGGAGGCCACTCTTTTGCTGTTGAAGAATGGGGCCAACCGAGATATGCAGGACAATAAGGTACAGCCCGTGAGCTCAGAGCCTGAGGATGCTTGTAGCAGTGTCTCATTTAGGAGGCCATGTGTAGAAGCTTGTTGGGCATAGCCAGGTCCAGAGTCCCTGGAGGACATGGGGCTATGGGGACAGAGCCTTTGTTGTTTGGTGCTCAGCCATCACAGTGTCCTGAAAAGAACAGGTGTAACCATCCCTGCCTTCCTCCTTCAACAGTCTTCTCTGTTCCTGTACATGCTCACCACCACTTCTTTCCTTTCTCTCTGTGCAGTTCTTTGTTTTTCTGTCCTCAGATACTGTTGTACACTCCTATTTGAGCTGCCTGTCATGGCCCCTCGTTTGTTCTTTTTTCATTTACTTCTTTTCCTTTATTTTAGTTCTGTGTTTGTGTCCCACCACTCTCTCTCCAATGTTCTGAATTCTTTGCATACTTTGGTTTCTCCTCCTCTCTTTCTTATCTGTAACCCAATTTCCTTTCCACACTTCATGTTGCCCCTCCCTTTGTCTTAAGTGAATCCCTGGCTTAGAGGCTTTATTTCACTGATTTCTGTCTAAGAAGCTGGTGCTCTTGGGGGCAGAGTGAGTTCTTTGGGAGAGTTAAGATCTCCATGGAAATCAAAGATATGCATTCAATACGTAGGAAGATGTACTGCATGTCCACAGCATTTCGTAGGGGAAGCACTTAAAAATACTAAAGAGAATATAAAAGAGCAAAGGCTAGAAGCATTTCTGTGTTCTCTGGGTACTAAAATGTGTTCTATGGTCTTTCTTCAGGAAGAGACACCTTTGTTTCTTGCTGCCCGGGAGGGAAGCTATGAAGCAGCCAAGATCCTGTTAGACCATTTTGCCAATCGGGACATCTCAGACCACATGGACCGCCTTCCCCGGGATGTGGCTCGGGATCGTATGCACCATGACATTGTCCGCCTCCTGGACGAGTACAACGTGACACCAAGCCCTCCAGGGACTGTCCTGACTTCTGCTCTCTCACCTGTCCTCTGTGGGCCCAACAGATCTTTCCTCAGTCTGAAACACAGCCCAATGGGTAAGAAGGTTAGACGGCCCAACGCCAAGAGCACCGTGCCCACAAGCTTACCAAACCTTGTCAAGGAGGCCAAGGATGTCAAGGGGAGTAGGAGGAAGAAGGCTCTGAGCGAGAAGGTCCAGCTATCTGAGAGCTCGGTGACTTTATCCCCTGTTGATTCTCTCGAGTCTCCCCACACCTATGTTTCTGATGCCACATCCTCCCCCATGATCACATCCCCTGGAATCTTACAGGCCTCCCCAACCCCTCTGCTAGCTGCCGCTGCCCCGGCAGCCCCAGTGCACACACAGCATGCACTGTCTTTCTCTAACCTCCATGAGATGCAGCCTTTGGCTCCTGGAGCCAGCACTGTGCTTCCCTCTGTCAGCCAGTTGTTATCCCACCACCACATTGTGCCTCCAGGTAGTGGCAGTGCAGGAAGCTTGGGCAGGTTACATCCAGTTACGGTCCCGGCAGACTGGATGAACCGTGTGGAGATGAATGAGACCCAGTACAATGAAATGTTTGGCATGGTCTTGGCCCCTGCTGAGGGAGCCCACCCTGGCATAGCTCCCCAGAGCAGACCTCCGGAAGGGAAGCTCCTCTCCACCCAGCGGGAGCCCTTGCCCCCCATTGTGACTTTCCAGCTCATCCCAAAATGCAGCATTGCCCAGGCAGCTGGAGCTCCCCAGACACCAGCCAATTGCCCTCCAGCTGTTGCAGGCCCCTTGCCTGCTATGTACCAGATCCCAGACATGGCCCGTTTGCCAAGTGTGGCTTTCCCACCTACCCTGATGCCCCAGCAGGAGGGGCAGGTAACTCAAACCATTGTCCCAACCTATCATCCTTTCCCAGCCTCTGTTGGCAAGTACCCCACACCCCCTTCCCAGCACAGTTACACCTCCTCAAACGCAGCTGAGCGAACCCCGAGTCATGGTGGTCACCTCCAGGGTGAGCATCCATACCTGACACCATCCCCAGAATCTCCTGACCAGTGGTCAAGCTCTTCACCGCACTCTGCTTCTGACTGGTCAGACGTGACCACCAGCCCAACTCCTGGAGGTGGTGGAGGAGGCCAGCGGGGACCTGGGGCACACATGTCTGAGCCACCACACAGCAACATGCAGGTTTATGCATGAAGAATCTGCCTCAAGCGTAGAGATGAAAGTGCCTCTTATACATGCTGCTGAGGAACAAATGAAGGTTATCCGAAGAGAAATGAAGAAACCTCTGGATCCAGCTTTTGGAGGTAGGAGAGAAGACGCTCCAAACTTTCGGCCAAGCGTGAGAAGAATTAGCTCCATCTTCACAGTTCCATCTGTGCAGTTTTAGGACAGGACTCAGCTCCTAGTGGTCTTTGCCTGTCCTCCAAGTTCATGGAGATGCAAAGTGAATACAAGCCTTGAGACTCACGCTCTTGTATTTGAAGAATACGATGGATGCCTTCTATCGCCCAGACATTCTTGCAGCGTGAACAGCATTTTAAGCCCTGGAGGCTTCTGTATCCATGAGAAGATTCTGCTCTAGGGTCGTACTGGGAATTGTGCCCTGGGATTCTGCCCAGGTTGGCCTGTCCCATCTTAGCCCCGGCAGTGGCATTGACTTTACTCGGTGCTTCCCTCTCTGCACCTGTCTGTGGTGATCCCCATCCGTGTGTAATAGGCAAGGCTTCCGTGCTTTTAATCATTCCTGCCCTGTAAAACATCTTCAGTCTCTTGTTCCCACATTCTCAACACCCCAAGGAGTCTCATGGGGTTTACTCTGGTCATGGTTCTCAGCCTTGGCCTTTGAAGTATTCTTTTACGGAAAATGCACACACTGCAGTCTTCATGTCTCATTCCTAGAAGGAAAGATATTTGGGGAATAGGAGACCCCTTCTGAACTTGCACCTTAATTTCTCTCCCCTGAGTGTGGGGTTCCATATATACTCACCAGGGGGAAGGATATGAGTTGTTCTTCTGTTTGTTGGCCTAGTCGGTATAAAGTTGTACTCTAGGGGGCCTAGGTACTATGATATTGCTCCCATTTTGTTGTAAAGTAGGAAAAGTGGGTGAATGTTGGAATGACCAAGAAATAAGCTAGCTCTCTCAAGAAGCAGTTGCCCACCTCCAGGCCCTCCGTTGACTGCCACTGTGAAGCACGTGCAACCCCCAATCTTAGGACTCATTGATCCAGCAGATGAAGGTGTTCTCCACTGCTGCACTGCTCCTCACAGATGCCCGCAGAAGAAAATGCCTCTCCATATGCCCTTGCCATTTAGGGCAGAACTTGCCTGGGGCTCAGGGAGCCCAGTGACTGTCAGCTTCCTTTCGACCGGTTTCCTTTCAGGTCAGAAGCCGATTTATCAACTTCCATTCACACTGTGTGATCTGAGCTCCTGGTGCACACAGTGGGTTCTCAGTGAAGACGTGGACAGGCTCCTGAGCACATGCGAGACAAC
The DNA here is from genome assembly GCA_907164525.1 of Lophiomys imhausi. Classification (NCBI taxonomy): domain Eukaryota; kingdom Metazoa; phylum Chordata; class Mammalia; order Rodentia; family Muridae; genus Lophiomys; species Lophiomys imhausi. The sequence continues at coordinate 3,733,542 of CAJQZJ010016855.1, read as the reverse complement.
CTTTGCTAGTTTTTGCTGCATTTTCTTCCTTCCTTAGAGTCACCTTGAGATGACAACAGCTCAGTCTTACTCCTCATTATCCTTGTGTTCAGATTAAGATTGTACCTCATCCAAACTTGCTTCCTGTATTGTGGTCTCGGTGGCTTCCCAGACTCGCAAGAGCAGCAGCATTTTTACCTGTTGTAAAACTGGGATGGTGGGTTTCTCCATCTTCCCCTCAGTCAGTTAATAATTGGCTGTGTGGCCACACCATCAGTGTTTCCTGGTGCCATGATGCCCATGACACCAGGAAAATGAGTTCTGCTGGAGCATTTGTATATATTATTAGGTGGATCATCCTGGGGGGGGGGGGTTGTTTATTTGTTTTAGGTTTTTTTGTTGTTGTTTTAATAATAGTCCTTATTCCTTCAATAATTGAAATAAGTGCCCCCCCCACATATCCATCAGTTTTTGACCCCTTGTATCTGTTAGTATGGCAGTCTTTAAACAAGTGAGGATTTTTAGTCCCATCCAAGTTCATTGAGTCAACAAAAACAATTTGTTCCATCCTGGTCTGTGGCAGATAAAGTTTGGTCATTTGGTTTTATTGTCATGTGGTAACATCATCCTACCAGCCCTCTTTCATAGTATATAGACTTTTTATTTCCCTAAATGATGACTGTCTCCAATGGACCCATCGGTTAATCCCAGATTAAGAGAACCTGTTTGTGTATGGACCTCTCTGCCCTCCAGCTCTAGTGCCACTGCCCACAAACAACAGCCTCAAGTCTAGCTACTGGGCCTGGGGTACACTGGTCCTTCCCCCAGATACAACAGACAACAAACTTGCTGTTTCTCCTTCAAGGATCCCTCAAAGTGGATCCTTTGGGTTTGGGAGGAGGGATGTTAAATCTGCCATTCCAGACAACAGGCTACAGAGACGAAGAGGACAACACTGCCAGTTAAACATCTGATCTGTCCTTAGATGTTAGAACTCTTGACCTGTGTAGTGTCTAGGAAAGGGGGATGATGTGATGGGTAGTAATCCATTTCTCCTGGGATCTGAAGCAGATGGCTTTATGGGATACATTCTTCATTCTGTGTCCAGATCCCTGCTTTGGTTTTATTTTTGTTCCTATGAATTCTTCTTTTGACTTCTACCTGCCTTTGAGGATTTTTTAAAAAATTTGTTCTTTTTTTGTTTTAAGCATCATTTTCTGACTTATGTAATGGTGGGAGGATTGAAGGGACTGAGTTAAAAATTTTAGTGAAGGCGTCCAGCACAAGCTTATTATACCATTTTGTTAAAATTGGCCGCTCGTATGTCTTGCATAGAAAAGAACCAAAGGTGTAACTTTCTGTTAGCTTGTGGGTTCAGGTCCCGGACTTTAACCAGTGTGGCAAATGTATGAGGTTTGTTTGGAAGGACACATGTCTATGTCCTGAGACCCCTGCCCCTAACTGTTTTGGTACTATGGCAACTTCCTTGTGTACATTTCCCTGAAAAGTGATACTATATCTGTTTGTATAAGAAACTTAGTAACCAGAAAATGACTTCATGTTCCTGACTAAACAGAGGAAGGAACACGCACACTGTTTTTACTTTTAAAAGTTTCATTCTAAAAGTAGTTTAAGATGAAGTTTATATGAAAACATTTTTATCACAAAATAAAAAAGATTTCATGTCAAGTCTCAGTAATGTCATTACAGTGCCCTTTTCCAACACTGGTGCCCTTAGTCTACAGTGATCGCCTCGTTACGTCATAGCCGGTGAGAAAAACATCTTCATCTTGAATCTTAAGCTTAGTCCTGTAGTTCTTTTACTTTCTCTAGTTTGATCATAAATAAATGTTTCTGAGGGAAACGTTTCAATCCATTCAGAAACAGCATAATATGGAGCCGTTCCTCCACACGTTGACCATGTGGTGACCAACAGGCAGCTGCATGGGACTAAGCCTCCCAGTGAAGTGGAGAATGTTTGTTGAAGCAAGAATGGCGATAGAAGAAGCTTACTGATGCATTTACCTGAACATCGTTGGTTTGTATGGACTTTTGTGTAGGATATAATACATAGGATTATAAAATGACAGTGGAGTGCACATTTGTTAAAAGGTACATTTAATCTGTAGAGGCAGTGGGTGAGGCAGAAGCACACGAGTCCTGGGTAATGCGTCTGTGATGTCAGCCACTCGCAGCAGCCTTACCATTTAGCTTATTTTCATATTCTAGTGTGTTACAGGCCCTTCTAAATTGGGTGCATAATTATAAATAATAACTTTTTTTCTGAAATGACTTGATTTCAGACCTTGGGAGATGACTTGGTTAAGTAGGTGTCAGGTCTTCACAGTTCATTAGCACGTGCCAGTTACTCCCCAAGTATTGTACATAAAACACATAGGCTTCCATGGGGGTCTTACGTTGGTGTAACGGGAGAAAATTATTAAGAGCCTAAGAGGGATGTCCCACAAACTGTTTTCTCAGAGCTGGAGTTACTTCTTGCAGGCTTTTGTGATACTAAATCTTGCTTGGAGGACACTTTCTTCCATGGATGTAGGCTGAAGGTCACTGGTCTGTTGATCTCATCCTACCCTTGTACCTGTAAGCCTCCCAGCCTTGCCCTCAGTTGTGCAGGGCTCTAGAACAGTGAGACTGGATACTGGCCCACAGTCATGTAAGGAAAGGGAGTGAAATGTCTCTCTCAGTCAAGCATCTGAATAGCCTCACAGCCTAACAGCAAGGGACCGGCTCACATCAGAATGTGATGAATAAAAGAGAGCAGCCTGAAATACCAGCACACTCTCCAGGATGTGGGATGTCTGGGCTCTGTAAGCTGGTTATGGCCTCTAGCACATGCCCCTGTCATGGACACAGAGAGGGTTAGAGAGAGAGAGAGAGAGAGAGAGAGAGAGAGAGAGAGAG
>CAJQZJ010016855.1:3684193-3730634 GCA_907164525.1 Lophiomys imhausi | reverse complement strand
GAGAAATAATACAATGTTTCTTTGGTATTCAATAGTTAACAACTCTAAAGTGCAGGCACATTCAAATGTGGATGATTTAACTTTACTTACTAGAAGGCAATGAACCAGGTATAGTGATAGGTGATTTTATTCCCAGCACTTGGGAAGTGAAGGCAGGAGGATCCCAAATTTTAAAATCATCTTCGACTATATAGAGAGTTCAAGGCCAGCCAGGGCTACACAAGACCGTGGTCCCGGTAAGGGAGTATGTGTGCATGCATGAGTGTTAGAAGTACAACATGGAGCACGCGGAGACCCCTAAGTAGCATTAGCCAAAGGAGTGTAAGCCAAGAGGAGTTACTGGAACCTGGAAAGAAAGTCGCATAGCACAGCTGTCCTGTCAAGGCACACAATGAATCTCATATATCTCTCACAGAGGAAACCAAGGAATTAATATCCTGATCTGAGTCCCTTACTCACCCAACCCTGGGAGATGACTCGTAGTACAAGCCCCAAGTCCATGGCCAAATCTTGAGAGGGGAGGAGAGTCGGTCTGAAGGTACAAATCCTTCCTCTATCCTTGTCCTCCAATCACATCTTTTGAGAAACTTAACACTCCTGGCCTGTCACTGGTGTGTCAGTTCAGGAAACACAAAGTCAAAGGAATTATGTGTTGAAAATCCTGACAAAATGTCTTCTCCCAGCCTGCAACTGGGTTTCCTTACTGTAGCCTTAGTTGTGATAGCACAACCTGGAGGCAATCCAGTAACAGGATGGATAATGGAAATTCTTCAAGTCCTACAAAGAAAAGATGAGATGTCTCAGTGGGTAAAAGTGCTTGCCACCAAAACTGACAAACTGAGTTCCATCCAGGGACCCACATGGTAGAAGAGAACCAATTCCTACAGGTTGTCCTCTGACCTCTGCATGTGTGCCATAAAGGAAAACATGAAGAAAAGTATAGGTTCATTTTACTTAAAGATACAAAAATCTGAATCAGCTGTTACCAAGCTAAATGTACGATGGTGTTCTGTTCTGCTTTCTGTTGCTGTGATAAACACCATGATCGAAAGCAATTTCAGGGGGAAAGGATTTATTTCTGCTTACAGTTTATGAAGGGAAGTCAAGAGTAGGAACCTGGAAGCAGGAACTGAAGCAGAGGCCATGGACAAAGGCCGCTGACTGGCTTAATCTTTGTGGCTTGCTCAGTTTCCTTTCTTGTATAGCTCAGGGCTATACACCCACTGTGGCACCACCCACAGTGAGATGGGCCCTCTCACATCAGTCATCAATCAGGAAAATGACCCATAAACTTGCCTACAGGACAATCTGATGGGGGTGTTTTTTCAGTTAAGTTTCTTCTCAGATGGCTCTAGATTGTGTCAGGTAAGAAAAAATTAATCAACACAGATAGGTATTATACAATTCCGTTGTGACCAGGAATTTTTCCCTCAAGGGAACAACTGCTAAGAAGTGTATGGTTAGAGACGCTCAGTGGTTAAGATCCCTAGTTGCTCTTCCAGAGGAACTGGATTAAAATGCCAACATCCACATGGTGAGTGGCTAACAGCTGTCTGAAACTCCAGTGCCAGGGGATCTGATGCTCTTCTAACCTATGGGGACCCTGCACACACATGATGCATAGACATACGTGTAAGCAAAACACCCACAGACGTAAAAATATTTAAAATGTATCAATAGATGTGGCCACATCAAGAAAACTCACAATAATAGCAGGAAAATCAAGAATGTGCTGATAGAATCACATCTTCATAAAAAATTAAGAAATGCAATACTATACCAGGGAACTTCACAAAATTACTGAGGTATCCACTACACTATGAAACAAATACTGTGCTTGGTGATGGAAGTTTAAATCAAAGTGAGGGGAAACACAGGTTCCAGCTGTCATTCATTTCTTATACTCAGCATGTTCTTGAAGTGGTACCTATGTCCAGGAAAAAAAAAAAAAAAGAATAGACATTAGTTGGTTAGATACATTTACATAGAGATAATCATCAAACCCCACTCCAACTATTGAAATTTGTCTCCACTGCAGAGAATGAATACAAGTAAAAGTGAAGATGTATTATAGCTGTGGGGTGCAGGACACCATGTTGTGTAGGAAGGCTGACTTGTGGAGGAGCAAAAATTTGGAGCTGTCTGTTAATCTGATAAGAGAACATTGAGGATCAGGAATCATGAGTTTAAAACTACTCTGGCAAGACCCTGTTTAGAAAAGCAGGGAGGGGTGCCTGGAGAGATGGCTCAGTGGTTAAGAGCACTTGCTGTACAATCATGAGACCAGGATCTGGATCCCAGCACCCACATGCCAGCACATGACTGTAACCCCAGGTCTCAAAGGGTAAAGGCAGGCACTTGAAGCTTACTAGTCGTGTGGGCCTACATAAGAACTTATGAGCCTGGAGTTCAGGGAGAGTCCCAGAGAAATAGGAGGAGAGTGATGGAGGACACCCAGTGCCACTCTGGCCTCTGCACACAAAGGCACAAGAGCACACGACACTTATACAGACATACACAGCACAAATATTTTTTAAAAGGCTTACTAAACTTTTGCTGGCACTCTGCTGAGCTTTATCAGTAAACTGAGCTGGAGAGAATTTCAGGGGTAAGGCGTTTCCCTTGTTGGTTCTAGTAGCTCCATAAACAGAGTCTTCCTGCAGTATTTCAAGAGTATTCGCAAGTGCCAGGCTCCCGCAGTGTCTTTTTACATTTTTTTCATTGTATGTGTGTGTGTGTGTGTTTGTGGTGTATGTGTATGTGTGTGAAAGTGCAACTTAGTTATCAATTGTATTAATAAGTATAAACTGTAATATTAGGCCAGCAGAGCAGCTAGTGGACTGGCGGGAGGCCAGCAGGCCTGGCTCGCCTTAACTGGAGGCCTGAGTTGTCCTGGGATAAAGCCCTGGACCAAGGGTGGCCTTCACCACCTGCAACCTAAACTCTGTTAACTAATATATTTATTCATAACTATAAATTGTTATATTAGGCCAGCGGAACAGTCAGAGGCCTGGCAGGGTAGCTGTTGGGGCCTGCTGTGAGGCCTGGAGGCCTTCCAACCTGAAACCCCCAGCAGCCTTTTTCCCAATAGTTACATCAGGACCTTTTAATGTTTCAATGCTTAGTCCTTAGCTGGGGAGACTCTCAACCAGCTCACCTAAATTAATCCCAGACCACCTAATCCCAACCATCCATGTGGCTTGCTGTACCTTCCAGAGCTCTCAGACACATCTGCATGCTTCCGTGTCTCCTGATGGAAAGAGAGCTTCTCTGTGTAATACCCAGGGTATCTTTGTTTTGTCTCAGGAAGTCCCACTTTCTTATACACTTTCTGCCCAATTAATTGGCCATCATCGACTTTTATTAACCAATCAGATAGTGTCTCAGAAAGGGTGGTAACCAGATCACTAGCACTGAAAGCAGCCTCTAAAACCAATGTATTAGAACTTCCTCCAACATCTCCCCCTTTTAGTGTAACAAAAGGCTCCTTATAACAATAAATACAATACAATAACAATAAATATAATACAATAAAAAAATTAGGAAACAACCATGAAAACTATAAGGTATGACATACATTCTCAATATCCAGTCCACGTGTATTCAACTAGCCAACTAGGAAATATATTCTATTACATATCATATCTTGATGAGTTTAAGTTTCTATACCTAACTCAATTTCCATCCTAACTTGCATTATCAACTGAAATCATCTTAACCCTAAAACATTCTTTTAATTCCTGAATGACTTAAAGCTTACTGTGCGACTATAACTATGTAGTCTTCAATCACACCAGAAACCTGAGAAGGATAAATATCTGAATACATAGGAGGTGGAGAGCAAGCAACTTACAAAATTATGAAATGACAGACAACTGGCTGCCTAGACAGTCCCAGGTTTCTATAACATTGGAGCATCATCTTCAGATTCTGGCCAAGCATATCTCACAGACTTAGTTGTGGAGCAGGAAATAAGATTTTCCCATTCTGTCTTTGCAGAATCAGGCCATTGATTTACCTGCATTGAAGCTTTGGTCCATCTTTGAACTGTGTATCGTCTGTTGGAAGAGCAGGGGCATTTCTGCCCAGTAGGAATTATCTCCTGATGGAGATTTTTGATGTTCATTATCTCCTTCCAAGTCAAATGGGAACTGTCAGGAGCTGACTGTCTCATGTCAAAGAATTTTTTAAATAATAAAAACATCTTCTACATAAGTGCCATATTCTACAGATCTCTTCAGATTTTTGAAGACCATCTATCAATCTCTATATATTTGAATAAGCAATTGTTACTTGTCTCTAATGACTTAATATCTGATTAACTTAGAAAACATCTGAGATTAACTAAACTAATACCTAATAAAATCACAAGCTTGAATGACTATCAACTTGCATTTCTTAATTTTCCTAGTTTGTGATAGTTGCTGTCAAAAGGGCTAGAACTTCATGTTGCATTTTTAAGAATTACATAGGTACTATACCTAACCAAAATATAGCATTAATTTTGTTTCAATATACAACAATCTATACCAATGTAAACAAATAAAATCTTAATTTTTGTATCAATAACAAAGATCTATAGGAGTAGACTCAATAATCTACCTTTTTTCCCTATCATTCTTATATCATGTCCATAACCTTAATTTTGTATCAATAACAAATATCTATAGGAGTAGATTCAATAACCTATGCTTTTTCCCTATCACTCTTATATCATATCTACAACCTTAATTTTGTATCAGTAACAGAGATCTATAGGAGTATATTCAATAATCTATCCTTTCTTCCTATTTTTCTTATATCATGTCTTTAATCCTCCTCCTCTCCCCCCCCCCACTTTTTTATGTGCAATCTATTGTACTGCACAGCACCATGCAGTTTTTTCTTTTTCTTTTTATTTATATTTTATTTCTTCAAGTTACATCTCAATCACAATCCCCTCCCTACTCCACCCCTCCAGTCCCACCAATCCTACCCTCTTCCCCCTTAACCCGCACATACACTTCCTTTCTTTTTTTTTTTTTAAGTTTAAGGTATATTTTCCCCCACAACAGCTACCCCTTTCAGTCCAACAAATGGCTCTTTCTCTTATAACAACAATACAATACAAAACAACAAAAATATTTTGGCCACAATTATAAGAATTATAAGGCTTAGCATATGTTCTCAATCCAGTCCAAGCAAATTTGGCACCTGACTTTAACAGTCTACTATCCAACCATCTCCATGAGGTTAAAGTTCTATATCCAACTCAGCTTCCATCCTAACATGGATCACAATTTTAAAAACATCTTCTTAGATCCAGAGCACCCTCTTAATACCTAAACAACTCAAAATTTAACTATGAAACTCTAGCTATCTAGTCTTCAACCACATCAGAGACCTGAGAGGGATAAATATATCTGATTATAGAGGAAGTACAGGGCCAGCAGCTTCCAAAAGTAAGAAATGACATACCAGTGGCTGCCTGGACAGTTCCCAATTTCTCTCCATACATTACAGAATCAATCTTCAGCCGTTTAGCCCCATTTCTCTGACAGACATTGATTGTAGAGCAGGGGTTATGAAGGACTTGCCTACCCTGTCTTGGCAGAGCTAGGCTGTCGACTTACCTGATTCCAAGTTTTGTCCTGTTTGGACAACATTCTGTCTACAGTTGAAGCAAGGGATTTTTCTTGCCAAGAGATAGGCTTGCCACTAATTCAACCATCTCCGATTGGAGCTTCTTCCATGCTCATCTTTTACTTGGAGTAGAATAGGGGGTGCTGTCAGGAGCTGACATGTCTCAATATCAAAAAAATCTTAAGTTAAGAAAACACCTTTGAATGCCATATTCTGCAGATCTCTTGAGGTTTTTGAAGACCACCTATCTATCTCCTTATATTTAGATAAGCAAATGTTGCTTGTCTCTAGGAAACTTGATTACTGATGAACTTAGAAAATAACTGTGATAGACTGCCTAGTACCTAACAAAATGACGTGCTTGAATGAATATTAGTTTGCATTTCTTAATTATCCTAAACAATTTATGACAGTTGCTAACAAAAGGCCAAAAATTTACATTTCATTTTAAAACGTATTTTTAAGGTACAATACCTTAAAAAGAGTTAACCTTAATTTTGTATCAATATACAAAGATCAATACCAATGTAGCACAATATAATCTTAATTTTGCATCAATACACAAAATCAATACAGATTTAGCCAAATATAATCTTAATTTTGTATTAATATACAAAGGTATAAGAGCATATTCAATAATCTGTCCCTTTTCCTTTATCATTCCTATATTATGTCTATATCCCATTTTTTTCTCAAGTTTTTTTACTCCTACATTGGAGAGAAAGAAGGATACAGAAAAGAAAAAGAGAGAAGTCCCTGGGTCTAACCTCCAAAACCTATTTAATAAGACCATTTCACAGCTTATAATCTCTCCCCCTAAATAACAACAAGTATCTATAACCCATCAAGTGACCAAAGGGGGGGGGATCACCAACCCCACTTCTAGAGATGAGATGCCGCTCTCTTAAAATGACTTCCTGCTGATTTGGGACATAGTAAACCTGTTTGGGGCCCAAATAAGAATGGAAAAATGGTTAAGCATGTTAATAGAATCATTTGATGTTCAGTCCTTTTGTGCTCAGCTATTTAAATGTCCTAAGAAGTTTGTAGACAGAAGCTGAACTTCAGGGCTTTACTGAAGTTTTGGCTGGAACAGTCTGTGGGGCTGAACAATCTTAGCGATTTTGAGTTGTTGTGGTTGTGGACTTTTGAGGAAATAGCTATTGAGGAAGTCTGCGAGGCTGGATCATCTGGGCTACTTATCTTCTTTGGTGTCTGATCAGTTTTCTCCTGAGGTTTCAGTTGTCCAGTTGTCCCTGGATTCCTTAGATGGGTGCTTTAAATGTCCTAGAAAGATAAGAACAGAGCCCTGCCCTAATCCTAACTCTGGGACACTACTTTTTTTTTGGAGGGGGGGCAGGTAATATTTTTCCTGGAGAAATTTGGTTTTTTGGCAATATAAAAAATATTATCTTTCAATTGGGATTATAAAAGAAATTATTTTGATATTATGGAACTAAACAAACCTTTAGTGTATATATTTTGAGATCTCAAAGGACAATTAGCTTTGAATTTCAGCATGACTTTTGTGAGTAGGTTTTAAACTTAAATCCTTCCAAATCCTGTGTGCCTGTCTCTGCATTCTAAGTATTGGGATCAAAGGCATGTGGTTCCCAACTGATGGGATTAAAGATGTGCACCAACACCCCTAGATCGAAGTTTTTCTCTATTTAGAGCTTGCTTTGTGTCAGTCTGGCCTTGAACTCCGAGATCTGCAGTTTTCTGTCTCTAGTGTGTTGGGATTAAGGGTGTGTCCTTCTCAAATGATGGGATTAAGGGTGTGCACCATCACCACCCTGTTCCTTGTAACTCTAGAATTTATAAGACAACTAACTCTATGGTGATCCTCCTGTCTCTGCTGGGGTTAAAGGCATGGGCTAACATCATGCTTTTCATATATTTTACCTTAGTACCAAATTTTTTCAACTCTTGGAGGTTTAGAAAACCAGGTTGAGGGCTGGAGAGATGGCTCAGAGGTTAAGAGCACTGGCTGCTCTTCCAGAGGTCCTGAGTTCAATTCCCAGCAACCACATGGTGGCTCACAACCATCCATAATGAGATCTGGCGCCCTCTTCTGGGCTTCAGGCATACATGCAGACAAAACACTGTTTATACAACAAATAAATAAAATATTTAAAAAAAAAAAAAGAAAACCAGGTTGAACTGTAGTGACCTTTAATTTATGTACAGCATTTTAAACCTTTTACCTGATTTTTAATGCCAAACAACAAAAATATCCTTTATATCTACAAAGAAACCTTTTAGGCTGCTATCAAGTTTGTGTAAGCTATGTGGCATTATGCAGTCTAAAATTCCAATCTGAAATTAAGACCATTTTTCCCTTTTGCCAGAAGGGAAATATATTTTTGGTAAATTATAGTTTGAAAATTTTATATTGTATTTTTATTATATTTTTAAGCTCATTAACTTTTCTTAAAAAAGTATTATTTTGTTTTCTGAAGTTATTTCTAGAACATAGCTTCCTCCCTCCTCCCCTCCTGGCCCCTCCCTCCCTCCTTCCTTTCCTCCTTCCCTCCTTCCTTCTCTTCCTCCTTCATTATTCCTCTACTTGAGAGTCTCTTTCTCCTCAGATGAGGTGGGCCCTCACATATCATACTCCCTCAGTTCTTTAGTCATGTGATGGTCAAGAGCTTCTACTTGTACTGGGGCTTGATATGGCACACCATCTAGGATAAGGTGTTCTACTAACCTGCAGCAGATTCCTTGATTCACTGCCGGGTGAAATTTTTCCTAGGATATATATGTTAGGTTCCTATCTATTTGGGTCTGTCTGTGGGTTGTAGGATGGTTATCCTGTGATGTATGGTTAATATCCATTTATAAGAGAGTACATAACATGTTTATCTTTCTGGGACTGAGTCAGCTCACTTAGGATGAGCTTTTCTAGATCCATCCATTTAGTTTTTGAATTGCATAATTTCTTCATTTCTGATAGCTGTGTAGTATTCCATTGTATAAATGTACCACAGGTTTTTTTTTTTTATCCATTCTTCAGTTGAAGGACATCTGGGTTATTTCCAGTTTCTGGCTATTACAAATAAAGCTGCTATGAACATTGTTGAGACAATGTCCTTGTGATTTCATTTTGAATCTTTTGGATATATGCCCAAGAGGGGTATGACTGGTTCTTGAGGTAGAACTATTCCCAATTTTCTAAGATATCTCCAGATTGATTTCCAAAGTGGTTGTACAAGTTTGCATTCCCACCAGCAATGGGGGAGTGTTCCACTTTCTCCACATCCTTGCCAGCATGTGCTATCACTTGTGTTTTTGATGTTAACCATTCTGACGGGTGTGAGATGGACTCTCAGAATTGTTTTAAGTTGAATTTCCCTGATGGCCAAAGATGTTGAATATTTCTTCAAGTGCCTCTCGGCCTTTAGAGATTCCTCCTCTGTGAATTCTTGGTTCAGCTCTGTACCCCATTTTTTGATGGGATTATTTCATTTCTTGTGGTTTTTAATTTCTTCTGTTCTTTATATATTTTGGATGTTAGCCCTCTGTTGGATGTTGGGTTGGTGAAGATCCTTTACCATTCTGTAGGCTGCCATTTTGTTTTAAGGGCAGTGTCCTTTGCCTTACAGAAGCTTTTCAATTTCATAAGGTCCCATTTATTGATTGTTTGTTTTAGCGCCTGAGCTATTGGTGTTCTCTTTAGGAAGTTGCTACCAGTGCCAATGAGTTCCAGGCTTTTCCCCACTTTCGCTTCTATTGTTAGTGTGTCTGGATAATGTTGAGATCTTTGATCCACTTAGACTTAAGTTTTGTACAGGGTGATAAGTATGGATCTATTTGCATTCTTCTATATGTTGACATCCAGTTAGACCAGCACCATTTATTGAAGATGCTTTCCTTTTTCCATTGTATAGTTTTGGCTTCTTTGTCGAAAATTAAGTGACCGTAGGTGTGTGGGTTTATTTCTGGGTCTTTGATTTGATTCCATTGGTCAACTGGTCTGTTTCTATACCAGTACCATGCTGTTTTTATTACTATTGCCCTTTAGTACAGCTTGAAATCCGGGACGGTGATACCTCCAGATGTTCTGTTATTGTACATGATTGATTTAGCTATTCTGGGTTTTTTTGTTATTCCATAAGAAGTTGAGAATTGTTTTCTCCAGGTCTGTAAATATTGAGTTGGTATTTGGATAGTAATTGCATTGAATCTGTATATTGCTTTTGTTAAGATGGCCATTTTTATTATGTTGATCCTACCTATCCACGAGCAAGGAAGATCTTTCTATCTTCTGATATCTTCATCAATTTCTTTCTTCAGGGAGTTGAAGTTCTTATCATACAGGTCTTTCACTTGCTTGGTTAGAGTTACTCCCAGGTATTTTATATTATTTGTGGATATTGTGAAGGGTGTTGATTCCCTTATGTCTTTCTCAGCCCATTTATTTTTTGTGAAAAGAAGGGCTACTGATTTTTTTGACATGATTTTGTATTCAGCAACCTTGCTGAAGGACTTCTCTGGTGGAATTTTTGGGGTCACTTATGTATACTATCATATCATCTGCAAATAGGGATACTTTGACTTTTTCCTTTCCAATTTGCATCCCCTTGATCTCCTTTAGCTGTCTTATTGTTCTAGCTGAAACTTCAAGTACTATGTTGAAGAGATATGGAGAGAGTGGGTAGCCTTGCCTTGTCCCTGATTTTAGAGGAAATTCTTTATGTTTCTCTCCATTTAGTTTGATGTTGGCAATTGGCTTGTTGTAAATGGCCTTTATTATGTTTAAATATGGTCCTTGTACGTCTGATCTCTCCTAGACTTTTAACATGAAGGGGTGCTGTATTTTGTCAAAATCTTTTACAGTGTCCAAACAGATGATCATGTGGTTCTTTTGTTTTTAGCTTGTTTATGTGGTGGATTACATTGATGGATTTTCTAATGTTGAACCACCCTGGCATCCCTGGGATGAAGCCTACTTGATCATGGTATATGATACTTTTGATGTGATCTTGGATCTGGTTTGCAAATATTTTATTAAGTATTTTTGCACCCATGTTTATAAGGGGAAGTGGTCTGAAATTTTCTTTCTCCATTGGGCCTTTATGAGGTTTAGGTATCAGGGTGACTGTGGCCTCATGGAATGAGTTTGGCAGTACTCCTCCTGTTTCTATGTTGTGGAAGAGTTTGTAGAATATTGGTGTTAGCTCTTCTTTGAATGTCTGGTAGAATTCTGTGCTAAAACCATCTGGCCCTGGGCTTTTTTTCGTTGGAAGACTTCTAATGACCTCTTGTATTTCCTTAAGGGTTATAGGACTGTTTAATTTGTTTACCTGTTTTTGATTTAACCTTGGTAGGTAGAATCTATCAAGAAAATTGTCCATTTCATTTAGATTTTCCAATTTTGTGGAGTACACCTTTTTGAAGTAGGACCTAATGATTCTTTGTATTTCCTCAATGTCTGTTGTTATTTCCCCCTTTTCATTTCTGATTTTGTTGATTTGGGTATTTTCCCTCTGCCTTTTAGTTAGTTTATCTAAGGGCTTGTCTATTTTGTTGATTTTCTCAAAGAACCAACTCTTGGTTTTGTTGATTCTTTGTATAGTTCTTTTTGTTTCTAAGTTGTTGATTTCAGCCCTGAGTTTGATAATTTCCTCTCATCTGCTCCTCTTGAGAGTGTTTGCTTCTTTTTGTTGTAGCTCTTTCAGGTGGCTAGTATGGGAACTCTCCAGTTTCTTTTTGAGGGCACTTAGTGCTATAAATTTTCCTCTTAGCACTGCTTTCAATGTGTCCATAAGTTTGGATATGTAGTGCCTTCATTTTCATTGAGTTCTATGAAGACTTTAATTTCTTTTTTTATTTCTTCCCTGACCCAGAGGTCATTGAGGAAAGAGTTGTTCAGTTTCCATGTTTTTGCAGGCTCTCTGTTGTTTTTGTTATTGCTGAAGTCTAGCTTTATTCCATGATGGTCTGATAAGTTACAAGGGGCAATTTTAATTTTCCTGTATCTGTTGAAGCTTGCTTTGTGAGCGACTCTATGGTTGATTTTGGAGAAGGTTCCATGAAGTTATGAGAAGAAAGTGTATTTTTTTGTTTGGGGTGAAACGTTCTGTAGATATCAATTAGGTCCATTTGATTCATGACATCTGTGAGGTTCATTATTTCTCTGTTTGGTTTCTGAATCGTTGATCTGTCCAGTGGTGAGAGTGGTGTGTTGATGTCTCCCACTATTAATGTGTGAGGTTCAATGTGGGATTTGAGCTTCAGTAGTGTTTCTTTAACAAATGTGGGTGTTCTTACATTTGGGGCATAGATGTTCAGTATTGAGAATTCATCTTGGTGGATTTTTCCTTTGATGAGTATGTAGTGTCCTTCCTCATCTCTTTTGTTAATGTTGGTTGAAAGTCCAATTTATTGCATACTAGAATGACCACTCCAGCTTGTTTCTTAGGTCCATTTGTTTGGTATATCTTTTTCCAGCCCTTTACTTGGTGATAATGCCTATCTTTTTTTGCTGAGGTGTGTTTCTTGTAAGCAGCAGAATGTGGGATTCTGTTTTCACATCCATTCTGCTCACCTGTGTTTTTTATTGGGGAATTTAGTCCATTGATTTTGAGAGATATTAATGACCAATGATTGTTACTTCCTGCCATCTTGAAGTTGGTGGAAATAGTGTGTGAGTGAGCTTCTCTTCTTTTGGTTTTGCTGCAGGCATGTTATTTGCTTCCTGTGCTTTCTTGTGTGTAGTTAACCTCTTTGGGTTGGAATTTTTCTTTTAATATCTTCTGTAGAGCTGGTCTGTCCATAGATATTGTTTGACTTGAGCTTTGTCATGGAACATCTTGTTTTCTCCATCTATGTTGATTGACAATTTTGCTGGGAATAGTAGTCTGGCCTTGCATTTGTGGGTTTTTCTTTAGGGTCTGTAAGATGTCTGTCCAGGTTTCTGGTTTTTCCAGTCTCTGATGAAAAGTCAGGTGTGATTCTGATAGGTTTTCCATTATATGTTACTTGACCCTTTTCCCTAGCAGCTTTTAATATTCTTTCTTTGTTCTGTACATTTAGTGTTTTGATTACTATGTGGTGGGATGATTTTCTTCTCTGGTCTAATCTATTTAGAGTTCTGTAAGCTTATTGTACAGTTATAGGCATCTCTTTTTTTAGATTTGGGGAATTCTCTTCAATGATTTTGTTGATGATATTTTCTGGTCCATGGAGCTGGGAATTTTCTCTTTCTTCTATTCCTATTATTCTAAGATTTCCTCTTTTCATAGTATCCTTGATTTCCTGAAGGGTTTGTGTCAGGACTTTTTGACATTTGACATTTTCTTTGACAGATGTAGCAATTTCTTCAATTTTATCCTCTGTGCCTGAAATTCTTTCTTCCATCTCTTGTATTCTTGGGTTCGAGGGTGAGTGACCAGCTCTAATATTTGTGGAGAACACACAGTCACTGGCTCTGTTTGCAGTCAGTCTTTGCTCCTAATTGCTTTGCTGTGACTGGGTTAGGTCTCTGCCTCTCAGCTACAATGCACACTGTGCCACCATGTTGGAAACTCTGGAAAAAAAAAATCTTACTTACCTTTGTTCTTGTGGTGTGGCTGTTTTTCCCTCTTGGGTGTACAGGTCCACATGCAGGCTAGATATCAAGCAGACAGGCAGGGCCGCTGATCTATGGCTGGAACCATGGGCTGAATGAGCTTGTGGGCCAGATCTGCTCTGGCTGGTGCCCCTCTCTGGACTGGTGACAGAGCTGGCTGATCTCAGGGGATGTTCCCGGGAACTGTGTGAGCTGTTTCACGTGGTGACCAGTCTCAGTGTTTGCCATGGAATTTCAGACACCATCTGTGTTTCACAGTCAGCTACCAGACCTCACATTGACTCCACAGTGACTATTCTCCTTCACCTACTACTCAGATACAATGCTCTATGGTCGGCGCCATCTTGAATCCCCCCTCTTTTTTTTTAGTCTTTTCCCCCTACATAAAAGGGAAAGATAAAGGAAGGAAAAAGGAAGAAATCCCTAAGTCTAATCTATCCTACCTTGCTTATCAAGACCATTTAACAACTTGTAACCAATCCCCCTAAAAAATATCTATAACACATTAAATGATTAAAAATTCACCCACCCCACCTTTTGGGAATGGTGCATTGTTGTCTTAAAATTGCTTCCTGCTGAATTGGGACATAGAAAACCTGTTTGGGGGCCAAAATAAATGGAAAAAAAATGATTAAGAAAGCTAATAGTAACATTTGTTCCAGTCTCTATGAGCTCAGCAATTTGAATGCCCTGAGCAGTTTGTAGTCTGAAGCTGGGCTTTGGTTGGGAAAGTTCAGGGCTTTACTGAAACCCTTGCTGGAATAGTCTGTGAGGCTCAATCATCTCGGCTATTTGTCTTGTGTTCTTTGGTGTTTGATCTTCCTTTTCTTCAGAAGTTCCAGTTGTCCAGTGGTCTACGGACTCCTTATTTGGATGCTTTTATTCTCCTGGAAAGACCAGAACAGAAACCTACCCTAACTCTAGCTCTGGCATGTTCTTTATTGGCAGGTAATATTTTTCCTAGGGCAAATTCTTTTTTGGCAATAGAAAAAAAATTATCTTTTAAAAGAAATCTTAAAAATTTGAAACTAAATATACCTGTAAGTATAAATAAAACAAATAATCTTACATTTCTATCAATATCTATTAATGTAACAGAATAATCTTAAACTTTTAATAGTAAAAGAGACAAAGAATAGAGTGAAAGAAGAAAATCCCTGAATCCAACCCTTATTTCTTCACAACACATACCATATATCCATTCTTCCTAGATGACAACAAACAATAATGACATATAACATACCACACAACAAAAAACTTCCATCCCATCTTTGGTAATGGAGATGTAAGTATTTTTTGGTACCCTTTAAAAACTGAGATATTAGCCAGTTCCTGGGAAAGTTAGCTATAGCTTTTGTTTTCCAGTCTCTGTATGATCAATCATTTTTGGGTCCATTTTAAAATCGATTTGCATGCAACTTTTTGAGAAAACAGTGATCAAAGCAGTCTGTTAGGCTGAATCATCTGATCTATTTGCCTTATCATTATTGTCATTCAGTCTTTGGCTCTCAAAATAAATTTCTGCTCTAAGTTTGAGCAGGTAAAAGGCATATATCAACTTTGTAAGTCCATTAAAAGCATAAACTCAATCCATGACAGATGAAAGATTGGAATACCATGAACACCAGTTAGTAAAATACTCTTACCATGCAAAGACATTTATATCTCAGCTAATAGGAGGTTCTCCCTGGTCAGATCTAATCTTTATAAGTTTTGTTAGTAACCACATTTTTTCATTTCCTGTGGACACATAGATATAACCACATTCCCATCTTAAAACCATTGTAGGTTTCTACTCTAAAGTAAAATATCCTTGTAATATATTGGTTGATTTAATTACTCAGTTTGTTCTGTAACCCAGTATCTCTCAACTGCAGTGGTACCTTTTTCACCAACATTTAGGAAATTCAATGTTAGCAAAGCATTGTGTAATCTATCCATAGGATTCTTTAATTTACACTTTGTTTAATAAGAATCTCTTTTAAGGTACAATTAGCTCTTTCTACAGTTGCTTGTCCTTTATGGTTGTGAGGTATACCAGTAACATACTATATATTATAATATGCAAAAATTGCTTAATTTTATTAGATACATATGCAGGAGCATTATTAGTCTTAATTTGTGTAGATATACATATAAATGCCATTATTTCTAATAAATGTGTAATAATACAATCAGCTTTTTCAAAGCAGTTGCCCATTGAAACCCTGAGGATTTATCAATGGTATGATGTATGTACCTTTTTTTTCCAAATTCTGCAAAACGAAGCACATCCATTTGCCAAATTTCATTCTTTTTAGTATTTCTAGGGTTACTATCAGGAGGTAATGGAGTTTGATTATACAGAGAACACATAGGACTTTTTAAAATTATATCCCTGGCTTGTTGCCAACTGACAGAGAATTTTTTTCTTTAAACTTGAGCTGTTAACATGATGTTTCTCATGAAATTTTGTGGCTTCTAATACATTTCCTATTAGTCATTGGTCAGTCTCCTCATTTCCTTGTGCCAGTGGACCTGACAAACCTGTATGAGACTGAATATGAGTTATATATAATGGGTTACTTCTACTTCTGATGACCTATTGCAATTTCATAAATAAAGAAGTTAATTCTGTGTTATCATGAATAAATTCAGCAGTTTCTATATGCAACACAACTTGTTCTGCTTATAGAGAATCAGTAATTATGTTAAGAGACTCAGAAAAATCTAATAACACCATAAGGATTGTATACAATTCTTCTTTTTGAACTGAGGTATATGGACTTTTTATTACCTTGTTGATTTTGTCTGTCTTATAACCTGCTATTCCCATCTTGTTAGCATCAGTATAGAAGGTTGGTGCATCAGAAATTGGCATTTCCTTTACAATATGAGGAAGAATCCAATTAGTTCTTTTTATAAATTATATACATTTGCTTTTTGTAAAATTGTTATTAATTTCTTCCAAATAGTTACTGCAAGCTCTTTACCAATCTTCATTGATTACCTACAATGACATAATCTCAGCCTTAGTAAGAGGCACTACTATTTCAGCCGGGTCCATTCCTGATAATTTACGTAGTCTTATTCTACCTTTTACAATTAATTCAGATATCTTTTCTATGTATGTCTTTAATTTTTTACTTTGTTATGTGGTAAGAAAATCCATTCCATAATACTATGAGTCTTGTAGGAGAATGAGTTGATGGTAAAATGACCAAAATACAATCAAATTTAGTATCAATTCTATCTATTTATGCTTCTTGCAATCTTTGTTCTGCCAGAATTAACTCCTTCTCTGCTTCAGCAGTTAGACATCTTGGACTGTTTTGTTTTGAACCCCCTTGTAATGTTTGAAACAAATTATTTAACTCATAAGTACTTAATCCCATTAATTTCTGAAACTCATTAAAAATTTTCAGTTGGTCCCTATGGATCTGAACCCTTTATGATCTTATTCTTTGTTGACTTATTTTCTAACCCAAATAGCTAATAGGATCTCCTCTTTATATTTTTTCAGGAGCAACTTTTAACACCCATAGTGGCAGAATTCTTTGCATTTACCTAAATAAGTTCTCTAAAGTAACTACATCAGAATCAGCCAACAAAATATCATCCATATAGGGATAAATAATAGATTGGGGAAATTGATTATGAATTATTTCTAATGGTTTCTGTACAAAATATTGAAATAGAGTTGGGCTATTCAACATTCCCTGTGGAAGCACATTTCAACGATACATCTTGATTGGTCTACTATTATTAAGAGTAGGTACAGAGAAAGCAAACCTTTCCCTATCATTCTTATGCAATGGAATTGAGAAAAAAGCAGTCTTTTAAACCAATTACTATTATAGGCCATGACTTTGGCAGTAAAGAAGGTAAAGGTATAGCAGGCTGCAAAGGACCCATAAGTTGAATTACTTTATTCACAGCTGTTAAATCTGTTACCACTTTCCATTTCCCTGATTTCTTTTTTACCACAAACAAAGGAGAATTCCATGGGCTAGTAGACTCTTCTATATGATGAGCCTCCAGTTGTTCTTTTGCCAATTGCTCAAGAGGCTCCTCCAATTTTTCCTTTATTGTGGGCCACTGATATTACCACACCAGTTTATTTGATAGACATTTCAAGGGTAGGGCAGTTGGAATTTCAGTAGTATCCCCTAGTATAAATTTGTATACTCAATACCTGGGGTGTCTTGTATTTGGACACTAGACATAGCTTGCGATTGTTGTTGAGTACCAATATCAATACCTTCCTGAGGAGCATCCATAAACTCAATGCCTAGGGTGTCCTGTATTTGGACATTGTACATACCTTGCAATTGTTCTTGAGTTTTCATATGAATATCTTCCTCAAAAGCATCTATAATGTCATCATTAGTTATCTCTGGAATTTCAGAAATACTAATTTGTGTACCTCATTGTTGTAAAAGATCCCTTCTCCATAAATTTATGGGTACATCAGCTACATAAAGTCTCAGCTTCCCTGTTTGCCCTTCTGGTCCAACCCAGTTAATCCACCATATACTTTGCTTTATATGTGATAATTTACCAATTCCTATAAAGTGTGTATGGACCTTTTGAAGTGGCCATTTTGGATTCCAAAACTCCTGTGAGAGGACACTGACATCAGCTCCAGTGTCAAGCAATCCTTCTATTTCAGTACCATTCATTTGTATTTTAAATTTTGGTCTCTTATCATTTACTATTATTTGCCAAAATACACTGTTTCCAGTACTCCCAAATACTCCTATTCGTCCTATTGGAGCAAACTTTCCCTTGATGTAAGGTAACAACAGCAACTGAGCAATTCTATCCCCTGCATTAATTTCCATCTCTTTCCTTACAGATTCCATAATTTTAATTTCTTCCTGCAATTTCCATCTATAATACCTAGATGCACAATAAATCCTTGAGAAGTTAATCCACTTCTTCCAAAGATTAATCCTACTGTCCCTGATGGTAAGGGACCATAAACACCAGTGGTTAACTTATAACATTCATCTGTTTTGGATAATGTAATAGACTCATCTGTGGCCAGATCTAAAGTTGTACTATCTTCAGTAGCATGCAAAAGATCAGCAATAGTTAATTTTGATCTTCCTGACTGCTTGTTTCCCTCTGGCTGGCCAATGGATGATGGTTCATATTTTTTGCTGTGGGGCTTTGAACCGGTAGGCCCCTTCCTTTATTTCCCTCAAGAGGTTACCTGTGACGTCCTTTTTGGATCTACAATCCCCAGACCAGTGTTTACCTTTACCACAACAAGTACAAAATCCTGGAGACCTTGATGTTCCATTGTTATTAGAAACTGTTCATTCCCTATTATGTCCATGATCTATAGAGTCAAGACACTTGTCACTTTTAGCTCTGAAAACAATTCAAGATCTGGAAGTTGAGGTTGTACAATCTTTTTGGAAATTATAAAGTTCACCACATTTAAAACACCAGTTAAGACCCCTAGCAATAGCTTGTGCTATGATGTTAGCCTCATGCTCCTGAAAACCAATTTCAGTTGTTTCTCTTATCCATTCATCTACTGGGGCTCCTCGAGCTTTCAACAGTTTAATTGCCCTTTGGCATTCAGCATTTGCATTTTCAAATGCCATGGCTTTTATCAAGTCCTGTCTGGCATCAGGATTGTCTACAGCTCTCTCCACAGCTGAAGTCAATTTGAGAAGGTTTCCTCAGGACCTTGTATTGTCTTAGTAAATGAAGTAGTTCTTTTCCTAGCCTCAGCAACCATATCCCAAGCTCTCAGAGCTGTAACATGACATTGTTCTATCACAACATCTTCACATTGAGTCTATACCCATGTCAGCATAATGTCCCTCACCAAGCATTTGGTCTTTTATACCATTTATTCTCCTTGTTATATTCTGTTATTCTAATTTTGTGTCTTCATGACAACCATTGTAAGTGCTGACTATCTTCTAATACAGCTGATATCAATCCCTTCCAATCTTGGGGAATGACTCTATTTTGTGTAGCCCAATTATTTAACATTTGCTTAATGAATGATGAATACATTCCATAAAAAAATAATAGATTCCTTAAATCACTTTAAATCCAATATGTCTATTGGATTCCATGTTAACTCCTGATTGACTTGACCATGGTTATTATCAGGCCTAAATTGAAACACAACTGGAAAAGCTGATGGTGATTGTGTAGTACCAAGCAGCTTCTCTGGGTGCGCACTTGGTTCCACATTAACACTATTACCTACCTGGTCTTCTACTGGTGCCCACAGTGGCTGTGGAGTCCTAGCTAGGAAAGAACATGTCATTTAACCAGTTTCAGTCACCTGCTCTGACAGATTTTCCTTAAGCTCCTGAATCTGTATTTGCATACTTTCTAATTGTGTAGCAAGCTTCTTCCTTATGATAAACCAATAAAAGAGAAAAAAAGTAAACAGCATAAAACATCCAGTCTTATTGAAAAATAGGATAGAACTCAGCAGCAAACATTGTCATTTTGTCAACAACCAGTGTCATAGTTTCAAAACCTGAAGTTTCTTCTACAGTTTTGAAAACCAAGTTACCCATAATGCCTGCTCCACATTGGGCACCACTTGAAACTGCAACTTAGTTATCAATTGTATTAATTAATAAGTATAAACTGTAATATTAGGCCAGCAGAGCAACTAGTAGGCTGGCATGAGGCCAGCAGGCCTGGTTTGCCTTAACTGGAGGCCTGACTCATCCTGGGGATAAACCCTGGACCAAGGGTGGTCTTCACCACCTGCAACCTAAACTCTGTTAACTAATATATTTATTCATAACAATAAATTGTTATATTAGGCCAGCAGAACAGTCAAGAGCCTGGCAGGGTAGCTACTGGGGCCTGCTGTGAGGCCTGTAGGCCTCCTTGCAACCTGAAACCCCCAGCAGCCTTTATTCCAATAATTAGTTACACCAAGACCTTTTAATGTTTCAATGCTTAGCCCTTAGCTGGAGAGACTTGCAACTAGCTCACCTAAATTAGTCCCAGACCACCTAATCTCAACCAGCCATGTGGCTTGCTGTATCTTCCAGAGCTCTCAGACACATCTGTCTGCTTCCCTGTCTCTTGACAGAAAGAGAGCTTCTCTGTGTAATATCCAGGGTTTCTTTGTTTCATCCCAGGAAAGTCTCACCTTCCTATACTCTTTCTGCCCAACTAATTGGCCATCAGTGACTTTTATTAACCAATCAGAGAATGTCTCAGAAAGGACAATCACCACATTACTAGCACTGACATCAGCCTCTAAAACCAATGTATTAAACCTTCCTCCAACATGTGTGTGTGTGTGTGTGTGTGTGTGTGTGTGTGTGTGTGTGTGTGTGTGTGTGTGTGTGGTATATGTGTGTAAGTGCATGTGGAGATCAAAGCCAGAGAACAGGTGTCTTCCTCACTTTCCCTTGAGGCAGGATATGAACCATTTCCTCTAGGCTGGCTGGCCTTCGAGTTCTTGGAATCTGCCTGTGCCTACCCCTCAGTGCTGGAATTACAGGCTTACACAGACATGTCCCACTCTCAACACAGGTGCTGGGGATTCAAGCTCAGGTCCTCATGCTTGCAGGCTCACACACTGAACCATCTCCCAACCCCCTGAAATGTTGATATTTCTGACAATTAAAAACAGATTTGCTTTCAGTTACTAAATATACTCAACCTCAATAACAATCCAAGAATGCAAGGTTGAGCTACATTCTTTTTCTAGTGAAAATCTTAGATATTATACAATATGGAAAATGGACCCCGGGTACCTGTGCCCTCTCATATGACAGCTACAGGCACATGCTTCTAGTTAGATGTTCTTAATTTTAGTATGTAAAATGCAAGTGCATGGTGCGACTCTTAGTTTGCAAAGAACATGATTTTTAAGGGTGAGTCAATAGCATTAATTCCTAGGAACACTTTCACTTTCTTTAATCTATAATTTAAATTCTGGCAATCTAAGACAATGGAAATAATTTCAAGGGGCAGAAAATGTATGTGTTCGTATGTAAGCATATGCATATAAATTGTAAAGGCATACATATTTGTTCATATTTACTAGCATAGCATAGTAAAACTTTAAAACAGGATAAATGCAAAGTTTTTGACGAGCACAACTGCAGCTAGCACACATGTAGGGAATGGGCAGGTCAGTGAGCACTCTGGCACCTGCTGGGGGCATCAGAGTAAATCTAGAGAATTATTTGCAATATGTGTTGTTCACTGCAATAAAATGAACAACGTATACTATTTTCTAGATTTAGGTCACTTTCTAAAAGGGGCTTCAGAGGAAGTGGCCGAGAAGGCAATGGAACACGTGAAATCAGAGAAGGGAGGGAGAGTCACTGGGATCAGAAACATCCAGTGGAGATGTGTGAGGAGATGGGGGTGGGGACAGCAATTGAACTGATCTGGTACATTTTTCACCATTATTTACTCAATACTGTATTTATACACCATTCATATTGTGCTAAATATTACAAACTTAAAAATAAATGATAGTCACTAAAGAGGACTATGTATGGTCCACATAAAAATTTCTGCACATATTTAATATATGGCTGTATATAGACCCAAGTCTGTAATATATGTACATACATCTGTTTGATATATGTGTGTACCTATAAAGCTGTCATACCACTGAGACCATGAGCATAGCCACTGCCTCCTCAAAGTTTCTTCTGCTCCCTTCATCTTTTTTTTTTTTTTTTTTTTTTCTGAGACAGGGTTTCTCTGTGTAGCCCTGGCTGTCCTGGAACTCACTCTGTAGATCAGGCTGACCTTGAACTCACAGAGATCTGCCTGCCTCTGCCTCCTGATCCCTTTATGATTTTTGTGGGGAAATGCCTAAGATAATCAACTCATAAAGAAAAGGGTTCATTTTTACTTCTGGGTTTGGCAGTTTGGGGTCTGGTCACTTGGCCCATATCTTTTAGGCTAGTGTTAAGACAGAACATCACAGCAAAGACTGTGCCACAAGGGAGGCTGTCACCTCATGGGCAGGAAACAAAAAGAGGAAGAGGCCAGGGTCCCAATATCCCCTTGCAGGGCACACTCTGGGTGATGCAATTTCCTCCAAGTGGCCCCCACTTCTCAAGAGTTCCAATATCTTTCCTGATGTGGTGGCATATGGCATATGTCTGTACTCCCCAGGGGACCCACAGACTTGAGGCCTCACTATAATCTGAGCATAGTTACATAGCAAGACTGTGACCCTGAAAGGGAAAGACAGACCCAGTATCTTAGAGTGTACAATTGCTGCATTTCTCACTATAAAGGGTTACCAACCCCTAACAGTCCCCCGTGGGAAGAGGGTATTGGGAGCAGTGGTCAAGGGGTAACACAGGCTGTCCTCAGCTACTCTCTGTTGGTTGGTGTTATTTGCATTCTTTATGATGTTCAGCAGGACTTTCCTACTACAGAAGAGTTCCTTCCTGCCTCCTGGATTTCTTTCATCATCACCTCCTCACTCTCAGTCCCAGTGGCTGAACTCACAGAGCATGCTGGAGTCCTGGCCTGGCCCTCTCTCACATTCTTATCTCACAGCACTGCGTGCTACCTGGCCTTCTCTCAGCAATCCCCAGCCTCCTGAGGGGGTCCTGAGGGGGAGCCAATGGAGCACCCCTCCCTTGAAGACTGGCTGGGCCCTCTGTATGGCTCCCCACCAGCAGATGAAAATGGTCAGGACCCTCTCCTCTATCAACTCCACTTTCTGTCATGGAGTCCCCACTGACTTCCTTCTCATCTCTTCTCTCTGCTTTGCCCAGTCTCATGAAGATGTGAGCTAGTTTTGCCAGCTCACCTATCTAATCTCCAATTTGTATCCTACATCCTAGTATCTGGCTTAACTCAGGAGCTGTTTCCTAAACCAGTTTGCTGTGTTACCATGACTTCCTTTGGCTAAATTCAGCGTTCCTGAACTCTGCTAAGCTCTCCCTCAGCCTGACTTTCCTCATATCCAAACCTACTCCTCAGACCACCACAAGCCTCTTTTTTCAGCCTGACCAAACATCCTAGGTTTTTCTGAGGTCTTGGATTTGATTTTCCTGTCTGCTTTCCCCACACAGTTCCATGGAGCACTATGCTGATGACTCAAGGATAGGCTTAGCCCAGGTTATGCTACCCAAGGATGTTCATGTACCTGACCACGTTTAGAAATCTATCTCATCTTCAGGTCACACACACACACACACACACACACACACACACACACACACACACACACGCACACAAACTCACAGCTGGTCAGAGTGCAGAGACTAAGAGTATGTGGATTACTCAACCATAAAGAGGCATCTGTCATGTCTCACACGTCCACCCTACAAGGCTTAGGGGTCACCTAGGAAGAAAGGGTGAAAAGACTGTAAGAGCCAGATGTTGAGGAGGCCTAAAGTGAAACAGCATCCTCTAGGCATGCCAGGGCCACCATAGTTATGAGCTCAGAGCAGCTGTGGTTGCCTGCCCAATACCAAGCCAGTTAACATTCCTGCACAGAGCAGGGAGACCACTATGTGATCTCTTGACATGCAGCAAAAGAGGCAAAATGACCTCTGAAACATTTTCTGGTTTGGGTGTACAGCTCTGAAAAGCCAACAGCTGGAAGACCCTGTGGCAGAAGGGTAGAGGTATAGAAGCTGGGCTGCTGTTCTGGGACTGTCCGGTGTGCCTTCAGCTTCATGGAGAGACCCAGAAGAAAATGGGGGTGAACTTACCAGTGAGGTGAGGGGGGCGCTATAAAATATCTGGTGGTTTTTTGTTTTTAGGGACAAGGTTTCTCTGTGTAGCACTGGCTGTCCTGTCCTGGAACTGATTCTGAAGACCAGACTGGCCTTGACCTCACAGAGATCTGCCAGCCTCTGTGTCCTGAGTGCTGGGATTAAAGGCGTGTGGCACCACTGCCAGACAAAACATCTGATTTCTTCTGGTCTCTTGTAGACAGGCTACATACTAAGCTGTTTTCTGCTCCAATTTCCCTATTCCTTCTCCAATTTTGACTCTACATCCACCCTTCTGCATCCCACATGTCCAGGACACACTTGGGACACGCTCTTTTCTCTGTCTTTCGCGAGCACCTTTCCCTCCATTCTTAAGCGCGAGCTGCATTCTGTCCAGAGAAAACGAACTGGATGCGTTGGGCAGGGGCGTGCCTGGGGAAACCGGGCCGATTAGGCCCTGAGAGGCCCGGTTTCCCAGGAAAGTCTGCCGAGGGGAGCAGTGTGCTCCTGCGCTTGTAGTGGGGTCCCATGGAAATCTAACACCCAAGCCAAAGTTCCTTCTGCAACTCCTGAGTCCAAGACAAACCAGGCAGGGAAACAGAACAGATCATGAGGTCAGTGTGGGCCTCCCTCCCCCAACACCGCTGGCTGC
Source organism: Lophiomys imhausi (assembly GCA_907164525.1). Classification (NCBI taxonomy): domain Eukaryota; kingdom Metazoa; phylum Chordata; class Mammalia; order Rodentia; family Muridae; genus Lophiomys; species Lophiomys imhausi. The sequence goes on along the minus strand of CAJQZJ010016855.1, from coordinate 3,706,102 downwards.
TTCTCACAATGCTCTTTCTTGAGGCTGTGGGGGATGACCTGCTATTTGACCCCGACTGGGGGTTTGACTCCTACGAAATCATCGTTCCCAAAAAACTAAGCTTTAGGAAAGGGCAGCAGAGTGTGGACAGTTCTTTGTCGTATCTCTTACACATAGAAGGCAAGGGGCATGTCGTTCATCTGCGGCCTAAGAAGTTACTGTTGCCAAGACATCTGACAGTTTTTTCCTTCTCTGAAGAGGACAGTCTGATAGAGGATTACCCACACATACCACACGAGTGCAGTTATGTTGGCTCCGTGGAAGGCTCTCAGGAATCCGCATCTACTCTGAATACATGCATGGGGGGTCTTCGAGGCATCTTGAACATAGACTCCAGATACTACCAGATCGAGCCCCTCCGGGCTTCTTCCAGTTTTGAACACATCGTTTATCTCCTAAATAAGAACGATGTTAGCAATCAGACTTGTGGTTTGGTTGATGAAGCAACAGGACAGCAAACAGCCCAGGAAGAGGAGGTGGCTAGGATAAGCAACTTTCAACAATCCTACAAGCACCAGAAGTACTTGGAATTGGCCATGGTCTTTGATTATGAGAGATACAGGTTTTCAAATTTTAATATATCCGTAGTAGTTGATGATGCCATTCTTCTAGCTGCAATTATGGACACCTACTATCAGGATGTCGGGATGAGGATCCATCTCCTAGCAGTTGAAGTCTGGACCAAAGGTGACCAAATATATCTTTTTTACCCCACTCTAGGTGAAGTTTTAGGTCAATTTGTACTGTACAACAGGCTCTCACTGTATCCTCGGGTTCACTCGGACTGGGCACACTTGTATGTTAGGAGGGTCTACAGAGACGCTTTAGCCTGGTCCTGGGGAAGAGCGTGTGGAGAGTACCATGCCGGGTCATCAAGCACCTTCCTCGATATAAATGTCCTGACGCCTGCTACTTGGACGGCTCATGAAGTGGGTCACGGTGTGGGAATGATGCATGACGAGGACTACTGTCAGTGCAGAGGTAGGAAGAGCTGCATCATGGGCACAGGACGGACCGGGTTTAGCAACTGTAGCTACGAGCAGTTTTTTAAACATGCAGCTTATAAAATATCCTCGTGTCTATTTAACATCCCAGAGCGAGCTCATGTGGTTAAGAGATGTGGCAACAAAATAGTGGAAGACAAAGAGGAATGCGACTGTGGTTCCCAAGAAGAGTGCCAAAAAGACCTGTGCTGTGGGCCAGACTGTAAATGGAAGGAAGGTGTCAATTGCTCCACTGGGCTTTGTTGTCACGAATGTAACTTTCTTCCCTCAGGGCATGTGTGCAGGCAGGAAGAAAATGAGTGTGATCTCGCAGAGCACTGCAATGGGTCCTCAGGTCTCTGTCCAGAGGACACTTACAAGCAGGACGGGACTCCCTGCAAGTACCAAGGTCTTTGTTTCAGAAAGGGGTGCAGATCCAGGTACCTGCAGTGCCAGAGCATTTTTGGATCTACTGCCAAGGAGGCTCCTTCCCAGTGCTATGACGCAGTTAATATGATAGGTGATCAGTATGGAAACTGTGGCATTTTAAATAATAGTTGGTATAAAAGGTGTAATAGGGGCGAGACAGCATGTGGCAGGCTACAGTGTGTAAATGTTAAAGCCCTCTCCCATTTTCCAGATCACACTACTATACTGTCCACCTATCTGAAGACAGATAATCTCATCTGCTGGGGTACAGGCTATCATGCAGCCATGATACCCCATGGGATACCTGATATAGGTGCAATTAATGATGGCACCGTCTGTGGTTCTGACCAGGTGTGTCTTAATAATACTTGCGTTGACTCTAGCAATCTGAAGTTTGACTGTTTGCCTACCAAGTGCAACAACCGAGGTGTCTGCAACAATAAAAAGAACTGCCATTGCATGTATGGCTGGGAACCCCCATTCTGTGAAGAGGAAGGATTTGGTGGGAGCCTTGACAGTGGGCCCCCTGGACCCATGACAAAGGAAATTCCCTCACCATTTGAAACTTTATATATTATGTTCCTGCGTCTTATTTTATTTATCATCTCGGTGATCTTTGTGTTTTTTACTCAGCTGATAAAAAGTTACTTTCGTCATCGCTAGCAATAAAAAGATTCAGGGGAAGAGGAAGTGAGAGGGAGGGACTGGAAGGAGAGGAGGAAAAGAAAGTTGTGATCGGGATGTAAAGTAAATAAATTAATTAATAAAAAAAAACCCTTTATTTTGTATTCACACAGGAATGACTTCAGCACTTTGAGTGACATTTTCATATTTATGGCTCATGTTAAATACTACTAACTGTAATACATTTTAGCACAACTTTCTGGATCTGTCGTCAGTTAAATAATGACATAGAGACTTAATTAATTTTAATTATAGCTTATGTCTCTACCTGGGCAGACTCTCAGCTAGCTCAATCTAAATTAACCCAACTATTCTAGCCCATACCCACCAGGTGGCTAGTTCCTTACTTCTCGGCACTTGTGCACGTCCATCCACCTTCGTGTCCACCCTCAAATCCCCTGCTTCTAATTTCTTCTCCCAGGGACATCCTCTCAGCCTGGAAGTTCCGCCCTCCCCTTCCTGCCTAGATATTGGCCGTCAGCTATTTATTAAGCCAATCAACAAGTGAGGAAAGTGAATGTCTACAAAATATGAGTCAAGTGATTATTTGTAAGAATAACAGTACAAAAATCTAGCCAATACTCAGCTCTCTGCTGGCACAGCAGTCAACAACTGAATACACAGAGACACCCTTCACACAGTGCACCCCAGCAATTATAGTTCTTGCTTACAATCCTTATTTGAATACCTAACCAGTGCTATGTAGCTGGGTCACAACAATAATTTGAGATTCCTCTACTTCTCAAATCTTGGTATCGCTGATGCAATTCCTAGGCTGTGGTGGAGTTAGTGGAGTAGTGTAGCATCTGCCAGCATAGGATTTTGGAAATTTGTCGTCTCAGGAAAAAGATGGGTGTATCCAATTATGGCCATGTTTACCATTGAAAGGCATGCCTTGAAAGCCTGCTATAAGCAGATGACGTCTTTGATCATGGGACTTTGGACAGGGGCTTCCCTGAAAAAAAAAAAAAAAAAGCGCCAGGAACCATGGCAACAAGAGGCCAGACTCCTAGCCGAGACTCTTTAAGACACAAAGGATTTAAATCAAAAGCCCACGAGGCCTCGCAGCCCTTCCTCCTCATCTTGCCAAGAGGCTTCGCTGCACTCCGCTGCTTATCACCATCTTGCACCAACCTGCTGTGAATCCAAAGGCAGATCCTCCCTGGTGCTCTAGAACATCTAAATGGAGAATTATCTCCCCTCGGAGCCCGCAAGCATCCGATTGGACAAAGCACTGGAGCCGGAACCCTTGGGGGCCCAAAGCATCTGAATAGGGAGCCTAAGAAACTTTTCATCTTGCAAATAATTGGGACCTAGGACTGCAGAGGCAATTCTTGCTTGATATAAGGGCCACCTCACTTCCATGATGGAAACAGATTAAATTTGTAAACTGCCTTAAGATCTGACAAACAAGATTCATAGACTTTAAGAATGAAAAGTTGCTGAGACCATTCATTGGTACAGATCCACGCCCAGATAATTAATCTGAAAAAAATATCCCTTTAAGAAACTTTAGGTTAGTGTTAACTGTTTGTTTTATAGATGTTAGGGTGTTTTAGATATTAGGTTTTAGAGTTAGGGTTTGGGCTTTAGGATTTAGGAACTTTGTAGGTAATTGTTAGGTAATTATTATGTAAAAATAAAAATTTATTGTTACACTAGGCTTCCTCCTCAAAAACAAAACTATAAAACTCCCCAGGAACAGTGTAACAGAATGTGGTTAAATCTGTACCATAAATTCCCTCCTAATATCAGTGTAATTTTCTTATGTAATCTCTACTTAATCTACCCTTAAGGCCATTAAAAGATGATTCAAATGTTAAAAACCAAAAACCAAATAGTCAAGACTCTACCTAAAATAAAGAATGTTAGGTCACAGATGTGACCGACAATCCTGTCATCTAATATATTTGGTTATTTAACAAGTTTATCATTTATTCAAATAACTCTTCATTCTTTTCCCGTAATGATTTCACACAAATTTCCCATGCATTTAAAATCAGCAAAATAAAATGATATTCTTGTTTGGAAACAAATCAGTGCAATTATTCCCCCTAGGATTCACTTTCCCTTCAGTTGGTGATCCAGCATCGGATTGCCCGAAAAGACAGCTAGTAGTCTGTAGCAAGGCGGTTTTTACTACTTTGTATTGTATTAATTACACATTCCAATTTATTTTACTGTACTTAATACCTCTACCTCCCTTCCACCCCTATGTTCCTCCCAAACCCCCAACACTATGCAGGAGAGAGAGAAGGTTAAAGGGGGCATAGTTCTCTTTAGGCTACTTCCTGCTGATTAGGGTAATTGGATTCCTTGAGGGTAATACCAGTCTCATTAGAAGTCCAACAAACCAGCGAACCAGGAGACCAGTAAACAAGGAGACAGCAGCAGGAAGAACAAGCAGCAGTTTGGGGGGAGCACCAACAACTGGGTGCTTTCTACTTTGTAGCCCTTTCTCATCTTTGTTGAGCTTTCTCCTACTTCTCTGTAGAGCCTTTTCTCTTACTTCTTTGTAAAGCCCATTCTCTTTTACTTCTTTGTGGAGCTTACTTATTTGTGGAGCTCCTTCTTTCTTTTCTCTTTGTAGCCCCCTTCTCCTCAGGGCTCTGGCTTTTTTTCCCCTCCTTTGTAGAACTCCCTTTTCCTCGGGGCTCTGGCTTTTTTTCTTCTTTGTAGAGCCCCCCTTTCCTCAGGGCTCTTGGCCTTTTGTCCCCCTCCTTTGTAGGGCCCCCTTCTCCTCAGGGCTCTGGTCTTTTATTCCTCTCTCCCAAGTCCTCAGAGTTAAACTTGTTCAGCTGGTTAAGCCACAACCCTGCCAGCTCACAAGACCGTTAATACTTTATACCTGTGTCTTAAGCAGCCCACCTGGGATTAAACAAAAACATCCTCACTATTGGTTTTAATAATCTCCCACCACAGTAGTCTGTCCGAATGCACTCCGTGTTTGGGGACAGACAACTGTGATGTTGAGAGGATAGTCTTAACTTAATATCCTGGTGAAGGAGACTGGTCTCTCCCCTGTCTACCTTTCAGCTTCTTTGGTGCTAGCATATGTACCTGTGCACCTGCTGTGTGCTGCTGTGTGTTTTCTGATGTTGTGTTTGGGGTGGCCTCCAATGGTTCCACTATCCTGGCCTATCATAACACCTATATTTCTATATAGCCCTATAGAAGATGACAGGAGTTGGCAGTTTCTTAGCATGGCTGTTAACAAAATGTAATGTGTGCTGCATGGTTTTTTTTTTTTTTTGGCAGTTTTATTTAGTTTGTCAACTTGACACAAGGTGAAGTCTTCTGTGAAGAGGGAACCTCTGTTGATAAAACGCCTCCGTCACATTGGGCCGTACGAAAGTCTGGGGAGCATTTTCTTGATTCATGATTGCTGTGGGGGAACCCAGCCCACTGTGGGTGTTTCCACTCCTGAGCAAGTGGTCCTGGGTGGCATAAAAAAGCAAACTGAGGAAGTCATGAGGAGGAAGCCAGTAAGCAGCATGGTCTTTCAGGTTCCTACCTTGGGTTCCTGCCTTGACTTCCCTTCATGATGGACTGCAAGGTTTAAGCTGCACTAAGCCCCTTCCTCCCCAAGTTGCTTTCAGTCCTAGTATTCACCCCAGCAACAGCGAGCCAACTAGGACGGTGTGTGTTCTTTCACACGTGGATCTTTTTGAGTGACCCTAGCTTTGTTGCAACTGAAGAATGTGAAGAATACCTTTTACCCTCCACTATCCTTCAAGTCCCTAAATCTCTCCCATATGCACAGTGCTGGCATGGGAGAAGAGAAAATTTTTTCCCACAAAGAGTCACCGCCACTTCTATATCCAGGGAGAGTCTCATCCTGCCTCCATATTCCGACCAGCCCAAGTTGTTAGTTACATCCTGCTCAAGACTGGATCTTCCTGCTGCTCCTTTTGAAGCAGCAGCACAGCCTCCTGCACCCTGCCCCGAGGTCGCTGTGCCCTAGCCACAGTTCTACTCAAAGGCAGAAACTGGGCAGACACAGCGAAGGTTCATCATCTATCTAAACGATTTTGAGTTTGTTTTCACTTGGAGAAAAAAATGTAAATAACTTCAGTTTGTGATGATCATAATTAAACATTTATTAAGCCTGGCCAGCCATGCAGTGTCCTAAAATACAAGGATACTGACTTGCAGCTGCATACTGATAATGGTGGGCAACATTACTGAGAGCCCATTATGTGCCAAACAATGGTCTACTCTTCAAAATGACTCTGTTGTGGGTGTTTTGAAAATAATTTTAGATTTTTAAATTTTGTTTTACGTATATGAGTGTTTGTTTAATGTATGTGCATATGTATGTATACTATATGCATGCCTTGGTACTCATTGTAGAAGTATTTAAATACTCAAGGAGAGGCTATTGGATACTCTATTACTAGGTTTATGCATGGGTATGAACCAAATCAAACCCTATATGGGCTAGGAACTGAATTCAGATTCTCTGCAAAAGCAACAAGTACACTTAACTGCTGAGTTACCTCTCCATCCCTGATGTTTATTTTTCAGTAGAAACCAACTCACAGCAATATTAAAGGTCATACATAGGTTTCTACAGTAATAAAAACAACATTTTGGGGGGGGGGGAACTTTGCCTACTAATTCAGATCAATGTCTTATTACTGAGAAATCTTAAGGTCATTAGTATATAGTAAATAGGTTCTTAATTTTTCAGTGGTTTTATATATATATATACATATATATATATATTTACCATCTTAACCATTTTTGTTTGCATTTTGTGGTAATAGTATCTTTCATTTTATGCAGGTGTTCTATAGAACTCTTCTCTTTTTGAGACAGGGTCTTACTATGTTGCCCCTGGCTGGCCACGCTGGCCTCCAACTCATAGAGATCTGCATACCTCTGTTTCCTGGCTCTGGTATTAAAGGTGTGCCCTGCCACACCCAGAATGTCTGTTCTTACACAAGTAATACTGTGTCTCCATCAAACCACCCATGCATTCTTCCCCCACCTCATAGTCTGCTTTCAGTCTGTGAGAATCAGTGAACTAAATCCCTCATACAAGTGCATTTTCATGGTATTTTTTTTCTGTGACTGTCTTCACCTGGTACAGCGTCTTCAGAGCCAATCTATATTGTAGTATGTTGGTAAGAGAAAAGGCCTGAAATGGCCTACCTGTGATTACAAAGGATGGAGGATGGAGGGTTAATCAGTTAGTAGCTGCAGTCCACCACAAGATTTTTCTACATTTTGGCTAAAACCATGACTCAGACACTCTCACATAGCTGACTGACAGGTGCCCCTGCATCCTAGTATAATCTTAACCAAGTCAAATCAGTAAAACTGCCCTCTCCGCAGGCTTTTTGTGTGTGGCTTTTTTTTTTTTTTTTTTTGTCATTCTGTCCCTTCTATCTACAGTCAACACAGCTCCTACATAAACGGCTATGCTTTCCTCCTCCAAACCTTTGCTATTCAAATGCTCTTGGTTTATAGGCATGAAAGCTGTTTCCCCAATTGCTATGTAGCTCAGTTGCTGGAAGTTACAGAAATGTGTCCCAGGCCCTGGTCCCTTTCTAGCTAACATCAGTGATGGTTCAACAAACCCTTTTATTTCAGAGACTCAACACTTTTGATTCAACTATGTGTCAGAATTCCTTTCCTTTATAAGACCGGATAGTATATCAATGTGTCTATACATTATATTTTTCTTTTAAAAATTGGCAGTGTTATGTTTTAAAGTTTTTAAAAATAAATTTAAAGCTTTAACTTTTTTGAAAATTTTATACCCATACCCAAGTACTGTGTTTATATCATATCCACACTTCCCTCTTCCCCTCCAACTCACCTGTATTCTTTAACTTTCCTTCCAATCCATAACCCTTGTGTTGAACATATTGAGTTCATTTAGTGCTGCTCATATGTACTTGTTGTTGAGGCTCACTTCTTGGGAATGGATGACCTATCAGGGGGCTCATCCCTGGAGAAAACTGATCCTCCCTCTCTCAGTAGCCATTGGTTGCCTGAAGCTCTTCATATAGGGGGTGGAGCCCTGTGAAATTCCCTCTTCATTTTGGCATATCAGCAGGTGGTATCATTATGCAGGTCTTGTTTATGTGATCATATTGGTAAGATCTATATTTCTTTTTTTTAGTGGAAATATTTTTTATATTTATTTATTGCTTCAGGTTACATCTCCATCACAGTGTCCTCTTTCCAACCCTCCCAGTCCCATCCTCCTACCATCTGCCCCCTATCCCTTCCATCCCACTCCTCTGGAGTGGAGTGTCCCTACATAACAGTCTCCCACCCCAGTTCAGCACTCATATGAGGGTCAAGAGCCTCCTCATACACTGGGGGCCTACAAGGCAGCACCACTAGGGAAAAGTGTCTCATTGACAGGAAACAAATGCTATGTTCCTGTTCTCTTTGGTGCATTGGCTGTAGTATAGATATCCTGTACTATATGGCTAAAATCTGACTATAAGTGAATAGATGCCATGTACATCCTTCTGAGCCTGGATTAGCTTACTCAGGATGAGCTTCTCTAGTTCTATCCATTTGGCTACAAATTGTATGATTTCATTGTTTCTGAAGGCTGAGTAGTATTCCATTGTGTAGATGTACCACAGTTATTTTTTATCCATTCCTCGGTTGAGGGACATATGGGTTGTTTACAGTTTCTAGCTATTATAAATAAGGCTGCTATGAACATAGATGAGGAAACTTCCTTGTGATTTGGTGAGGAATCATTTGGATGTATACCCAGAAGTAGTATGGCTGGGTCCTGAGGCAGAGCTATTCCAAGTTTTCTAAGATATTACCAGACTGACCTCCATAGTGGTTGCACAAGCCTGCACTCCCACCAGCAATGGAGGGGAGTTCCCCTTTCTCCACACCCTCACCAGCATGTGTTGTCATATGAGCTTTTGATCTTAGCCATTCTGACAGGTGTGAGATGAAATCTCAGAGTCATCTTGAGTTGCATTTCTCTGATAATTAAGGATGCTGAGCATTTCTTTAAGTATCTCTCAGCCATTAGGGATTCCTCCTTTGTGAATTTTCTGTTTAGCTCTGTTCCCCAATTTTTTGATTGGATTATTTGGTTTCTTGGCATTTAATTTCTTGAGTTCTTTGTAAAGTATGGATATTAGCCCTCTGTCAGATGTGGGGTTGGGAAGATTTTTTTCCCAGTCTGTAGGCTGCCGTTTTGTTCGAATGACAGTGTCTTTTGCCTTACAGAAGCTTCTCAGTTTAATGAGGTCCCATTTATTGATTATTGATCTTAGATCCTGAGCTGTTGGTGTTCTGTTCAGGAAGTTGTTACCTGTGCCGATGAGTTCGAGGGTTTTCCCCACTTTCTCTTCTAGTAGCTTTACTGTGTCCAGTCTTATATTAAGGTCTTTGGTCCACTTGGACTTAAGTTTTGTACAAGGTGGTAAGTATGGGTCTAATTTCATTATTTTACATGTTGACATCCAGTTGGACCAGCACCATTTGTTGAAGATGCTGTCCCTTTCCCATTGTATGGTTTTGGCTTCTTTGTCAAAAATTAAGTGACCATAGGTGTGTAGGTTCATTTCTGGGTCTTCAATTCAATTCCATTGATCCACTGGTCTGTTTCTATACCTGTACCATGCTGTTTTTGCTACTATTGCTCTGTAGTACAGCTTGAACTCTGGGATGGTAATACCTCCAGATTTTTTTTTTTTTTTTGTACAGGATTGATTTAGCTATTCTGTTTTTTTTTTTTTTTTTTTTGTTATTCCACATGAAGCTGAGGATTGCTTTTTCCAGGTCTATAAAGAATTGTGGTGGTATTTTGATAGGAATTGGATTGAATCTGTATATTGCTTTTGGTAGGATGGCCATTTTTATTATGTTGATCCTACCTATCCATGAGCATGGGAGATCTTTCCATCTTCTGATGGCCTCTTCAATTTCTTTCTTCAAGGGCTTGAAGTTCTTGTTGTACAGGTCCTTTACTTGCTTGGTTAGAGTTACCCCCAGATATTTTATATTGTTTGTGGCTATTGTGAAGGGTGTTGTTTCCCTAATTTCTTTCTCAGCCCATTTATTTGTTGTATAAAGAAGGGCATCTGATTTTTTTGAATTAATTTTGTATCCAGCCACCTTGCTGAAGGTGTTTATCAGCTGTAAGAGTTCTCTGGTGGAATTTTTGGGGTTGCTTATGTATACTATCATATTGTCTGCAAATAGGGATAATTTGACTTCTTCGTTTCCAATTTGTATCCCCTTGATCTCCTTTAGGTGTCTTATTGCTCTAGCAAGAACTTCAAGTACTATGTTGAAGAAATATGGCAAAAGTAGGCATCCTTGTCTTGTCCCTGAGTTTAGAGGATATGCTTCAAGTTTCTCTCCATTTAATTTTATGTTGTCTATTGACTTGCTGTATATCACCTTTATTATTTCTAGGTATGGTCCCTGTATGCCTGTTCTCTCCAGGACTTTTAGCATGAATGGGTGTTGGATTTTGTCAAATGCTTTTTCAGCATCTAGCGAGATTATCATGTGTTTTTTTTCTTTCAACTTGTTTATATGGTGAATTACGTTGATGGATTTTTTTATGTTGAACCATCCCTGCATTCCTGGGATGAAGCCTACTTGATCATGGTGTATGATACTTTTGATGTGTTCTTGAATTCAGTTTGCTAGTATTTTATTAAGTATTTTTGCATCTATGTTCATGAGGGAGATTGGTCTGAAGTTCTCTTTCTTCGTTGGGTCTTTGTGTGGTTTAGGAATCAGGGTGACTGTGGCCTCATAGAATGAGTTTGGCAGTATTCTTTTTGATTCTATGGAAGAGTTTGAAGAGTATTGGTATTAGCTCTTCTTTGAAGGTCTGGTAGATTTCTGTGCTGAAACCATCTGGCCCTGGGCTTTTTTTGATTGGGAGATTTTTAATGACTGTTTCTATTTCCTTAGGGTTTATAGGGATGTTTAATCTGTTAACCTGATCTTGATTTAACTTTGGAAGGTGGAATCTATCAAGAAAATTGTTCATTTTGCTTAGGTTTTCAAATTTGGTAGAGTATAGATTTTTAAAATAGGACCTAAAGATTCTCTGGATTTCCTCAATGTCTGTTGTTATTTCTCCCTCTTCATTTCTGATTTTGTTGATTTGGCTTTTTTCCCTCTGTCTTTTAGTTAATTTGGCTAAGGGTCTGTCTATTTTGTTGATTTTCTCAAAGAACCAACTCTTGGTTTCATTGATTCTTTGTATCATTCTTTTTGTTTCTAAGTTGTTGATTTCAGCCCTAAGTTTGATGATTTCCTGCCTTCTGCTCCTCTTGGTAGTGTTTGCTTCTTTTTTTTTTTTCCCAATTCTTCCAATTCAGCTGTTAATTCTCTAAGATGAGCTGTCACAATTTTCTTTTTGAAGGCACTTAGTGCTATGAACTTTCCTCGTAGCACAGCTTTCATTGTGTCCCATAGGTTTGGGTATGTTCTGCTTTCATTTTCATTGGATTTTAAGAAGTCTTTGATTTCCTTCTTTATTTCTTCCCTGACCCAGTAGTCATCCAGTAAAGAGTTTTTCAATTTCCATGTGTGTATAGGCTTTCTGTTGATATTGAAGTCCAGCTTTATTCCATGGTGGTCTGATAAGATACAAGGGGTTATTTCAATTTTCTTATATCTGTTGCTTTGTGTCTGACTATATGGTCAATTTTGGAGAAGGTTCCATGCAGTGCTGAGAAGAAGGTGTATTCTTTTGTGTTTGGGTGAAACGTTCTGAAGATATCTGCTGGGTCCATTTGGTTCATGAGCTCTGTTACACTCATTATTTCTGTGTTTGGTTTCTGTCTTGATGACCTGTCCATTGTTATGAGTGGGGTGTTGAAGTCTTCCACTACTAATGTGTGGGGATTGATGTGTGATTTAAGCTTTAGAAGAGTTTCTTTTACAAATGTAGGTGCCTTTGTATTTGGGGCATGGATATTCAGTATTGAGATGTCATCTTGATGAATATTTCCTTTAACAAGTATGTAATGCCCTTATCTACCTTTTTTGATTAACTTCAGTTGGAAGTCTCTTTTGTTTGATATTAAGATGGCTACTCCAGCTTGCTTCCTGGGTCCATTTGCTTGGAAAACCTTTTCCCAGCCCTTTACTCTGAGGTAGCATCTATCTTTGTTAGTGAGATGCATTTCTTCTATGCAGGGCAAAATGATAGGTCTTGTTTACAGATCCAATCTGTAAGCCTGTGTCTTTTTATTGGGGAGTTGAGTCCATTGATGTTGATGGATATTAATGCCCAAAGGTTGTTATTTCCTATTATTGTGGTGTAGGTGGGGTGGTTCTGTGTTTCTTTTGATTTAGCTGCAGTGGAGTTTTTGTTTCCTCTCTTTTCTTGGATGTAGTTATCTTCTCTGGGTTGGAATTTTCATTCTAGGATCTTCTGTAAGGCTGGATTTGTGGGTAGATTTAAATTTGATTTTGTCATGGAATATCTTGTTTTCTCCATCTGTGTTGATAGAGAGTTTTGCTGTGTAAAGTAGTCTGGCTGGGCACCTATGTTCTCTCAGGGCTTCTAGGACATCTGCCCAGGCCATTCTGGCTTTTAAAGTTTCTGACGAGAAGTCAGATGTAATTTTGATGGGTCTGCCATTATATGTTACTTGACATTTTTCTCTTACAGATTTTAATATTCTTTCTTTGTTCTGTACATTTAGAGTTTCAATTATTATGTGGTGAGAGGAGTTTCTTTTCTGATCTAATCTGTTTGGTATTCTGTATGCCTCTTGGAATTTTATTGGCATCTCTCTCTCTCTTTAGGTTTGGGCAGTTTTCTTCTATGATTTCATTGAAGATATTTCCTGGACCTTAGAGTCAGGAGTCTTCTCTTTCCTCTATGTGTATAATTCTTAGGTTCCATCTTTTCATTGAGTCCTTGATTTCTTGGATGTTATGGATGAGAAGTTTTTTAGATTTCTCGTTTTCTTTGGTTGTTGTACTGATTTCTTCCATGGATCTTTCATGCCGGAGATTCTGTCTTCCATCTCTTGTATCCTATATTTGATACTCATGTCTGTAGTTCCTGTTCTCTTCCCTTGATTCTCCACTTCTACTCTTATCTCTGTCTGTGTTTTCTTTATTGCTTCTACTTCCATTCTACTTCCAATTTCAAGTCTTGAAACATTTTATTTGTTTTATACGTTTCCTGCTCCAATTTGCTTGTTGCCTTGTCTCTTTCCTGTTCAAGTTGAGCCACTTTGGCTTGGAGATCTCTCATGGTATTCTCCATTCCTTTTGCTTGTAAAATTGTGGAATTGGAATTCCTTCAGAGATTTAAATTCTTCTTGAATTGACTCTATCACCTTCTAGAATATAGATTTGTCATCATTTTCATGTGTTTCAGCTGTGGTGGAGTGGTCAGGGCTTGCTGTACTAGCATAGCTGCATTTTGTTGGAGTCTTATTTCCCTGACTTTTGTCAGATCTGTTCTTTCACTGACCTTTAGCCATCTGGTTGTTCTCAGCTGTTTGTTCCTGCTGCCTTCTGGGCTTGGTGCCAAGAAAGGCACTTTGGTGTAGAAGTTGTATAGCTTGGTGATCTGTAGCTTTCCACAGGCTGCATGGCGCCTTGTGTGGAGGTTTGTTCTCAGTGTGTCTCCCAGAGCTTACCCATTCCTGTTTTGTCCCAATTGGGGACTCAGGTGAGGGGTTGTGCTGGGATGTGTTCCTGTAGGTTCCTGGGATCCAACTGGTCTTTGTATAGATGAAGGTGCAGGTTGGTAAGCCACAGACTGTTGGCTGGGGCTGTAGCTCCCTTGCAGCTTACTTGTCAGACTGTGTTCATGGTCCTCCCAAGCTGCTCTCAGGGGGTTCTCAGGATCAATGTTCATGTAATAGCCAGAAGCACTATGAGCTGGTGCAGCCCACTCCCAGGCAATGAGGAGTGGCCTGGGATTGTTTCATTGCTCACGAGTCAGAGCTCACTGTGTTGCAGACTGGGTATTCAGCATGTAGCAGCTCTGCTGGTATGCTCCTGATTGTCCAGGAACAGATGCTGTGGACTCTGGATGTCCTAAGTTTGGGGATTGAGTCCACCATCTGGAATCCTGAAAGGATCCGACAGGGAGGGAGTACAGTTTCCTGGTGGGAGGCGCTCAGTGTTTGTATCTGGTGATTCCGATCCTTCAGTGTCTATATTTCCAGTACCAAGTTCTTTGTTGTCCCTGCTGGGCTGGCCCAGATGGGCTTGCACCTGTCTAGATGGTCCCCAGGGCACCTTTGTGCCTCTCAGCCCTAAGCACTAAGCCCTTTAGTCTGAGCCACTCAGCATTGCACCCAGGCTAAGACCTCACTGCTCCAGGGGTGGAACTATATATGCTGAAAATCTGGTTTCCTGCTGGAAGAGCCAGCACTAGCAAAGGAGTCCATATTAAGCCCACAACCTGCCCAGGGCTTGGACCCTGTGGAGATCCAAGCCGTCTTCCAACCCGGCCTCCGCCTTTCTGCCTGCTCTGATCTCACCACTCCTACAGCTGTCTGGAGCTGTCCTTGGATACTGGCAATTGGAGCCACTGTCTTCCAAGTCCTGGGACACTACAGTGGTGGTGCAGCATAACCTGCTGCCGGAAGTATATCCTGCTGCTCTGTCTAGTTGCAGTATTCTTCCCAGTGACTGCAAATCCAATAGAGGGACCTGTATGCCCAACACCCCTTGGGGAAGCCCAAATATGCTTGAGTTTGCCAAAACACCACTGTGCTGTGACCCTGCTGCCACCCGCAGCTCAGAATGTGCTGTGGCCCGTGGCCAAAATGGTTCCGCTGAGAATATATCTGTTCCCGAGGCTCTGCTATTCTTCCTCTTGGTGTGGGAATGCCTGTGTGGAATCTGGGAGTCCAGGAGGCTGGTGAGTAACCCTGTCTGGGGTTGGGAGCTACTTGCTGGGTATTTGAGTGGCTCTTACCCTGTCCCTCTCCTGGTGATGATTCCTGGATTCAGCGGCTTCTGCGGTTTCTGCTGGTCTGTTTTTCTGAGTGTCCGAGAGAGGAGAGGATAGTCTTGCCCAAGGACTTTTAATGGTCCCTGGGTTGCTGGGTGAAACCCAGGGGTTTTGCGCCACTCAGATTATTGCTCAGCGTCTTATATCTCTCTGGTGTTATAGCTGTTTTCCCCATGTTCAAAATGCATCCATGCGGGCGGCCGCCATCTTGGATCCCCCAAGATCTATATTTCTTTCACCACTCAACTCTAGTTGTTTTTACCTTTATTCCATTCTGAGTAACGCCATGAAAAACCTTGGTGCAGAAGTATTTTGCTATGTGTCTTTTCAATTCTTTGGGGCATATGTTTAAAAGTGGAATTTTTAGATCTTATGGTAATTATATTTTTAATTATTATTTTTGAGCTCTCTTACTATTCTCACAACATGTGGGTACCTTTTCACATTCTGGAATGCATTGCCCAGGGATTCCAATTTCTTTCTTTTTAAAATTCCCTCTCTATACATACATAAATGCATATACACATATGTACATATTACACATTCACACACCACAAACACACATGAGGTTGTAGAGCCATGGTGCACATGTGGAGGTTAGAGGACAACTTTCGGCGTTAATCCGAACCTTCCACACTGAGACAGTACCTCTCTTCTTCACCACTGCAT
Organism: Lophiomys imhausi; assembly: GCA_907164525.1. Lineage (NCBI taxonomy): Eukaryota > Metazoa > Chordata > Mammalia > Rodentia > Muridae > Lophiomys > Lophiomys imhausi. The sequence goes on along the minus strand of CAJQZJ010016855.1, from coordinate 3,690,346 downwards.
ATGCTACGCTAGCAGGCCTGCAAGTTTGCAGACATTCTCCTCATCCATAGGAGTGCTGAGATTATAGGTGCATACCACCGTGCCCAGCTTTAATGTAGTATCTGTGGATCTAAATTCAGGTCCTGATGCTTACACGGAAATTGCTTGAGCTACAGAGGCAACTTTCCATGGGTTCCAATTTCTGTCCATCCTCCTCATCATAGGACATTTCTGACCCTTAGTAATAGTCTTTCTATGCTTCTGAGGTATTATTCCATTATAGCTTTGATTCATATATCTCCTAATGAGTAAGGATGTTGAGCATCTTTTCATACATTTATTGGCTATTTGTGTGTTTTCACTGGTGAATATGTATTAAAATCTCTTGTTCCTTTTTCATTGCTCACTTGGTTTTTTAAAATTGGTATTTTCCAAGAACTGATTAATGGGTTCGTTGACTTGTCTCTATGGCTTTTCTGTTTTCCACTGTTCACTTATCTCTGTTCAAGTCTTTTTTTGTGTCTTCCATCTACTACTATTGATTTAGATTTTTTGTTTTTATTACTGTAAGATATATTTTTGTTTATGATGTTCTTTCATTTAGTATATTTATATCTAAAATTTCCCTACTAGGATTGACTGTTTTTTGTATATTAACAAGTTGAGTTTTTAAATTTTTCATGTGTATTGATGTTCTGTCTGCATATATGTCTGTGAGCCACATACATATTTGATGCCCATGAAAGGGTGGGCAAAAAGAACATTAGATCTCTGGAACTGAAATTACAGATGGTTGGGAGCTGCCATGTGGATGCTGGGTATTGAACCTGGGTCCTCTGCAAGAGCAGCTTGTAGTTTGAACCACTGAGATATTCCTCTAGTACCTGTGTTAATAAATTTAAAACCTGGCATTTACATTTATTTCAAGATACTTTTTAATTGTCCTTGTTATTCACTCTTCAAGCCTGTGAATTTTCCAGTTTCCATTCTGTTGTTGATTTCTAGTTTCATTCCATTGTGGTTGGAAAAATTATGTCATAGAGTTTCTTTCTTATTGAAGGTAGATTTTTTTTTTCCTCACAAAATCTATCCTGATTATAGTTTACCTTCCTCTATTCCTTCCACCTCCTTCCCATCTCCTTACTGCCTGGATCTATTCCAGTGGTGTCTCTTTAGAAAAGAAAAGATTTATAAGAGATATAACATATAACAAAATAAAATGTAAGATAAATAAAAAATTATCACATTGAAGTTGGACAAGACAAACCAACAATGGGAAAAGAGCCCAAGAGAAAGTTCAAGAATCAGAAACCCATGTGTTCAAGCTCAGGAAACCCATAAAAACACTGAGCTGGAAGCCATAATCCAGACGGCCTTGGGCAGACCCATGCAGGCTGTGTTTGCTGCTTCGGTCTCTGTGAGTTCATATGAACTTTGTTCATGTTGATTTAGAGGGTCATTTTTCTTGGTGTTCTCCATCCCCTGTCACCTTTACACTCTTTATACTTCCTCTGCCATGGGATTTCCTGCGCTCTGAGGGGAGAGATTTGATGGAGACATCCCATTTATGAATGAGTGTTTCCCTCTCTGCACAGTGTCTGACTTTGGGTCTCTGTATTTGTTCCCGTCTGCTGCAGGAGGAAGCTTCTCTGATGATGGCTGAAAAAGGCACTGGTCTATGAGTACAGCAGAATGTCATTAGGAGTCATTTTATCACTACTTTTTTTTTTGACCAATAGTATTTGGTTTTACCTTAGATCCCTGGGCTATCTAGTTCAAGTGGTGTTGGGTATGGGTTCCATCTTATGTAGTGGACCTTAAGTCAAATTGGATAAAAGCAGCTTTGTGCCAACATTGCTCTAGCGTATCTTGCTGTCAGGACATCATTATAGAGCAAAGTGTTTGTGGCTGGCTTGGTGTATATGTTTTTCTTTTGGTAGCATACAGAGTGTCTTTCTGTACCAAAGACACTAGTGTGTAGGGGTGAAGGCTCTTTGGAAATCAGCTCAACTTCTCTGTGTTCAATGAGCTGTGTAGGTGTCCTCAGCAATGGAGATTTGCTGTCAGTTTCTGGTGAGCAACCTATTGTTTTGTTAATAACCTGGGTTGTTTGGGGATTTCCATGGGACCCAATTTGGCCAACAACTCAATTAAATGTAACCTAATCCTAGCACAGGAAGCTTCACTTGCTAACAAGAGAAGCAAATGGGACTCTGTCTCCCCCAGAATTTGGCAATTTCGCTTAGAGTGCCTTCATATATCTATATATTTTAGGAAATTTCTACTCTGTTAAGCTTCCATACTACCTCTCAAACGGCCCTTAATTTGAACTGTCTCTCCCTGTATTCATCCCTCAACCTCCTCTTCCCTTCTCTCCACACTCAATTCTCCAATTCCACACACTCCCATCCATAACTATCTACACTATTTCCACTTCCTGACAAACAAGATATATCTGTACCGTCTAGTCCCTTACTCTATATCTACCCTTTGTTGTTCTGTGAATTGTAGCTTGGCTACCATTGGCTTGATACTTAATATCCACATATAAATGAATATATACCATATTTATCTTTCTGGGACTGGGATACCTCACTCAGGATGATTTTTTTTTCTTGTTCTATCCATTTGCCTGCACATTTAATGATGTCATATTATTAAATGGCTGAGCAATACTCCCTTGTGTAAATGTACCACATTTCCTTTATCCATTCTTTTGTCAAGGGGCATTTAGGTTGTTTCCAATTTCTGGCTGTTATGTATAGATCAGCATTGAACATGGTTAAGTATCTTTGTGGTAGGATGAAGTGTTCTTTTGGTATATGCCCAAGAGTGGAATAGCTGGGTCTTGAGGTAGATTGTCAAAAAAATGTAATTCACAACATAAACTGAAAGACAAAAATATCACATGATCCTCTCATTTGATGCAGAAAAGACCTTTTACAAAATCCAACACTCCTTCATGATAAAAGTTCTGGAGAGATCAGGGAAACAAAGGGCATACCTCAACAAAATAAATGTAGTTTTCAGAAAGTGCATAGCTAACATTAATTTAAATGGAGAGAAACTCAAAGCAATTCCACTAAAATGAGGAACAAGTCAAGTCTACCCACTCTCTCCATACATATTCAATATAGTACTTGAAGACCTAGCTAGAGCAATAAGACAACCACAGGAAGTCAAGGGGATAAGAAGTGGAAAAGGAAGAAGTCAAAGTATCTTTATTTACAGATGATATAGTATACATAAATGACACTAAACATTCCACCAGGAGTAAACATTTCCATCGAAGTAGCTGGATTTAAACTAACTCATAAAAATCAGTAACCCTCCTACATTCAAATGACAAATGAATTGAGAAATCAGGGAAACAATACCCTTTACAATAGCCTCAAATAATATAAAATCCACAGATTTAATGCAACCCCCATCAAAATTCCAACACAGCTTCACAGATTTTGTTTTTGTTTTGTTTTTTGAGACAGGGTTTGTCTATATAGCCCTGGCTGTCCTAGAACTCACTCTGTAGACCAGGCTGGCCTTGAACTCACAGAGATCCACCTGCCTCTGCCTCCCAAGTGCTGGGATTAAAGGCGTGCACCACCAGACCCTGTAGAAGTAAAACCTTAAATTATTTACTAGTATTTATATTATTGTTAATTGATCAGCGCTGTTAATCCTGAACCTGCCATTATAAAATGAGCACACACAGACACCTTATGGATTTTAGCAAGCCTTGGCCTGAATTGAGTAATCTTGACCCATCTCAGCTAGCTCATAATTCTATCCCCTAATAAATCCCCATATAATATACATACGTCTCCTGGGCTGATTTTCTCCATGCTATGCTGATGTTCCAGGCTATGTGGAATGAGGTTCTTTTCTCTAACTCATGGTGTGTGTGTCTTCTTTCCTGCTCTTGGCTTCTTCTCCTTCTCCCTCTGGAGGCTTGTCCTGCTCTCTGGAGGCTGTTTCTACCCACCAACCTCTCTGCTTCAGTAGCCTGCACCTTAGTCTCGCCTACCTTTGTCTGCCCAATCTTAGACCTCAGCATTTATTTAACCAATCAGAGACAAGCAAGGTAACACAGTATTACTTGACCTACAGCAAGCAAGCTTCGGGGAAGCAGGTTAAGTAACATTTAGAATGCATAACATCACCCCATCAACACCCGACCATTACAGACAGTTTTGAACTGCCATGTGGGTGTTGAGAATTGAACCTGGGTCCTTTGAAAGAGCAACCAGAACTCTTAACCACTGAGCCATCTGTCCAGACCCTCTTCACCGATTTTCAAAGACAATTTTTACTTTCATATCTATCTAAAAAGAATTCTCAAAAGAGGAAACTCCAATGGCTGAGAAATAAAGAAATGTTCAATATCCTTAGTCATCATGAGAATGCATATCAAAGCGATGCTGAGATTCCATCTTATTCCTATCAAAGTGGCTAAGATCAATAAAACAAATGTCATGTGATTTTAATCTAAAATCTGTTAAGACTTGCTTTGTGGCAGATTGTATGGTTTGTCCTAGAGAATATTCATCTCAAAGTAGATTTTAAATCTTGTTGAATGGAACATTCTGTGTGTGGTTGTTGGGACCAGATGAGTCTGTAGGGATACTGAGGTGCTAGTGTGATATTGTATCTTATATTATGTCCATTGTTGAAGGCATAGCATTGTAGCTTGTCATTATTACTATAATGACATTTTTCCTCATGCTGTCTGTTTGGTACGTATGCATTTAAATTTTTTATCTTTTTGAATTGACTTATTTGCCTTTCTTCTCCTTTCACTATTGTTTTACTTAAAACACAATGCTGAAGATGGATAAACAATGATGCAATCTTCAAAGGCCGTACTGAGCACCATTCTAACTGGGACAAGGCATTCCAAGCAGTATTTTTTATATCTAGATGCAGGTACGATGCAGGATGATGTACTAGTAGAAGATATATTATGACTTTTTAAACCCAAGTCCACTTTATTGCCTATATAGTGTGCGATAATTTTAAGAAAGCCTTTATTTGGCAATATAATAAGCAATATTTGTTTACCTCCTGTACTCTTGTAAAAGTCACAAATCACAAGGGCTGTCAACCTGGAAGTTACCCAAATACTGTGTTTGAAATGCGCAAAACGAAGCAATGTGTCAGGACTCAGTATGAACACCTTATGGTTGGAACTAACACTGGCTCAGTCAATGTCCTATCCTGGTGTGAGCGAATGTTAGATCCCTGGGGACCAGACTCTGGTGCTTCTGTTCAGCCTGGGCTCCTTCAGAAAGCAGAACACTAAGCTTTGTTACAGGCTGTCAACATTTGGCTGAGTGTGGACAGGCCCTCTCAGGTCAGGCCCAGTACCAATCAATTCTGTTTAATTGCACCCCCACCCCCTACTTCCCTCTACCCTCATATCATGTGTACACTAACCTCTCACACCCTAAGGTCTCATTTCTTCTCAACCTGTGGCCCTTTCCAGCTGCATGGGTGCTACAGACAATCTAAATCACTGGCTGTCAACCTTCTTCATGCCCCAACCTTTTATTTAATACAGTTCCTCATGTTATGGTGACCCCCCCAACCATAAAATTATTTCATTGCTGCTTTGGAACTGTAATTTTGCTACTGTTATGAATCGTAGTGTAAATATCTGATATGTGGGATATCTGATATGTGACCCCCAAAGGAGTCATGACCCGCATGTTGAGAACCCCTGCTCTAAATGAAACAGTAAATCTAAAAACATCAAAACTAGGATTCACAATTGTGGAAGAACATGAAGCATTTGTCCTTTCTGGGCTGGGTTATTTCATTCAGTATATTTTTCAGTTCCATCCATATTCTTGCAAATTTCATTTTTCTTTGCAGCTGAATTAAATTCCACTGTGTATCAATGCCATATCCTCATTATTCATTCATCAACTGATGGACATCTAGGCTGATTCCATTTCTTTTTTTTTTTAAATACTTTATTATTTTTTTCTTCAAGTTACATCTCAGTAACAAACCCCTCCCTATTCCCCCTTCCTATCCCGCCCTTCCACCCTCTTCCCCCCAGAAGTTTCCCCTTTCAGTCCAACATATGGTTCCTTCTCTTATAACAGTAAGTATTATACAAAACAATAGATATAAATATGCCACATTTATGAGAGTTAAATGGCCCAGTATACC